>VWYN01012426.1:83022-106474 GCA_013400075.1 Hippolais icterina
TCACTGTGTAGATAAAGCAGAGTAAATACATGTGCTTGTTTCTATGAGACTGTTAGGGGAAAACTGAATAATTTGCAGTCCTGAATTAGTTCCCCCTCCAGAAATGAAATACATTTCAAACATTTGGGTTATAACTAATGGTATGGACGGTTCAGGACCTGGAAGCATTGTCATAGAAAATTTAAGAAGTACCTGCTGCTTGTTAGTTCTGTCAGGTATACAACTGTATAGTGTCTTTCCAAGACTAAATAATGTATTCAGTTGCTAGATAAATTATTTTCTAAACACACTGATGTACTCATAACTGAAAAGGAACGTTGTGTTTCCCCATGCAGTTGGACCAAATTCTTGGTAACATGATTGAAATGTGGGTTGATAGGATGGATAACATCACTCAGCCAGAAAGAAGAAAACTTTCTGCTTTGGCATTGCTTTCTCTTCTACCATCATTGAATAGGTAAGCAAACATAAAATGCCTTCAATAAGAACGCTTCAAAGGCTCTTGGAATTGTTTTTGAAGTATTTAAGAATTCTACAGATAAATATGCCAATATACGTAGTTTTATTTACTTGTTTTTCTCCCCCAAGAGAAACTTTAAAGAGGTAGAACTTCCATGCTACATTATATTAACTTCTTATTTGGCTTCATAGCATTACAGTAACCTTTCTTCCATTTTATAGGAAATGCCATTTAGTAAAACTGAGGAACCAGCACTGCAGATTTTATTGTTGATTCTCATGTTGACTTAGAACTTTCTGCTTCTCTCATCTGTGATTACTAGTTGCTTTAGCTGACATGTTACTATTTTGGTGTCCCTTCAGGGAACAGTGTTCAGTTTTCTTTCCTTTGTAGGTGATCTGAACTTTCATCCTGGTTTTCTCCTTTATGACATTAAATGGAAAAAGAGTTGCTGTTAAAGACTGTGTTGTTGCTGTGAAACAGTTTTTGCACTATAAATTTTATAGCAAGCAAATTTTAGTATTATCCCTTCAGTAGCCATCATCATTGCTGGATATACATAGAAAATGAAAGTTTTAAATGAAAATGCTGAATAAGTGTATTGACTTCTAAGCTGTCAACACTAGAAGTCATGCATAACATGTTTAGGTGAGAGTTCAGTCCATAGTTACTTTCAGATTATTTTTATCTGTTTGACATTCAGGAAGACAAGGCTGCATGAATTTATATTTAGTCTGCTATATTTCCTGAACAGTCTTTAAGTATTGTCTGCTGGGAATTTAGATGTTACTCCCAAATCCCAAAAGCTATGTTAGTATCTGTAGAATGTGTAGTATCTGTCAAAGCTGTGGACTATGTAGTCTAAAAAACCCTCTAAAAATCTAAAAAAAAAAAATTTAAAAATCAGGGAACTCTTAGGTATTGTTTAGAGGCTTCATTGCTTTTTGTATGTATAGATATATTCCTTTTTTTTTGTCTGGTGGATAGTCAGGATAACCATCTAGCTAAAGGTGAACCAAGCAGCTGTTTTAAGAGATTTTTTTCCCAGTAAATGTAACAGTATTATGTTGTTTATAAGTATGTTTGAAATGTTTTTAAAGAAGTGTTAGCTAAAATTTAAGGTGCTGAACTACATCTGTCTTCCTGTGAAGTTTCTGTTAAAGAGAGGAAGGAAAAAAAAAATTTCTCTATTTAGATAACCATGTTATTTTGAACTATGTTCAGCTGCTCCAGATTTCCTGCTGTAAAAGCCAATTATTTCTGGCAGTCCTTAACATAATAAAACCTTCTGCAAATGACAGCTTTATTTTTCAGTTACTCGTATCATTTAAGAAAGCTGCTTCTCAACTAAATAGCCTCTCTTCAGTGGACGTATTTATGCCAAAGCTATGAAAATTTCACTTATACAGTTGATAGACTGCCAAATTTTCTTTCAGACAGAGTGTGTGAAATGGATTCTGTCAATTGATTGTTTCTTTTACTAGAACAATGTGAGTCACTCTGGTTTTGCTATATCTAGGGGATTATACTCCACATCCAGTATCTGTAGGCTTCTTGTACGTGTCCATTCGCATAGTTGAAGCAAAAAAAAAAAAGTTTTAAATATAATACAGTATTTAAACAGAGCATTTTGATTAATGTGTTTTCAAGAAAAGCTGAAGTAATTTTTCCTGGTGAATGCCTCACTAACCAGTTTCCTGATTAGATTTTACTTAGGACATCCAAGGTAAGTTCAAGATTTCTCAACAGCAGAGGCAGAACAGAATTTTTTCTTCTGTGGATGGTTGATGGGCTGTCTTGGGAAGGCCAAGGTGAGGGTGAGATTCTTCCCTCAACTTGCTGCTCTGTGGTGGTCAGGATTGGTACCAGTAGCTCAGTAGTACCAAGCTCAGATTTTCAAGGTTCTGCTATAAGGAAAACAGGCTCTGTGCTGTGTCTTAACACTTTCTGAGAATATTTTTCCTTTTGTCAGTTGCTTCCTCTAGCCTATAGCTGAAGCACTGGTTTATTTTAGAGAGGAATGAGAGGGAGTGGACAAAAATAGTGGGGGGAAAATGAAGATAACATGTATTCTCATTCTTCCCTCAGAGTTATGTTATGGATAAAATGTTGAGGAAAGTATTAAACAGTGACCTTTTTTATTCTCCTGTACAGTATTACTTAATGGATTTAAAGTGTTTCTCTAGTTAGTGATCAGTTTTATAATTACAAATATGTGGAACTCTGACTGCATTTTACAGGAAGGTAAAACTTCCATCATTATTAATTTAAAATCCGTTTGACACAAATAATTTTCTATTTCAAGTACAAGACCTTTGACAGTGTCATGAGTGAAGGATTTTAGAGCATATTAGACAGGATTCACTGCAGAGCAGTTGTTCATAGTGGCTCTTGGGCTGACTAGTGTGAGTAAGCAGGTTATAAAGTGACAAATGGTTAGCCACAGTTTAATTTTCTCATCTAGGCAGTACCATCCAGAGATAGACATAATGGCATGCTTTTGGTATCAACAGTGGTGCTACATTTTAATCATGGATACATGTCCTTCGATCCAGTATCCTGTTTATCTTCCCACAGCTGCACATCGTCTTAGTCATTAGAAATTCATATCAGAAAAAGAACAATAACTGCTGCTCTCCTGATTAGTGTGATGCAACACCTTTTCACGGAAGAGTAATTTCCTGGTATTACTTAGTGGTTTGCCCAAACTAAATGCCATATAATTGTCTGCTTTAGCTATCCAAGTGCTGTCAATTAATGTTAGTATTTTTTTGTGTTTGACAGATATATGTATTGGCAATATTTTCTATATTTTGTATTCTTACTGCCTGTTTATCATCCATCCTTGTGCATTTTCTTCATTTATTAAAAAATCTTGCTACTTCATAAAATAAGCTAAAGACTTCTGTCTTTAAACTGTTGTATATAACAGTGAGGACCAGTAACGTTCAGGCAGTAAGGATGCACTTGTGGAGTTACAGTGTCTCCCATGTTCAGTACATGAGGAAAGTCTGGATAGACACACAGCAGCTCTATCAGGAATAGCTTTTTGAAAAACATGCGAGGACTTGAAGTTTTTTTGGAGGAAAATTTTATTTGAGCTAGACTGTGAGACATGAGATGTGACGGTAACCTGGACAAGTAAATTCACAAATGTTATGATTTTCCTACTGTAGTTCAGTCATATTTGTGCTTATCTACGCCCTTAATGGCTTGTTTGTGAACATACAGCTGCAAGAGTACTCTAAGATGGAGTTGAGTTTTATTAGATGTGCCCTTGGTCCCTAAAGTAGAGCCTAGTGAATATGGCAGCAGCAGTATTCTACCTCTTACTTGTTGTGGAAAATGTGTGGGCCTCCACCACTACCTAGAGTTCTGCATTTTGAGCTCTTCAGCATCCTTTGTAGCTCCTACTGCCAAAGTGGCTAAAATAGTACTAGATCCACTTCTCCTACCCATATCTATCTATCTGGAAATAATCAGCTTGCTTACTGAAGTATAATGTCAGTATTAGTGTTTTGGAATGTCCTTCTTTGGTGATATTGAAACCTTTTAATGATTTATTTAGCAGAGTAGATATCTTGTTTTATTCCTACAGTTGTGTGTATTTTAGTAGAACACCACACTGAAAGATGCTAAAGAGTGGTAGGAACATTTATTCTTTAATAAGGAAATGGAAACAGATTTTGGAAAAGTTACAGTGTCAATGGTCAGCCTAGTTTGAGGTGGTACCTAACTGTACCTGCAGGTCGCTTTTGGCACCATGTTGAAAGCTAAGTAAGCACTCCCCTTCTGCAGGTGAGTGTTATTTCTGCTGTGTCTGTCAGTCTTGAATGGGAGATTGCCAAGTTTACTTTTACTCAGTCATTGCTTTCCAAAACAGGCAACTAATTGTGGTCCTTGAGGATAGGCTCGTTTGTGGTGGACCTACCTGTGTAGAGTAGTACCATTCTAAAGTAGAGGAGACTCTAGTGAGCTTAAAATGTGAAGTATTTTAATTTATCTTTATTTTGGTTTCTGGTACATGAATATTTTCCATTTTACCCCTTTGAGTCAAATATGTTTATGTATTGTGGGGAAGGAGTTAAGAGGTTCTCCAGGTTTCCAATCATTATGTAAATGAATGTCTGCCTTTCCTCACTGTGTATCAAGTCTGATATATCAGCCAGTATGAGTTCTGCCAGTTACATAATTGGCATTTTGTGAGTGTAAGTACTTACAGTATGCAATTATAAATCTTCATTGGGTTGTTACAGAGTTTTGCCTTTGTCGTTTGTTAAAGTTACTTAGTTAGAAATTTTAATTTTCCTCTCAAAAAGTTGTTTATATGTAATGTTAGTAAATGGCAAGAAAGTGCCTAATAAAATGTCATATTCTCCTCAGGATAGTTATGTCCTCATTTATAAAGTCAAAATTTCTTACATAATTACTTGTACATCCTCCTTCCTTCATAGGCATGATACTCTGAAGCTATTTTATCTTCCCCTCCATTTTTTTAATCCCTCTAGTTGAAAGTATGCTCACCCACGCCTCTAATAGACTATTAGCATTTAAAGGAGCTCTTTAAATTATGATTTTGCAGTTGTCATCAGTGTTTGGCCTTGGATTTATTTAGCTTGCCTGACAGGTAACAGTGCAGTTTTAATGATAAGAGTGAAAAATGTGGCTTTGGTCTTAGTCTGACTATCAGAGTCTGCATGATTCAGAAGGTTATACAGAGCACTGCCAACTTCTTTAATTGCATGTCACATTATGGCATTGGCAAAAGGATGCACTCATTAAACTTTCCGTGTTCATGGTCTCCATCAGTTTCTCTCCTACACTTGATTGCTAGTATGGACTGGTCAGGAGCATATTATCTCTTCCCCTAAGACCCTTAAGCCTTGATTTCAAGGAAAAATGTACCAAGTGAGAGTGGGGAGTTACGTCACTAATTGCAGCTAAACTGCTGCAAAAAAAATAAACTGCAGTCATAAGGGTTTGGTTGCTGATATCTTGTTTTTGTTTATGGCCTATATAAAATGTTTCAGAAGTCTTTCTTAAAACTATTCTCATTGTGATTTACTCTAAAATTTAAGATTTTAATTATATAAAAACCAGCTAGAGATAACTAGCTTCCTTCAAACTCTTTGCAATGTATGGTTTACATGTTTGCAAATTAGATACTGAAAAAGTAGTAACTGAAGTATAGCATATTACTAAAAATGTGTAAAAATCACAAGATTGTAAAAACGTAAAAAAAACCCCAAAACATAGATTTACAGCTGGTTTTGCACCTGGGTTTGTTTGAGCCATTTTGGTACATCTGCTTATCTCTCTGTGCTGTACTCTGAAATTTGAGACTGCCAGAGAGTAGCTCAGATTTTTCAGTGACTTTCTTTAGTAGTGCTAGACTATTATGATACCAGAACCCATGTCACTACAAGACCTTTTGCAGATAAAAATAGATTGAAAAATAATGTTTTGTATTCAATCAACTTAATGAGGAATGAGTATTTAAAACAAAACATCAGGTTTTGATATTGAAAAATGCCTAAGTATAAAGAAGGCTTGTGTTTTTAAGAAATAAATTTTGTAATTCTTCTGTGAGTATTCTCAGTAGTATTTGTTAGGCACTGTTGAAGTTTTTTCTTTCAGTTCAATATTTGGAGCCATCCATTGCTAATGCCAAGTGTATGTCCATTCTGTCTCCTAAACTATCAGGCAGGCTGTGGTTTTGTAATAGAGTTTTGATTAAATTTCTAGAAGTTGAAATTTGGGAAATTAATTTGAGTTCTTTGGACCTTTTGGTTTGAATTGCATTCATATTGAGTACATTAATGCTTTTATTGTTTGAACAGAATTGCTAAATATTACAGTGAAAAGGAAAGGCTAAAGCTGTAGTGTTATTGTCAGCATATCAAATCTGTGCCTTACATTCTTGGCCAACCTTTTTTATGTTTCTGTTTTGTTCACAAATTTAGCGGTTGCTCCACAGAAGACTTAGATTTTTGAATAAGGAGAAGAAACTAATTCTAACAGTGTCTCACAAAGTGAGCTTTTTAGTTTCATGAGAGCTTTGTTGTATTATTTTACTGGACAAAGTCCAGTAAAAGGTCAAATTAGGTTTATAGAATGAAAACTTAAATTCATATCTTCAATGGGAAAACTAATTTTGTAGTTTTCGTGCTGTGGAAGAGAGAAATTTTTGGTAAATGGAGCGTCAAGTCAGGATTCTTACTGGAGCAGGAAAACTAAATACTAGAAGGAATCTGCAATATTTGAGACAAACAGGAATGTTTAGGTAAACTAGATAATGAGAAAAACAGAAAAGTGTTTTGGGATCTGATAAGTTAATAAGGTGTCAACAGTTCACCTGCCTACTGGATGTTAATTAAATGTTGATCTGGGCTACCTAAGCAGTGGTTTAGTTCCTGAATTGCTTTCATTTGTGGCCATTTCTAGAGATGATGTGGGTAGAAGAAAGTAGGTATTTGAAAAAATAAAGTTGTACAATAGCCTACCTGTGTAGAATAAAAGTAGAAGGAAGCCCTGCAAGAGCAGGTGGTTGCTAAATACACAATGGGAGGGTAATAAATATTTTCACTTTTATAAGCTTTAAAGAATAACTACAGTGCTAAAAATTGATTGCCCTCTTTTGTGGGCTTTATCATAATTTTGTAGTGATTATGAGAATGAAATCCCTTCTCAAAAATTGACATCAGACCCTGTTTTTGAACTTGTAGCATGTTTTCAGCTGTACATAAGAGGGATTTGGATGATTAGTTTGTGCCACCTAATATTCATTATACTGACTTTAATATAACATGGGTGCAGCAGTGCTTGTATGTTCTTTCAGTTACTTTGACCTGTCATTTTATGCACAATTTGACAAATTGCTGTTACTCATACTTGTATTTACAAGAAGTCATTGTTGAACTAGATTTTAATGTTAAAAAGCAAGTAACATTAGTAACTTCATCAATATTAGTGTATTAAGATAAAATTCACTTGTGGGTTCAAAAATAATTTTCATTGTGACCATGTGAAGCTGTATTCAGGTACAAACCTAGTAGTTCTCTCACTGCAGAAGAAAATTTGCAGTGAATAACATATGAGGGCTTGTTAGTGTTTCCTGGGTTTTTCCTTACAGTTTTCAAAAAAGTAATGGATTTTATTGTTCAAGCCAGTTTGAGAAATGCTGATCCAAGTTACACATGTATCCCAGCTAGCCTATTTTATGGTTTTCCTTAAAATGGTATCAGGTATGTGGCACATAATTTTGTGTCTTGTTCTTAACAGATACTACTTTCAGATACTTTAACAATATGTAGTAATAATGAAATAATAACTCTAAATTACATTACAATCAATCTGCACACCTTAGGGTGCAGTACTGACAAAGTGTAAAACAGGACTTTGTCCAGATTTCGTAGTGCAGAATGGAAGGAGCTGTGATATGGATTAACACTTTTTTTTCCCCATTTTGCACATGGGATTCAACTATCAGAGGAGTCCTCAGTGTGCTCAGAACCACAGTGGAGCTAGAGTTCAAGCAAAAATTTTGTGAATATTCATAAGGTACTTTCAGGGCAAGACCGCAGAGACATTCACTTGCCGGTCATCAGCTTTCTTTTATCTGATCACTGCTTTACTCGTTCCTCTAAATTTTCTTTCTAGCTGATATACCATAGAGCTTCATTAATTCCTCTAGTTTTTCAAAATGTGTTGCTTCTGATATTTTGCAAAAAGAGAGTTCTATGAACATTTGCCTTTTAAAACTTTTTTTTAAATTTGTCTTACTTCTTGTAGCTATAAAGGGTTGTTTCATACAGTACACCTTGGAAGAAATTTTTTTGTTTGGTTTTTTGGGTTGTTTTTTTTTTTACATGTATAGGTTTCAATGCAAAGAAACTATAGGTAGTGAAGTTCAGGTACAAGATAATTTCCTGTTTGAAGTCACTTTCCATTCTTGGCCAGTCTCTGATTTTCCCCTCATTGATTTCCCCTGACTATTGATAATCCTTTTCCAGTATTTTTAGTGTTCTGTTCCTCATATCCAGGATACTTCACCAATCTTCCTGTGAACTCTGAAGTGTTTTCCCCTTAGGTAAATAACATGACATTTTATTTTACTTCTCTCTGTATTAACAATTATGTGAAAAAATATAAGCATGAAAATAAATATTCAAATCTGAAGAAGAATTAGTTTTCCTGTTGATCTATTGGTCTCAGAAAAAAAGAAACAAAAGCAATTCTCATTCTGGGTTGTAACTGATACAGGCTTTGTCTCAAATGGCTCACAGACCAATTTTACTTGCATAATTTCTTGTTTTAGACTAGATATTTGGAAGAAAGCTTCTTCAAAAGCATGTCCTTGTCTATTCTGCTTCCCTTTCTCATTTTTGTCCTGCATTTCATATTGAATTATATAGAGAAAGACACTTGGGTTACATTTCCCCCTTTACATGAACTCATCCTTCCTGTGTGAGATCACTGTAGCTGAAGGGACTTGATTCCCCTGCTGTTGCACCTCTTTTTTGGCTCTGGCTACTGATGGGCTTTGTCATCTTTCTTTTGCTGAGCAGTAAAATCATGGGGGTTTAGTTATGTTGCTATTTGTAGGCTTAATCTCCCCTTTCCCCCTTTGATGATGTGACTGAACTTTGAAAGTATTTCTTCCCTGTGATGGATAAACTGAGGGTGTAATCTCCAGTCCTTAAGCAAGAGGGGTATTTATAGCCCATGTAGTGTTTTTCTTTACAGGGAACACTGCAGGAAACAAAAACTGTGCATGAAAGGTGTGGCTCGCAGAACCAGAAACCATCTCATAGTCCTCTGCAGATAAATTTGCATTAAAAAGGGTGGCCTGAAGTGAGATTTAACAAAGTGCTTGGGTCAGATCAGAAATACAAGTACATAGCAGCTTAGTGCCACATCATGTGGGTCTCATGTCCTAAGATTTCATAGGTTTCTCTGGGATTGCTGGCATCTTGTGCCTTGCCAGAGGGAAGAAGACACTGGGCTCTTCCCTCTAGAGTCTTCTCCTCTTGGCCAGACCATTGGAATGTTTGTGCATGTGGCAGCAGTTTGGCTCTGTAGACAGAGAACGGTGTTAATGTTGCTACCAGTTTAATAAAGTATTTCAGGTTCTGGCCGAAGGATAAGGGAGTTACAGATAATGCAATAGTGCTCTTACAAATAGTTGTGCTTTATTCTGAAAGTTATACCTAAGATAAAACTCTTTTGAGCTCTCCTAGTTAAATCAGTAGATTAAAAAAAAAACCCAGAAGAATAACAAAACCCAGCAGTTACAGACTAAGATAGTTCTTGGTTTTCTAGAAACAAATCACTGAGATTTCCTTTCTAACAATACTTCTGAAGCACAGATAAAATGGCTTCCTGTCCCAGGGTTTCCTGTATCCATGGCAACCTGACTTTAGGCACTTCTTTCTTAGTTTCCTGAGCAAACTGTTGCAAACCCAGGGCAAAATGTGAGCGTTACAGTACACAGCAATACTGCCTTTACAAAGCTCTCACAGATGAGTGTAGCTGGTCAGCTTATAACATAGTCCAGTGGACTGCAAACAATAAAATAACAGAAATAATGAACTTCAGACCTAGGGTAAGTAAATGCTTCTATTCATTTTAAGTGTAAACTCAGCTTTATAAAAGTAAAATTCAAATTGTAAGTGAGCTGCCAGTAAAAGGTAGCTTGTTTACAGTTGACATTTCTACTTGAATGCTTTTGAAACATTTCTTAGTGATAATTAACTATAGAGGTAGTTAATATATAGTATTTTTAATTAAATAGAAGCTGTTATTTTGGCAGCTTAAATGCTTTTATGCTACAGCCAGTTAAATATTTTCTGGCTATGTTAGCAGTATATTTATTTAATTGTCCATTTACTTTGAAAAATTTTTTGCATAGTAGTCCAGTTAGTAAGTTAGAGTTTTAAACTGCTTGTTTGGCATGAAAGAGTACTATGTAAAATGCCAATTTTGAGAGCAATGCTAATATTTTTTAGACTGTACACATAGATTCAAATAATTATTAATAATTATTATATATATAATGAATATACTTGAATTAATAATATTTATATACTTCTTTTTATCTCTACTAGTGAAGTCAGAGATGAGTAAGAAGGCCAAAGACAGGGATATGTGTGTTCTGCAAAGTTCTCCACCCTGCCCAGGAGCATTCCTGTACATATTTAATTGTTTTCTTTTGTTGCTGCTCCAGAAGGAGGCTTTTGGCTGTCCATCTGCTTGTCAGCTCTGCACAGGGAGACAAGTTAGCTGTCGTAATGCAGGGCTTTCGAGCATCCCTTGGAACCTTCCAAAAACAACAATTCTTGTTTACCTCAGTGGAAATAATATATCCCATGTCACTCCAAATGATCTGAGAGGCCTTCAGAAGCTTGCTGCGCTCTACATGGATAACTCCAGTATTTTGTATGTACACCCAAAAGCTTTTGTGGAACTCCCCAAACTGTGCTACTTGCATCTAAATAGCAATAATATTAAACGCCTGGATCCAGGAATCTTTGAAGGCCTTTCCAATCTTCATTGTTTATACCTTCAGAATAATCAAATAGCTTTTCTTCCCAGAGGATTATTTAGTGATCTTCTTTCTGTTAGATATTTAACACTTCAAAGGAATCGTCTCAGTGTCCTTGGAAGTGG
The DNA here is from genome assembly GCA_013400075.1 of Hippolais icterina. Taxonomy (NCBI): domain Eukaryota; kingdom Metazoa; phylum Chordata; class Aves; order Passeriformes; family Sylviidae; genus Hippolais; species Hippolais icterina. The sequence goes on from VWYN01012426.1 coordinate 94,151, forward strand.
GACTTTCTGGGGAATGATAAGTCTCCAAACACTTAACCTAGCAAATAATAGGATTTCACGGATATCAGATTCAGCATTTCATCATCTTGAAAATCTTGCATATTTGTTTCTTGAAGGTAACAACTTAACACTTGTGCCATCAAATGCTATTGGAAGGCTCAAAAATCTTGAAAGACTTTCTTTGTCTCACAATCCCATTGGATCAATTCAGCCTTTTGCATTTAAGGGACTTAACAAGCTTAGATATCTGTCTTTGAAAAATGTCAAGCTAAAATATGTTGCTGTAAATGGATTTTTTGGATTAAACAACCTTAGCCAGCTAATCTTAAGTTATAATGATTTAGAAAATATAAATTCCAGCACTTTTACTTTATTGAACAATTTAATGTATCTACAGCTGGACAGAAATAAAATAGCCAGTATTGGCGATGGTACCTTTGAAAAAATGGGACAGTCACTTAAAGTACTCAGTTTAGCATTTAATAATATCACAGAGTTACAACCTGAAGTGCTCAAGCCCTTAGTATCTTTAACTCATCTGCAGGTACATTCTAATCCTTGGAACTGCAGCTGCAAAATGCTTGCGTTACTTAGTTGGCTGATAGCATCTTCTGTTTCTGCAAAAATCCACTGTCAGACTCCCCAGAGTTTGCGTGGCAGACCTTTGCATTATATGCAGCAGGCTTGGTTTTCAAACTGCATTGGCCCCACTGCCAGCCCAGGCTCTGCCCTGAGCCTGGAATCCGTCGGGGTGCATCACAGCGCTACCACTCTGCTGATGGCGTGGCACAGAGGGAACAGGCACAACCCATTGGAACAGTTGGTCACTGCAAAAACTGAGTATATTGCTTTCTGGGAAGGAACTACAGCTGCGTCTTCTACCCCATTGCCTTATGAGGAATATGCTGTTGAAATGCCATCACAGGCAGCTACAGTGTCACCAACATTACCAGTGCAAATACCAGCAGAAACCATACCTACTAATAGAAATGTAGAAGAACAGTTGTTTACAACAGATCCTGCTCCTGTATCGTTAAAAACAACCCTGATTTGTACACAACAGGTTGAAAAACTGAATCAAGCTTTTGACATTTTACTAGCCTTTTTCATTCTGGCTTGTGCTGTTATCCTATTCTTAACCTGTAAAATTATTCAATTTAGGCAGAGACTAAAGGCGCTGGAAAACTCAGGGGAAAAGAGTATAGAATATTATGGCTTTTATCAGCCTGGCAGATACAACATAACTGACTCAGTGCAGTCTCTAACTCGGAAATCAGTGGAACATTCAGAACTGGACCAAATAAGGCTGCTCAAGCGAACAGCATCAGAAAGTCAGGCACAGGTTATCTTGTTCGAACATTCATCATTGTAACTTATTTCATTTGATGTTAACTGTGATATGAAAGGTCAAGAAATCAAGAACTTGATTCTTTAAAAGAACCCCCACCCATTAAAATCAACTGCTTAATAGAACTGTGGAAAATGGCACAGTTCAGGTTCTGCATCATGTGCACCATGCACTTACTGAATGTTTTGAAATCTATTATTTCATTATGTCATTTCAATCTGACATAGATAGGTTTATTAACCTCAGTCACTATTTGTAGTAATCGTTCACCTAAACTCAAGTATACATGCAGTATAAAGTACACTTTAATTTATTTTGCAGTACTTAATGATGTAAGTTCCTATAGAAATTCCATAGCTATTGTGAAGCAAGCAAAACATCAGTTCCTAGTAGCATCATGAAGCCAAGAAATCTTGGGGAATCAGAAAACAGTGTTTCATGTGTTTATTGTAATAGAGTTTCTACTCTTCCTCTATTAAATAAAGCACTGTGGTAAAAAGCACATTTACAGCTAGCACATTCAAACTCTTGAGTAAGAAAAAAATTTCAAACTATACAAATTCTATTCATGCCTATAGCATATTGTAATATACAAAGCTATGTGTTCAGTCTGTATAAAGAATATATTAAAGTGACTTTTTTATTAATGTGTATCTGTATCATTTCATTAAATACCCTAAATTGGAGTTCAGAAAAAACTAAATTTGTTGAAATTTACCAAAGTTTAGTGACCAAATTTATTATGTCTAAGCTGGTTAATTATTGTCAATAAAAGATCATCACCTTTTATAATTTATGTAGTAGTATTTTGAGGGGCTTTTTAGCTAGATAAAAAGTACAAATTAAAGAAATACACTACACCATAAATACATAATGCTAAATTAATTGCTGAAAACGTTTATGTATTAGGTTTATATTTGGAGGTGTCAGGTCAAGATACGTGTTCTTAGTGAAGGCTTCATCTTCAAAATAAGGATATTTTCCTATATAGTTTGCATTTAACATCTTATTTCTATTTCAGATGTTGGTGTTCTGTTGTCAGGTTATGTCTAGTGTGTTGTAGCTTTATTTTCAACCTGAGTTTCTGTGATTTTTGTTTTTCTGTTTGTTACTTAAATAATTCAAACTTTATTCAGGAATTTAAAGTCACAAAACTGTGTTCCAAATAGTCCAATATTGTAAAATTTTCAATCAGTGGGACTTAGTCTTACAAGTACTGTCTGTGCCCTAGAGATTTCAGCTGTGTTGTTTATAAGTTACACAGTTTACAGTTAGACCATTTTCCTCAAGGAAAAGTGGGGAACAATGCTTAGATAGACTATCCTCCATGATGTTGATTTAAATTGTGTAGAAGTATTTTGCTGTTCCAGGCTCTGGCCTGGAGCCTGTGGCGTTCTCCAGCTGAGCCAGAAATGCCCTCGACATTCTCGTTCTATCCCCTCTCTTTCCTGCTGGTGTAACTCCCGTGCGTATCTGACCTGTGCAGCTCCCTGTCATCCTGTTTGTCCATCTGCAGTTCTTTTCCAGAAGGGAAAAATCTGTTATCTGCTACCAGGACATACCTAAATCCTGACTGCACTGAGTGGGTGCGAATGTGCAAGAGTGACTTGATTCTTGTTTGTTATTAGTGTAATGAAATAATACTGTATTTGACTGTAATTTACTGTGTATCATAGATCAAGTACTTCTAGGGAACACACAATTCAGCTTCTTGGAAAAAAACTTAAACTGTTCAGTGTTGCTTGAGTAGAAACTATTTTTTAAAATAGTTTTCTAACATAAGATCAAGTGTTAAATATAATGGGCAAATGCTTTTAAGAAGGGAAAACACTGGCTGTAATTTATGCACTTTTTTCAAGAGGCTAATTCACTGCTGTCTCTTCCTCTTGAACCCATTTTTATTACTTTCTGTCTCTCCTACGTAACTCCTTGTGATAAATATTAATTTTGTTTTCACTTAGTAACAACTGCATAATCAATGATTGCACTGTATCAGCAATTTTACGTGGTGTATTTCTAAATTTTAGATTTTACATGGACACCTTCAGAAATAATGGATTTCAAATGCAGTAGAAACTATTTTCTTGCTAGAAATGCTTTTATGCCTTTGTTACAGAGGAGTTTTGGTAGTGCGCAAAGGTTAAAAACTGAATAAACCTAACTCTCAATTCTCAAAGAAATCTGGCAGGGAGCAGTGCTGTTATTTTAGGCTCTGGATTCCACAGCTGCTCTTTACAGAAGGGCTTGAGAGACTCTCTGTATCTTTTTCACTGACAAGCTGCTGTGGGAGTTGTTTGTCAGGTATGAGTCTCACCATCTGTAGTGGTGGAACATGAAAGGAAACTAGTGTCGCAGCTGCTTGTGCAGCAGAAAGTTAGTTGAAAGCCATCCTTTGGAGTGGAGACATCCTCTAATATCCAGCTTGCCAACACAGGGATTAGACTAACAAGGCACTGAGAGATTTATTATGCAGTTGTGAGGGAAGTGCCTTTCTTTAGCAGTCAGTATCTTTTGTATTTAAATGTTCACACCAGGAAACCAACCCTTTCATGTACACGTGTGGTTCATATGTTTGTTAAAATCATTAGGCAGTACATTAGAAGCCTTAGTTGGCTCTGTCCTTGTGAAGCAAAGTGGTGCTTCATGAAGATCAGGTTTATGGTCAGTCACAAGACTCTGCTGGAAAGATTGTCTTAGCTGCTATTTCACTGCTTTAGGAGCTCCCTAGAACTGTGGAGCTCCTAAGGGGAGGAGTGTGTGTATAATAACCATTTAAATCACTTACAGTATGTGCAATCTCTGTTTGTCCTGCTCCACCTCTTTCCTTGGCTAATGAGATAAGAATAAAGAGTTAATTAAGCTTTCTCAATATGTACTGTTGTAAAGATATGCAATCAAACTCTTCTTGGTGTTCATTGCTTCATCCTGGTGAATGTAGAAAAGCAGAAAATGTTATATCTTTCTTCTAATCTCTGAAAAAGTATTTTTTCTCGTATAGATTTTTTTCTCCTTCTCTGAGGGATATGCAAAGTAGATTGGGGTCCATTTTATTTAAGCACCACTAAAAATATGTCAAGACATGTTTTAACATGATGACAGAGCTTTGTCTACAGTAGTTGGCTATATAATTGAAGTAAAATTGTGAATTTTCGCATAAACCCTCAGGATAATAAGTTGTATAGATAGCTTAGTGCATTATAACTTAGACAGAATGAAAAAAACCCCATACCTTTTTTATTTTCAGAACACATGGGATCTGTTTTGTCCTTTGCAAAGCTTTTATTCTTTTCTCTAAAAACTTAAGCGAACTTTGAAACAGAAGTTTCAAGATTATTCATATGGAGACTGCCCTGAATGCTAAATTTTGTTTTCTTTATTGGCAAGGTGAATTTTATTAACAGGCTATGAAGTTATGGAGTGTTTTGGGTCCTAGTTGTGTGCCTTTTACTTCTGCTGCATACCAAAAGAGGTTTTGTGCTAATAATTTAGGAAGACTGGGTAGATATAAAACCAGTTATAGCCTGATGCTTTTGCTTGTTTCATTGCTAATCTGGATTGTATGCAATTCAAATGGGGAACTGCTTAAATGGTAACCTTTCTCCAGGTTTAAGATTTTAGTATGAAATGTATTTACTGTTCTGTTTTGAAAATTCGTCTGTATACAGCATTTGTCGTCTTTGAATCTGCTCATATGCCTTCTCTAATTATGTCTTGAAATAAGCAGGCTAATTTTAGTATCTTTGAAAAGATATTACATTGAGTGGCATGGCTTGCTTTCTCATTTATGAAAATAAGGCCTGATGCATTTTATATTGCCACTGAACTTTGAGGTTTGTTTTTTTAAAGCACGAGTCTGTAGTATCTTTCTTTTTCACCAGCAGGTGTCTTGTGTTCTAGAAATAGTTGCACTGTTAATGGCTCCATACTTGGTAAATATTTAAGTGGGTCTTTGGTAGAAAAAACTGTATGTCCCATTTAAAAGGAAAAAAAAAGAAAGGGGGGAAAAGAAACGGTATTATATTTACTGAAAGCTGCAGGCAAATTACATTTTGAAAGCTGTTCTACATTCTTTGTTTTCCTTTAAAAAAAACAAAACAACAACAACAACAACAAAGTATCACGAATCTTCCACTAAAGAAAGAAGTGAAATACTGTTTTTCATTTATGTCATAAAGTAAGAATATCCTTTCCAAAAAATTGTGATTTCCCTGTCTGCTTGTGCAGTAACTATCAAGGACAATGTTTTTGCCACTTTTTGTACTGACGAGACCCCAGCTGGAGTGCTGCATCCAGCTCTGGGGCCCTCAATATAAGAAGGATATTCTGGATACCTCTGGAGCAAGTCCAGAGGACACAGGGTTAATAAGAGGAAGAAGACAGGCTGAGAAAGGTGTGGCTGTTTAGCCTGTAGAAGAGAACGTTGTGTGGAGACCTGACTTCAACCTTCCAGTATCTGAAAGGAAGATAGAGAATAGACAGAAGCCAGAACAGGACTGAGATATGTCTGGGAGGGAGAAGATAGATCTGGAAGCCAGAGAGGAGGGACTGTTCATCAGAAACTGTACTGGTAGGACAAGAGTGAATGGTTTAAAACTAAGAACAGGTTTTGATTAGATGTTAGGAAGAAATTCTTCACTGTGAAGGTGGGGAGGCACTGGGTTGCCCAGAGGAGCTGTGGTTGCTGCATCCCTGGAAGTGTTTAAGGCCAGGTTGAATGGGCCTTTGTGCCTGGTCCATTGGAAGGTGATGTGCCAGGAGGGTCAGAAGTAGGTGACCTTTGAGGTCCTTTTCAACTCAAACCATTCTGGGATTCATGCAACTTGGAAGGAAGGAATGATGTAGGTATTGGACTGCATCCTGTATTATAATTAAGTAGTGTGTATGAACAGGGCATAATTTACTTCTCCAGGGCTCAAAACAATGACATTTGTTCTCTGTTGAATGCCCCTCATCTACTACTGACATGAATCTGAGGGCAACTAGTTGGAAAATACTAACCTTGCTCATGTTGGAAAATATTGACCATGTTAATGGCATTTTCCTAGAGACATGTTTCAAAAACAAGGATGAGGCAAAAGAATCTTAATGGAGGTGTGCTAGGCAGGGCCCCTGACTTGGTAAAGAAATCTGCTCTGTCTTGGAGGGCTCATTATGGAGGTGACTGAGGCACTGTTCACTTTCTCAGCTGTGCCGTGAGGTCAGTAGGTTGTTTGCTTACTGCAGAATCTCACAGAGATTCAGTCTCACAACATGTAATGCTTTGCTGTTCTGAATGTGATGGGAAAGCCTTTTGGCAAAGGAATAAGTGTCTTTTAAAATACTTCACTGGAAATCAGGCAGTAAAAATTATATCAGTTTTCATTTTGTGGAATTCAGGAGTTTCGAGTCTGATGATACAATATACACTTGAGATTCTGGCATACAACAGTAGCTGAATTTAAAAAAGGGAAAAAAATCCCTTTGAAACAAAGGATCATGAATGAAATTATAATTTTATCAAAACAAATACAAAAGAAATATTTTCTGTTCTTAGTATTCTAACTTGATTAGCATTTTTTCCAAGGCATCTATTGCTATTTAATGGTTTATCATATGTGTAAAATTTTTTTTGTATGTCTGACAAGAAGTTTTTCAAAAGCAGTTGCTGCTGTATAAGGAGCTACAGTTCATCCATGTCTTCAAAACAAGAAAAGGAAATGAAAGAATATTAGGAAATATATCTTTCTGTGTTAAAACAATGATCAACTACATTCAAAGTACAATATGTGAACTTCATGTTTGGTGCTTGTAAATGTGTCTGCCTCTGCCTCTTAGGGAGCAGCATCAGCAGCATCTTTTTGGGAGAATTAAGACTGAAATTCCAAAGAAGGAACAATAAAGTTCTTTAGTCAGTGGCAATCCCAGGAAAAGGGGTTGTAGTTTACCATCACGTTAGGTGCTTTCTCTTTCTTTGCTGCATGTGGCTAGAGGTATTCCTGAGATGAACATCTTTACACTTCCAGTTTGTCTTCACACTTTGGCAGAGTAGGAGTCCATACTATTGTAGAACCCAGGTTCTACAATAGCGTGTCTGACATTAGATCCACAGTAGCAGGAAATGGAGCAGAAGCAGCAATTGGCTGCTCTCCATTATCTAGGAGCTGGTGGCACCTACTTCATCCATCACTGGGACATCATGTTTCTATGCCCTTACCCTACAGGCACATCCTTTCTCAAGGCAGGGGTAAATGTAAATGTCTTCAGTTTAATTTTGGGTATTGTGGGCCTATCTAATCAAGCCTTCAGGTCATGCTGAGTAAAGGCACTCATGCTCTTTAACTCCTAAGTGATATCTACGAGCCCTTTACGTTAGTCTTAAATAGCCTTATGTGTCAAATGGCAGAAGGTGCCCGTGTTTAAACAAGATAAATCCTGTTGCCATTTCTCTGTACAGTCAGGAAAATCACATTCTTGCAGAACTGGGTGCAGGGTTTTTCCACCCACTCTGGGGAGTTGGCTACTTAGGAAGGTGAAGAGATACAGGTAAGTAGGGGAGTGTACCTTCTTTACAAGCAGCCATAGCTCAAGGGGTTGTGTAGGTTTATGCATTGAATAGTAATGGTAGAAAAAGTGTGAATGTGTTGGGAATAGAAGCCACTACTTTCTTCCCTGTTGGTAGGACCATGCACATTCCACTCAGTTGTTGATTCCTGTGCTAATGTATATTTTCTTCTATTCCATTTGCAATTATTTCTAGGTTTTCAGTGGCAACACTAAATTTTGTAGTATTTAAAAATAATGTTTCTTGTATATTTTGAAGCCTTTTTGTAATTAAAAAAAAATACTGAATTAGATGGTTGATAGCATGCTCAGCTAAGCAGCAAGCAAGGAAAATATCTCTCAGTAAATGTACTCTACAATTGAGCAAATTTCCTGTGCAGTTCCTTTAGCTAAGTCACCTTCCTGTATTTTTCCAATGTTATCCAAAACAAATTTTGTTCTTTTACAGTGTTATCCAAGATAAATTTTGTGGTATCATCAGCATTTCAGTGGAAGGACTGCACGATGTTATGACTGAAGATTCTGAAACGGGAACATACAAAGAGTAAGCGGAAAATCTAATTTAAACTGGGTTTAACAGTAGCAGTATTGTTTTATATGAAGTGTTTTCATTTGAAAAATCTGTAGGCAGTTAAGACATGCTTGCTACAGTTTTATTTTCTTAAGAGTGAGTTTTTTCAGGAAGACAGGAGACTTTTGGTCTTAAAAGAAAATCTTTGCAGTGGAGAAAGAGGGCTTAAAATGAGAGTATAATTTTATATTGTTCATTAAGTTATCTACTAAATGATGTCTTAAAACATTCATATGCTTAGATTTGCTTTTTGCTTACTTGACTATTATATCTAAAGTTTCAATACAACAATCTTGTGTGTTGATAAGGACCACCCTAGCTCAGAGGTAGCTCAGAGTTTCTTTGAGTGTGATGTGAACCTCATGTGAGTTTACCTAGTGTGCAATATTTCACGGCCTGGAGAACGAGGAAGCGTATCCCACAAGGACAGTTCTCCAGTTGTTCCATGTAACACATGTATTGCCACAGGATATATCTCAAAAGACAGTTTCCAGAGCTAGGAGCAAGAGCTTCCTAGTGGCAGGAATGTGGGTGTTGGAGGTGTCCAGAGTGTGCTGCCACCCAGCACTGCACTCATTTATCTCCTGATGGCTCCGTGATTACTGGGTGCAGTTCATGAAAGCTGGGAAAAAAACAAAACCAACCTAGTGAATAGTAAGATATTTTTTGGACAGAGATCTTAATGTCATTTTTATCTCTGTAATGATTACTTACTTTTAGAATGGAGAGTTGTAAGACATTAAAAACAGATGCTCTGCAGGATATTCTTACTACATGCTAATAACAGAATTTACTGATGCTCTGATGCATCAAGATCAAGCATTTTCTTTCAGATCACTACATGGTGATGGAACAGACTGTATCTGAGCTAATTAAGTAACTGCTTAAGGGGATGTTTGCTGCCACTGAAACTAGGTGGCACAGAACAGCCAGAATGCAATCTATTAAGTTCTTCTCCACTTAAAACAGGTGGTAGGCACACAACTCTATGTTGAAAACAGTCCATACTCACACTGAGCCTGAACTATGCCTAAGAACTACCTGCCAAAATTACTTCCCACCAAACTCTCAGTAAAGAAGATGTAGCTCCAAAGCCTGGGAATATGCACAATGTCTGGCAGTGTGTTTTGTTTACTGTTGGAGACAACACTGCAGAGCCCTTCTATTTCTAGACATGTTGCTTTGCCAGCACTTGTTGAAAAGAGTTCTCCCTGAGAAATAAATAAACTTTATCCTAGTTCATTTAATATTGTAAGCCTGAAGGCTTGTAGAACTTGTCACTACTTTCCCAAACTCTGGGCATTGCTTTTACTTCATAAAATGTAGCCACACTGAACCAAGGACATATTTATGTTGACAGGTTCTGAAAGAGATGTTGGTAAGATTTTGACATTTGCATAATATATTTTGACATCATCTGGAAGTAAAATGAGAGCAGTCATCTGAAATCATGTGCATTGTTGTGGCTTTCCAGACTGAAGAAGAATGGCTTAAGCACGAACTGGTTCAGAAAGAAGATAATTTGTAGTCCACTGATTATCATATTAGCTAATTATTGTAGTGCAGGAAATAAAATTATGTGTGTGTTTAACACAGGAAAATCAAAGCTGAAACACTATAGAACTTCAGCAACTGAAGGATGAAGAGAGGATAAACGTGTACAGGGAAAATTGTAAAGATTTAATCAATAGCAATGGCTTAAGTGGCTTAACCACTTTAAATGAATACATTTAAACTGGAATTTTAAGGAAACTGTTGTTGTTAGAGCAGTAATATTTTGAAAGCAGTAGAAGCCTTGTCATTTTTTAGATTTATATTGGATTTTATTCAGGTTGTGGAGATGTTTATACTGTTACAATACAAAGGGATTACCCTCAGCCAGGTTTTCTAGAGTTCATATTTCACATTTTAGTGATAATTATGAGAGAGCTTTACAAACCTCAAATTTTCTGGAAAAGGAAGCATTCCATTGCTCTAGACATGTTTCACCAATACTCAGATTTTTGCGAATTTTATCACCATCTCTTCTTTTATTCTCTCCTCTCCTTGTGTTTGGAATTTTATGGTACCTAAAATTCATGAAGGTCTGAAAGCATTAATTCAGGGTTTTTTTGTTTTGACAATGGACATTCTTGTCTCCTTTTAATAAACTGAGATACAGGCAGCCATTTGTGAGCAGATGAGATATGCAATTTTTGCTGTATTATTTTGAAATAACTAATCCCTTTATTAAAAATGGCTTCTGGGTTAGTATTTGACCTTGCTTGCCATGCTGTTTAACAAGTGTTTCATACAGCTCTAAACACATGTTAATAGAAAACTAAATATGTAAACAGAATGTCTGAATATTTTCATGTGACATCATATAAAAACACATAAAATCGCAGCCTTTTTTTCATTTTAGTAACATTAAATTGGATATTCATCTTGTTGATGGAGCATTTCACATGCTAGTGGAATGCAGCAATAAAAAATGCCTAGTAGTGCAGGACTGAAAACAAAAATCTGTATCTGTCTTGGTGCTTTGTAATATGTGAATTATGTGTCCTTTGTGTCTTAAATCAGACCTGATACATGGTGGCAAGTTGTCATCACCCGAGCGTTTTTAAAATTGTTTTGGTTTTTAAGGCAGAAATTCCAGGAAAATATTTGATAAAGTGGTGGAATATTTGTCTATTGTTTCAGCATAGAGCATGTAAAGGAAAGGAAAGACATGTTTTCTATAGGATGTGATATATAGGACATGTTTTTTATAGGATATTTTATATGTTTTTATAAAGTCCGCTCAAACCATTTCAGCAGACAGGAAACCCTCTGACTTTTAAACTGTTTTTTACTTCATATTTTCTAGTTTTATACTTACTTCAAAAATAAAAGTTAAAATATGGTTGTTATTTTAAAATATAGGTACCTACCAGTTGAGGGTTTCAGCAAAACAAAAAATGAGTTTAAAACCTTTGTTCAGTATCATGCAGATTTTATTGTAGAACCAATAGCACTGTCCTTATTAGTTTTCAGGTCCTTTTGTTAAAGATCTCACAGAAAAACATGAATGCCATGAGACATCTTGGCACTCTTTGTATGTGTGCCACTTTGATTTAGGATATGGTGCTTGTATTGCGCTTTCTTGAAAAGAGTGAAAAATATTTGTAAGGAACAGTAGGTTTTTCTATATTTTTTAAGGCCACATAGTCTGTTTTCTATGTGCACAAATGCATTTTAACCCACAACTTAAGCTAAAATATGGAAGATAACTGGGATTGTTACATGGGTGCAGGTGACAGAGAACATGCATTCAGGCTTCATTAGATTCACTTTTCTCAGAAAAAAATTACTTGTGATTAGGTTGCTTGACTTTCAGCAAACTCCATGTCTGCTCTGTGTTTTCAAAAGTGCTTTAAAATAATTTTTAATTATAATGCATGTTAAAACTGTTCTTATTCTCATTTTTAGCTGCATGTTAATGTTTCATTTAGAAGAGCCCAAGGCTACAGAAGATGAGGAACCTCCCACAGAACAAGACAAAAGGAAAAAATTAGTAAGTTTTGGATCTGTTATTCAGTCACAGACCTGATTATGTGCTTCACTTCTGTCACACTAAATTCTTTTTAGGTTTGGTTGATCTATTGTTCTTGGAAAATTAAAGATTTTTGAATCAAAAGAAAATTTATTGCCAAACCTTGCAACCACAATGCTTACGCTTCTATTTGCCCTTTGCATCTTGGTAATTGTTATCAAAATAAACATCATCTGTTCACAAAATATGGGCATTACAATACTAACACAATACAGAAGGCATTTACTGAGAAAAGCAGAGAGATGAACTTTATTAAAATATCATGGCAGGCCAAATTTCTCATATTTA
>VWYN01012426.1:106535-122838 GCA_013400075.1 Hippolais icterina
TCTCATATTTAAAAGAATTAACGTGCCTGCATAGAATTTTTTTCTAGTGTAAAGAACTCTTACAAAGAAGCCAGTGTATACTTGTGTAACTTTTCTTTTAATTACTAATAAGTATATAGGAATATATTTATAAAAGCAATATAATATATGTCTTCTAAAAAAATTTAGAAGAAAAAACTTCTTCATAATCTTCTGCTATTAGAAATGCCTTACGAGAAATTCCTAATGTCTTGCAATTTCAGAATTAAACAAAATGCCTGAATATCATTTTCTGTGGTACTTAAAAATATGTTACACAGTTCTATAATTGTTACTCTTAAAAGCATCTCTAGACTCTGCTAAATTTCCTTCTTGCTTGTGGGTTTAAATTTTGGCGGTTTATTGCAGAGTGATAGTATTTATTCTTAGTGGGTTTGTATAATCTCTCAATATGGATATATATGTATATATCATTATCTATGGGGATTGATATGTCTGTAGATCAATAGGGAGAGAGACATGGTTTTTTGTTAATCAGATTTAAAAAGCAAAGTAAATTTAAATCCACAATGCTTTTATGTTCTTAGTTTTGTGTATACTCATACTACATTGCTGTCTGGCTAAAGTTGTAATAGCTTTGTCAGACCTTAATTTTTCTGTTGCAGGTTAACTTCAGTGGTTTACTTCAGTGTTGAGGAATTTAGACTTGTTAGATTTGTAATGGACTACCTTCAGTGTAGATATGTCAGGCAAAATGAAAAGCAGGGCAGGTTGACTTATCCTGTATCATTAACTGATACAACACACCAATATGTTGCTGACAAACAGAGTAACTGTTGTGGGGTCACATGTAGTACAGCATCAATGGTCATTTGAGTAAAGATAAATGAGCTTTGATAGAGGAGCTCACCAAACTAATAACACCACATCAGACATCTTGGTTTACTTCCCCAGCATGGATCTTCACTTACATATATCTTCCTTTGCATATCACTTTCCTTTTTTCTCTAAGGAGGTGCTTGAGGTTTGGTCCTATCTGCACTTTAACATTAAGCTTAAACATGTTTTCAGCCTTTGTTTTCTTGGAAAGTTTACAGAGAACAAATTATCATACATGAACGTCAACACTTCATTTTCATTTTGAATTTCATAGTCTAAATTTAACTATTTCCATGGTTGCTGTGTTTTCTAGATTCCTAAGCATTATGAAAATCGTTTGGTTTTCTCCTTTCAAGCCTTCTTTGTAAGAATAGCTGTCTATTTTAGTCTCCTCAATCTTATATTTAGTTAATTTTTCCTGATGTATTTCCGACTTAAACCTTTACTCTGTCATTTCTTCAGCTAACTTTAGTACACACTGTATTCTTACTCTTTAATGTAATTTCTTGCAGCTGTGAAAGCAAGTGAACTGCAGTTGTTATGAATGTTTGCTATAAATTCATTCTCCATCCCAACTGAAATAGCTTGTTATATTGCTTTACAGATGGTGCAGAAATTGAGACATGACACTTGGCTATTTATTTCAAAATTGTACAGGTCCTTTGGGTAGGTCACTAGTAGCAGAAGTGTCAGATAATAATCAGAATTGTTAATCATGGCTTCAAAAGCACAGCTAGCATTTTATTTTAGAAACTGGATTAAAAACAAAACATTACCTGGGCCCATTCCTGCCTGTGTGTGATGGAAGTGTCTTTCTTTCTGTAGGAGCACCAGTGCACACACTCACATGAAACTAGAGTAGCTGATACCACTGGTAAAGTAAAAGAGGGAATAAATATATAATGTGATAAGAAAATCAAGAACTACCTAAGGGAATCAGCAAAACCTCTGAGCTTGTTTGTCTGCTTCAAGCCAGTGTTTACAGCCAGTGAGGTGGAAGAATAGTTTCGTCAGTCCAGCCCCAAGGTGGGCACCTGTATCCAGTTTCAAGATCTATTTTTAAAGTAGTAAGATTGAAAAACTAGTCAAATTCAGGTTTTCACTAAGCGGCATAAAGAACTTTTCAAAAATGTGTAGTTATTGGCCAGATTTTTGTTTCCTGTCTGTAGCTGTTCTGACTAAGAAGCTATTGGAATTTACTAGTGGGGTTTTTTAAATGAAAAATAGATTTGTTTTGCCTTATTAGAATCAGGCACATTTCAATAAAACAGCTGTGGCCACACACCTAGGAACTCAGCATACATACTTAATATATAGTCCTTCATCAACTGGGCTTACTATTCTTCCAAACCTATGGTTTTGTTTGCTCATTCAGTGAAGACTGCAGCTCTCTGTTGAATATTGTTGACAAACTCGTTATATCAAACTATTTTATTTGTTTTGTTAGTTCTGAATAGAAGTTCCAGAAAAGTAGAGCAAAAGAAAATCAACTTCTTGTTGCAGAAAACTCTTTTACTTGAAATACTTTTGATGTGACTATCTGAATGAAAACAAGTTAGTGTATTAACTCTTTAGTTAAGTCTGAAGACTCTTAAGTCACATGTGACTTACAGATGGTAGATGATGCTTCTAGCAGCAAGCATCAGTCATACTGCAAAAGTCTCTAATGGCTTCAGGTGCATGGTGAGGCAGCCAGGGAGCAGTGAGATATGTCAGAGAAACAACTCTGCAGACGCCAAGCTCAGTGAGAAAGGAAGGGAGAAGGTGCTCCAGGCCCCAGAGCTGAGGTTCCCCTGCAGCCCATGGTGAGGCAGCTGTGCCCCTGCAGCCAGGAAGGTCCCTGGGATGCAGAGATCCACCTGGATGCCCAAAGGAGCCTGATCATGTGGAAAGCCCACACTGGAGCATGCTCCTGTCAGGACCTGTAGCCAGCCCTATGGAGAGAGGAGCCCATGCTGGAACAGCTTGTTCCTGAAGGACTGCACCCTGTGGAAAAAAAGGGATCCCCTGGTTCCATCCTAACACTGGAAGAGTTAGTGAAGGACTGCAGCCCGTGGATGCACTCATGTGGGAGAAGTTGGTGGGGTACTGTCTCCTGTGGGCGGGGCCCCATGATGGAGCAGGGTGAGAGTGTGAGGAGGGAGGAGCACCACAGACTGCAGTGCCCATTCCCCTGTCCCTCAAGCTGCTCCAGAGGAGGTAGAGAATTTAGGGTTAAAGTTGAGCCCAGGAAAAAGGAAGGGGTGGAGAGGATGGTGTTTTAAGGTTGTTTCATTTCTCATTACACCACTCTGATCTGGTTGGTGGTGGAGAAGATAATTTCTGTGAGTCAAATCTGTTTTGATCATGTGAGAAATTGGTCAATGATCTCTCCCTGTTCTTACCTCAGCCCATAAGCATTTCATTATATTTTCTCTCCCCTGTCCCAGTTGTGGGTGGTATGATTGAGTGGCTTTGGTCAGGGTCACAACGATGAGAACACTTACATTTAAATACCATTTTTTCTTTGCAAAATTCTCTAGAGTAATTTTATACATGACTGTTCAGAGCTATGAACTTACAGAAACCAACTATAAATGCACAATATTTCCCAAATTACAATTTTGGGTGAACAAATGCAAATAATTCAGAAACTAGTAGATCCATTTCCTGGCAAGGCAGGAAAAGAATGCCACTAACTTTGGCAAATATTGATTAGAGTAGTTGTGATCTAAAAATTTCGTTAGAAGTCTCTATTATATTCTAGATTCAAATTACATTTACTGAAATAAAAAACTACAGAGTACCAAACTGTTGCTGCAATTATTTCTCCTTTCTAAAGAGTGTAATGGTAATAATAAGTAATAAAATGATCAAGTCTTACCTTGAAATAGCAAAATTAGTTTCCTGACCTTCCAGCATAAACAGTAGTTTTGTTTGGGTTTGACTCTAAGATAAACAGATCACAGGTTTGCATTAATTCCCATTGATTTCAACATCCTACTTCTTTATGATGAAGCAAGTTCCACGTGTCCCCCTCTCCCATCCCCTTATGTCCAGCCTGGTGGACTGAGGGACAAGTGTGGCATAACTGCCCATGTGTCTGCTGACACTGAAATGACCAATACGTCCTCCGTCAATGTAGTCTCTTCTTTTACCTATTTTTGCTTTCATTAAAAGGCAGCTAATGTGGGAAAATAGTGACAAATATCCTGTTGTTCCCTACCCAAAGGAAAATTGTATAATCCAGCTGGATTTATGAGGTTTACAGGTATCAGTACTGAAGTGTGTCTATTCTTTATATATATGGACAGTTTATTTTGTTTGTTATATAGTCTAAACAAGTGCAACTTTTTCGGTGTTTTGTTTTCTTACTGATAAAATGAAACTGACCATAGTGCATGCTATCACTCAAGTCCTTGGTAAGATCTGATCTGATTTTTAGGAGTTAGAGAAACCTCATTCAGCAGTAACTAATAAAGCAGCATTAAAATCGTTTTATCTTGTAGAAGCATGAAACCTTAGGGCAAAGTGTAAGACTCATGATTTGACACTGTTTTAAATAGTTCTAAACTGATATTTGCCTTGATAATAATGAATTTGATCTTTGTTTTTCACAAGTATTTCCTCTTATTTCTCAAGTACGTACAAAGAAAATAAAAGCAGATTTCTTTCTTGAGGTTATAATCAAAATGTGTGATAGAGTATTTTTTATTGCATTGTTATATATTTTTCTTCTACATATTTTCCACAGCTTGCGTTGAAGGACCCAGTTCACGCTGTGTCACTGCAGCAGTTCATCTATGAGAAGTTAAAGGCACAGCAGGAATTAATGGGAGAACAAGGTTTTCATGCCCTTATGGAAACTGTGGATACAGAAATAGTCGCCCAGCTACAAGAATTTTTACAAGGCTTCTAAATACACAGAAAAAAGATTTTCTATGTCAAATTTTTATTTCAAAAATACGGAAGAACGCTAGCCTTCTGTCTTGTATGGACAAGTCTAATGAAAAGTGAAAACAACTTGTGAAAAAGGAATAAAAAAAAGTTTCTGCTGTTGCTCCTAAACTATGCTCTTTTGGTTTTTTTAATAATAAAGGAAGAACTAAGGGTTTTATCATTAAACTAACATCTCCATGATTTCTAACATGGTATATACTCCCCTAGGGGTAGCACCATCTTTTGGTACCCTTGACAGTGTTTTTAGTTCATAAAGGTATGTCATAAAGTCAGAGATGTGAAGGAACTTACTAATGTGTATTAATGGGAAGTATCTATTGATTCTGCACTATAATTCTGTATCAGGAGCTGCTTCCTTTAATACTGTAGATCTGTAACTTTCTCCCTTTCTGTTGTTCTTTTTAGACAGTATGTTCAGCCTTTCAAACAAGGACTTAAGAAAGCAGTAAGACTGTGAACAGAAATATTCCTTCATGAGAGAAAGATAATTCCCATTTGAATTGTCTCAGAGAAAAAGAAAATTTGATTTTAACACTTAAAATATATTTGAATTGTTAGAGAACATCAGCATATATTTCTGTCTGGAGATGTGAGTTTTCCTTTTTTATCACCAAGTTTTCTTTATTACCAAAAAATTAGTTTATTGAGTTCCTTCTATTTCACTTTTAGCTGTTATAACACAGAGACTCACCAGAAGTAGATGAGTAATTAATTCTAATTAATTTGTGGCTGTACCTGCACTACTTAAAATTACTGTGTACAGTATCTCAATTCTTTGTGTTTTTTCATCAAAGACATGTCATGAGGCTACTTCAGAATTGTTGCTAAAACATTTAAGCCCAAATGATCACGGTTAAAACAATTATTTACAAACATGGGGCTTACTTTTAATTATTTATTAGTTACCTGCAGGGTAAGCTGCTCCGTTCTACGTGCCTTTGTCTTTTGTACCTTGCATGTGGAAGTGGGAAGAAAATGCTGATTTCCATTTTCAGATTTTTCCTTTTGAGTACTGATCTTCCACCTTCAAAGTTGAAATTAACTTTGTCTCACTAAGGGATGATTCAGCTATGAAATCAGGGTTTTTATCCAGAGGGGATTAGCTGTTTAAAGACACCTACCAGCTTCTGACAATCTTAACAGATTACCGGATGCTTTTAAAAATGTGAGCCTTTTTTTACAGATCTTTTGGGGAGTAATCTTTTTTGAAACCTTGCCTCTGTTTGCAGAGGAAGGCTCATCTTTCTCTCCTCCTTTGGCATTAGTGTCAGAGACTGTTGCAGCTGTCAGTTTTGAGTGCAAAACCTTCCCTGTCCTCTGCTGCCAGCATCTGGCAGAAGTTGTGTGAGAACTCAACTCATTGTTTCCTGCATTTTACCTTGGCATGGGGAGGATTGCCAGAAGAACTGCTACTATTTGTTTGTATGTTATACGTATATCATTTCCACCATCATCATCTCCTCATGAAGAGGTTTATCTGGTTACATTTGGTACTTGGAGGGGGGTCCCATTCAGCTGTGAGCCACAAATACCGGAACCTGGTGGCTTTTGACAAAGTTTGGATTTTTTGCACAGTTCATCTGCAGACACACTAAGCTTTTAGCTCGATATAAAATCTGTGCAGATCTGGTCACCCTTGCTAGCTTCAGCCTCACCTGGTGCACAGAAACATCCTGGGAGGGAGCAGTCCTGTTCTTCCACCGTTCTGCAGCATCCCTTGTGCAGTGCTCCCTCAAGTTTCAGAGGGAGGCAGGTCCAACCTGCTGTAGTCCAGCCCTGGCCTAAAGGCTGCTCTGCTGTGTGGCCAAGCCACCCAGCTCCCCGTGCAGCATCTCACAGGTCAGATTTGTGGCTGAGACAGACCTGCCTGCCTGCGTCATTCTCAGAGCAACCCCACCCCGTTACCTCACGTGGTGGAGTGTTGGCTGCCGTTTGTGTTGATGTGTGATGGTGGCAGAGACCCTGTCAAAAATGATGGACATACTTCCAGCTAATAACAGCAGAATAACTTGTGATTAATTTTCTGAGTAATGTCTCTGAGCAACTGCATGTGTTTATTTTCATGTGCTTTATGGAACAAGTCAAATTTGTTACTAGGTGTTTGGCTTGTGATCTTGGAAGATTTTACTCTGAGTCTTGGACTGTAATTGAAAACAATTATCGTTGGCATAACTGTTTATATGACAACCATTGTCAATGAGCACAATGCCAAACAAGTGCCCATCTGCAGCCAGCAACAATCTAGTACTCAAAGTGGAGGAATTTCAGCTTGAAACAGCAGAAAAGCTCCTACATACTATCATTATATATTAAACTCTTACACATAGGATTAAATTTTCACTGGAAGAGTATGGATTAGGACTGCAGCAAGCTATAGCCCTTTTTGAATTTGATGGTGAAATTTTTAACTTTTGTCTCTAGGGAAAGAATGAAAATGAAATGTAACAATTAGCCTGACACCAAAGCAGTAAAACACAGTTTCTGAAATTCTCGTGAGGAAGGATCTTGGATTGTGTTTTTCTCTGGGCTTTAATTTTCAAGACAAAAAATAATTTAAATTAGGGTATTTTTTTTCCTACAGCACAACTGAACACAAATGCTATCAGTTTACTTTTCAGAAAAAGCAATGATTAAGGTGAAGACAAACTTTCTGCTTCTGATTAGAGCTAAATGAGAGGACTTACTCTGCTGCTTCCATCTTCAAAACGTTAGCTTTGGTGCACTGATGATGATCATTTTTAGGTCCTGGCCTAATGGAAGTGTTAATAACTCACATGATCTCTTTGCAATCTGTTAAATCTTTTTCAGCTTTAGAAACTAAATCTATCCAAGCTATAACTTATTTCTATTTAAGAGTTGAGGTGTTTGTCTCTTAAAAAATGGAACAGGAGTAACTTCTAAGGGTGTTTTCAGGTTAGATAACCTGTGGGCAGGGTCGTGTGTTCTCACAGTGCTCTTTGCCTTGACAGCAGTGAGGCCATGGCCTCCCACCCTCCCTGCAGGGAAGTGGTGGAGGATTTTGCATCATTTGTGAGCAAGTGCTGGGCTCAGGCTGTGTGCTGGAGACCTCAGCCATGGTTGTGTCCCAGGAGGTGCAGAGGGGGAGTGCAGGATGCCCTATCCCAGCCTGTCCCTCCTGTCAGGGCTGCTGGAAAGAACCCCACTCCTTGCCAGGGAAGTGAATGCCTGTGGCATAGCTGGCAGATTGGCAGGGGGTGTTCTGCCCACTGTGCTTTCACTGAGATGGGGTTCCACATTTCCAGGGATGCACAGACCGTGCATGCCATTCATGTCTGCTTCTTTCTCCTCAGGATCTTTGCATACACAAATAGCTCATCAGCTTTTCTCAGTGTGTTTTCCCTAAATTACTGAGACTATTTCAGATGGCACACTGAGTACTCTGGTCTAGTGGAAGGTGTCACCCATGGCAGAGGGGTTGGAACTAGGTGGTTTTGCAGGCCCTTCCAAACCAAACCATTCTATGATTCCATGATTCTAAGCCTTAGAGGATTTTCAGGAGGGAAACTCAGGTGTTCAGATATGTTCCTGCAGAGCAGGAGTGAAGACCAAAGTCCTAAGCAGAATCACAGCTCCTAGCAAAAATTGTAACAGATAAGGTCTTTTCTCTGATGATTTAGCAATGATAAAATTACTTCTTTACATCATATGAACACAGATTTGTAGTTAATATTCAATACTGTTTAGTATGGTTGACTCTTTTCCTTAGTTTTTCTTCCATTCCAAACTCTAGTAATGCTCCTAAATTGCAGCTCACACTGTTAGAACAGTGAACATGCCACATCTTCATTTAGCAGAAGCAGAAACTAAAATCTATCAAAGTACCTTTGTAACTAAGATACACATTTTGAAGGGTCTTCAGACTCATTTACTTATCTTGCTTCAATGCTGCTGCTTCAAAAAATAGATAATTACTAATTTTAAAATGTTCACAATTTCCATCTTACTGCTGTGATTAATAATGATGACTAATCACCAGGTAGTCAGATTTGACTGCTTCTGTAAAAACATTTCATAAGGTTCAGTAGCTTGTTCATAACACATTTCGCTGACTCTTGGGAAAATGAAATCAAATTAAATGGAGACAACCCCCTTAAAAATATAACTGGGTATTCAAAAGGCGTGCTTACAAATTTTACATCCTCTGCTTCAGTGGCCAGGCAGCAGATTGTTAGGCTGTGTGTACTACTGCACTAACTAGTATATACAGCATACTTGAAAATATGGATTATGAAGGAGTTAGTTTTCAAATTTTCATAGAATGGGTGATTAGTTTTGGTCTAAAATGAAGTGAAAAGGTGTCACTGATGTTGGAGACAGGCATAGGACAGGACACACTGAAGTTCATGTGACAACAGCCAAAGTTTATAGTTGGGCACCCCTTTTATAGGGGCTTTAAATTTCCCGTGGTTACACACATGATTGGTTGGGGTCTTAGCACTGCCCAGCTCACTGGCCAGTGGTATGTCTGCATTCATCATTGAATGGGATTGCTGGGGTCCTGTGTTTGAGTTTGAGTCCAACCTATCATTATCATACCCGGGGATTTGTTTGCTTCTACTCTCTAATTAGGGTTAGGCTGGTCAAGCTGGTGTCTGGTGTGGCCAGTTTATCTGTGCAGCTTACCCAACAGCCGTGGCTGTCACAAAAAAGATTTAAAAGAATGTTCTGCAAACGTGCAAATTCCACCAGCAATACATAAATGTAACTAGAGCATGCCTCTTATTATGGGGAATAAAATCACAACCCACATCAAGGTGTGTGTCATTTCTGAAGTAAGCAGTGGATGTTGGCAGGTGGCAAAGAAGTTTACCTGGGCTGGAGTTTTGCAAGCAGTTGACTTTTCACTACGTTTCTGAAGAAGGCAAACTGCTCAACAGAAACTTGACCTAAGTATTGACCTAGGTATTACTTGACCTAAGGTTTAATGCTGTATTTCTCTCTTTTTAAAGACTTCTTAACTTGCTTTTAATGAAATACAAGCCAATTTTAAAGTCAAGCTCTCACTTCTAAAACTGTGAAAAGCTCAGAACATTCACAATAGATAGATAAAACAATTTGCTGAATATACGTGTGAAAGTTTTCAGTTTTCAGTTATTACATTAATATCTTGAAAGCTTATACAATTCGACAATGGAGTATAGTGCTAATAAAGAGATACTGCTTAAAATGATGACAAAAAATTAATCATGTTGACTGTGATTGCAGGTTTATATCTCCTCCCTCCTGGAATTTTAACAGCAAAAAAGATTATTAAAGCAGCATTTAAAAAAGGTGGAAAATGTTTAGGTGACGCAAATATTTGACCCAGAAGATACATTTGGGTTTTTTTAATATTTGCACCAGCACAATCTTTGGGGTTAATCAGGGAAAATAACATTGTGGGGCCTGTCTGCTGGACAGTAGTTGTGATTTAAACTAAGAATGTTTTATTAGTTATTCAGGAAACAATTGAATCAGTCATACAATACAGACAAATACCCAGTAACTTACCACCTTGAGAAAATGGAAATTGCTGATAGGTAAATTCTGAGCAGAGAAAGTGTACACCTTGTTGTTTTGTTGCTTGGCAGTGATCGAAAATACACCGTGAGTAATTTCAAAAGTATACTAAACTAAGTAGTCTTTATTTTAATAGCAAACAATCTATTTATTAATTGTTACAATTTGATTTTTTTTTTTAACTAAAATGACAAAGATGTCTTGCAGATATTTTTATAAGATGCTAAGAAAAACTAGTAATTCTCATACATCTGGATTGTGAAAATGCCTCCTGACTTGCTATCTGAGTTTTCAAGGGAATAAGTACTTTAAAACTGTACCTTCACCCTGATTCTTCACCAATGCAACTTTAAACATCAGGCATGTATGCAGGGAAGCTTACAGGCATAAGCTACATGCACAAACAGCTTTTCACCTTGTTCAGCTGTTGAAATGCTCTGTATTTTCCCACACTTTACACTACCAGGTGTAGCTTTTGGTTTACTACACCTGTAACAAGTGCCTGCTGTTTCACAAGCTCTTGTGTTTTTCACACAAAAATAAATGAAATAATAATAAATACATAAATGAAATCCATGTATGCTGGCCATCAAATACTCTGGAGAGGAGTAAAAGATGCAGATTGGTTTGTCCAACAGCTGACGGTGAAGGAAGGACTGAGAGTCCCATATTCTCCTATCTAGCTTTAAAGCTATTTAAGCATTTTATTTAATGATATTGTGATGCCTCATGGGTGGGTAGACCACGGATCCCAGGAGTCCTCATCTAGGTTTTTGCTGCTGGCGGTACTCATTTGTTGAAGCATTTTGATGCATTATTGTCTCTCTCCTGAGAATCCATCTGAGACCCCTGCAAGCAGAATTGTTCTGCTCTGCAGAAGTTTCTTTTCATCCTCCATCTCCTGAAGTACTTGTGAAGAAATCAACAAATTTATCTCAGCCTCTTTCTTGAGATTCTGCAGGTGCAGTGTCAAATGCATGGCTGAATGAGAGGAGTTGGTCTTTTGGAAGGCTGCAGCACAGAGGCTCCTGGGGAGGCTGGGTGGTGGTGCAGTCAAATGTGAAATGCTGACATCTAAGTAACAGGCAGAAATCAAGAGAGTGAATAAGCAGTTTTCAACCTGGCTGAAGAAAGATTCCACAAAGCTTCTGTATTAGGACTGAGTTTTATCAAACTTTATGGATGGTTTAGGAGCACTGATGAAAAAAATCTGCCAGTGAAATAGAAATGGCAGAGAATGTAACAGCAGTTGGTTTAGTCAGAGTAGCGTTGCTTTTTGACGCTGGCCAAACTGCCACAGCAGAGGGAGGCAGAGGGGAGGAAAAATTAATGAAGGCTTCATGAGTTGAGATAAGGACCAGGAGAAAACACTCCAAGGACAAAACAGGCTCAGCTTAGAGGTACAAAGTGAGTTTATTGCAACAGAATCAGAGGAAGATGTTGGGAGATAAAATAAGCCCTTAAAAACACATTTTCTTCCCCCAACCATTCCCTCCTTTCCACCGACAGCACAGGCAGACAGGGTGCGGGTGTTTAGTCAGTTTGTCACCCGAGGTTTTCTTTTGCTGCTCAGGGAGAGCTGTCCTTTCCCTGTGAGACCCTGGGGTCCCTCCCATGGGAGGCAGCTCTCTGTGAACTTCCCCAGTGTGGTTCCAACCTCACAGGCAGCACCTTCTAATCTCACCAGCAGCAGCTCTCCCAAAACAGCTGCAACGTGAGTCCCTCCCACGGGCACACAGTCCTCCCAAAACTGCTGTGGCATGGGCCAGTCTTCCACAGGGTGCAGTCCTCCAAGGACAGGCTGCTCCAGCCTGGGAGCAGGGCCCCCTCTCTCCATTGAGTCTTCACAGGATCACAGTCCCCTCCAGGCATCCACCTGCTCCAGCATGGGCAGATCCCCCATGGGCTGTGGGTGGATCTCTGCATCCCCCATGGATCCCCAGGGGCTGTGGGTGGATCTCTGCATTCCCTGTGGATCCCCAGGGGCTGTGGGTGGATCTCAGCATCCCCCATGGATACCAGGAGCTACAAGGGCACAGCTGCTTCACCATGGTCTCGCCATGGCCTGCAGAGGAATCTTGGCTCCAGGGCCTGGAGCAGCTCCTGCCCCTCCTTCTGCACTGACCTTGGTGTCTCCATGTTGTTTCCCTCACATGTTCTTACCTCCTTCTCCTCTCTGGCTGGAATGAAAACTGTGCCATTATTTTTGTTTTGTTTTCTTCTTAAATATGTTATCACAGAGGTGTTGCCATCATCTGTAATTGGCCCAGATTTGACCAGCAGCGTGTTGACCCTCAGAGCTATCAGGGATTGATTCTGCTGGACATGGTGGAAGCTTCTGGCATTTTCTCACAGAAACCACTTCCATGGCCCCTGCTACCAAAAAAACAGGCCGTGCAAAACCAACACAAGTAGCAACACAAAGATGGATGAAACTCTAGAGCTAGAAAATGCTGATCTGCCTTGTGACAGATGGTTCAGAGTCAGCCCTTGTGTGTTATGTTTTGCTTGGGGCTTGTGAAATGGAAATCTAGAGGGTCCCATTGTTGAGGGAGAGAATTTAAACAAGCTCACACAGCTGGAAATGAGATCACACAGAATCGTCCAGGCTGGAATACTCTCTTGAGGTCATCTAGTTTACCCTCCTGCTGAAGAGAGTCAGCTGCAGCAGATTGCCCAGAACCATGTCCTGTTCCTTGAGTATGTCCACAGATGAGGGCTCCACAGCCTGCTGAGCAGCCTCTTTGACCACACTCACATCTGTGTTCAAACACATTTCAGTTTCTCTCCATTGCTTCTTGTGCTGTCAGTGAGCATCCCTGAGAGGAATTCAGCTCCCTTTTCTTTATTTCTCTTGTTGGGTATTTATACATACTGCTAAGATCCTTCAAGATCTGAACGTCTCTTACTGTGGAGAGGGTTTAGGGGGAAAATTCTTCCAGAGAAGAAAAAATGGTGAAACTCAGTTGATCCTAATGTTACAGGGTGTGGAAGAAAAACAAGATTGTTCATGGGCTAGAGCAAAGTACTGGTCAGTGTTTGGGTTGGGGACTGGATGGACCCAAAATAAGAAGAGGATGTGAATTTCCACAGGCTGGAGGGGTCTTACAGGTACTCTGTCATGAGGAAGTACAAATATCTGAACCTTCACAAGGAGCATATGTCAGGAGCAAGACCAGAAGGAGGTGAGGACCTCTTCAGGAGAGATGAGGTCATGTTTTGATTTTTTGTGAAGGGAGGACTAATCTAGGGAAAGGCAGAATTTGAAAAGACTTTCTGCCTTGACACCTACAGCTGGCAAGTTAATTGTGGAAGGAGTGGTTTGATCTTGTAATGTAACATTGAATTTGCTCACAGAATCTGTCCTGAAATTGAGGAATGAAGAAGAGAATCATTTCGTCCCATGTTTTTTAGGTGAACTTGCACAACTGGAGACACATGAACCCTGAATTTGTTTGGAGATATCACATATGCCCAGCCATGAGCATATTTCATCACAACAAAAACTAGCAATGTTGACTTGGCCCATTTGTAAAACAGCAAGGAAGACATTTACCTTAATTTGAGATGGGAATGTTGACTGTTTTTCATGACAGCATGATCTCCAGTGTTCAAGGCTCTTGTTTTAATATATAGGCATATAAGTGGGGTTAAGCACCAAAGACATAATGAAGTCTTTAATGTCTTATTGCCCACAGGCATTGAATGGAATTATTCTAATTTGCACTTTATGTGCAGATCAGTTTGTAAATAGAAAAATAATGACAGAAACTGGCTTTAGAAACTTACCAGTTTTACTGTGTTGAGTCACTTCTTCACAGTTTTGAAATAACACTAGAGTAGTACAAAACCCTTAAACCTAGCAGACCATATCAGAGGCTGTTCTATTTCTATATTTTAATTTTAACCCCTTTTACTCTTTATTGTGAAAGATTCCAGGAAGCTGCTCCTAATTGACCACTATGATAAGTATTTTCTTATTCTATTTACCAGATTCAGAAACTTTTTTTCCTTAAACAGGGTTACCTTCAGTGTGTATTTCTTAGCCATTGTTAATATGCTGCATTACCTTGACAGACATACAGAATATGCAAGTTAGTCACAAGCTGCAACTAAGTAAAACTCAGTGGCGTTAGAGAATTCTGCTGGCCCTAAATCTTGGGAGACTTTGTACTGGTAGGCAGAAATTTAGAAGATTTTCTCAGGCTTGCTGTGTTTGCTTCAACTGGCACTTGAAGAAGATAGTGATGGCAGTCAGGTGAAGTTCCAGATGACTGGAAAAAGGGAAACATGGAACCAATCTTAGAAAAGGGTAGAAAGGAAGACCCTGGGACCTGCCAACCTGCCAGCCTCATTTATGTGCCTGGGAAGATCACGGAACAGATCCTCCTGGAAGCTGTGCTAAAGCATGTGGGGAGCAGAAAGGTGATTCAGGACATCCATCTAATCTTCACCAAGGGCAAGCCCTTCCTGACCAACCCAATGCCCTTCCATGATGGAGTGACTTTTCCACATCAGTGGAAAAAGAGAGGTCTATGGATGTAATTTATCTGGACTTCTGTAAAGCCTTTGACACAGTCCCCCATGACATCTTTCTCTCAAAGTTGGAGAGAGAAATATTCAATAGGAGGGGTGTTTGGTGGATGTGGAAGTGGTTGGATGGTAGCATCCAGTGGGTAGTGGTCAGCTGCTTAGTCCCAATGGACATCAGGGAAAAGTGGTGACCATCAGAGGTTCATATTGGGACAGGTGTTATTTAATATCTTCTTTAATGGCATAGAGGGGTAAAGTGCGCCCTCAGCAGATTTGCAGATGGCCCCAAGCTGAGAGGTGCTTTTGACACACCTGAAGGATGGGATGTCATCCAGAGGGACCTGGACAAGCTGGAGAATTGGCTCATGGGAACCTCATGGGGTTTAACAAGACCAAGTGCTGGTGCTGCACCTGGGTCAGAGCAAACCCCAATATCAATCCAGGCTGGGGATGGACAGATCAGAGCAGCCCTGCCCAGAAGGACCTGGGGGTGCTGTGGGGGAGAGGCTGGACATGCCCCAGCCATGGGCACTCCCAGCCCAGAGAGCCAAACGTGTCCTGGGCTGCACCCAGAGCAGTGTGGGCAGCAGGGCCAGGGAGGGGATTCTGCCCCTCTGCTCTGCTCTGCTCAGACCCCACCTGCAGGGCTGCACCAGCTCTGGGGCACCAGCACAGGAAGGACCTGCTGGAAGACTTGCAGAGGAGGCCATCAAGTTAATTATAGGAATGGAGAACCTCTTCTATGGGGAAAGGATTTGGATTGTTCAGCCAGGAAAAGAGAAGTCTTCAGGATGACCTAACTTGAGATTTCCAGTACCTGATGGAAGCCTACAGGAGACATGGAGAGAGACATCTTACATGGGCAAGGGAAAATACGTTTAAACTAAAACAGGATAGGTTCAGATTAGATATTAGGGGTTCTTTGCTGTGAAGGTGGTGAAACAGGTTGCTCAGAGGAGCTGTGGTTACTCCACCCATGGAAGTGTTCAAGGCTAGTCTGGATGGGACTTTGAGTAACCAGGTCTAGTGGTGTCTGTGCCCATGGAAGGGGGTTGGAACTCGACAATTTCTAATGCCCCTTCCAACCCAAGCCATTCTATGGTTCTATGGCTCTAAGACTTCAGGTGCACCTTTGTATTTACTGTATTTTTAAACTAATTCTCCCTGGCTTGTCCTACCCCAGAGCTATGAAGATTTTGACCACAACCAGTTTATATTGTCTGCTGTGTGATTTCTCTTTGTAGCTTTAGGGTAGGACAATTTTAACTGCCTGGTTACAGAAGACAGTTGAGTACAAGATATCCTCAGCAGGAGCCAAAGAGAAATGGACTGCCTTAGGGAGGAAGAGGATAGAAAAAGTGTGTTCAGGAGAAAAAATGTAGTGGAGAAGAAAAGGAAAGAGGAAGGTGATAAGAGTTGACACGGGAACAAACTTAAGAAGTGAATGATACTA
>VWYN01012426.1:143552-157541 GCA_013400075.1 Hippolais icterina
TTTACTTGCGTGAAGGGCTTTTTTAAAAAGCTAAGTATGAATTGTACTGTGACCAACTAAATAATCCACCCATATTTATTATTGACAGATTTCTATTAAATGTATCATGACCACAGTTCTGGGCTCTATCATGCTTTGAAGAATGATGACACACAGCAAACAATCCCCTTCAAGCTGTTTTAGAACATTTGCTTTTGTATAACAGGTATGGAATTCCAAATATCTTTCATGTGAGTTTTTTGATGGAGGCCTAAACAAACCAAGTTGTGTCTACTCTGTAGATATGACCAGCAATAATATTTTTTTAAAATCCCATAAAATTACCTATTTTGGTTTTCCTTTGTATAGGAAATTAAAAAAAATACTTCCCAAGAAACTTGCTACCCTATCTTGTAGAAAGAGAATGGAGTGGTTAACTTTATTCCCCCCTCCAAGAATCTTCAGAATAAACTCCTAAAAGGCAGCAACCTACTCCCCAGTAGTATCCACATAAACTGAGGCCAGAGAGGTTTCTTTCCCAGCAAGTATAATGGTTCCTTTGGTCTTCATGAGAGGTTAAAAGCTCTGGTCTCTCTAGGTTTCTGTCTTTGATCACACAATAAAGGAATGAACTTCTATCATACTACTCTTGTGAATAAATAGATCTTCTCTGGCTGGGACTTTTTTCATGATCCTGGAAAAATGTTTCCTTTCTTATTTTTGTACAGTCTCTTGATATGGCTTGCATTTCATCTGTGTATTATACTATAGGGGTATTTTTAAAATTGTATTCTCATCAGTTCAAAAATATTAAGTTTCATGGCTACTTAGTTCAAAATTGGTAATGTAACAGTATACTGGAGGTTAGAAAACCACAAGTGATTTTCAGTTGTGAATGACTACCTACGTTGTGTATCTTTTTTTACAAACTATGCACCTCTAAGTTAGAGAGCGAGTTTGGATCCTAAGGAACCCTTGGGACCTGCATTCAAATACCAAATAGTTCAGTTATTGCCAAATTGATCCTATGGTAATTAAAATGATCAAGATGAGCCTTCGCAGTAAGAGTGTCTGATAAATAACTGTACAGAATATACAATACTGAACAAAAAAAATGTACACATCTTAAAAATAAATCTGAAACAGGCGGTAACTCTGAAAACTACAGTTAATACATATATATATATATATAATATAGATAATACATGCGGTAAATCTCCAAACTAACAGTGAGTGTATTTCTTTGTTACTGAATAATTTTTTTTGCATAAAAAAGTCCTCCATATCCAATTCATCTATGAGCATCAACATTTTTACTTCATTACTGTTGTACTACAAAAGCTGTTAGCAGGAAGCAGATGACTGTGGAAATAGATTAGCTGAGAAGAATTCTCATTGCTTTTAAAGACAATATGTACAACTAATAAAGTGAAATTATTTTATTTATAGTGTTCATTATTTGCTTGCTTTACTTGGATCATGCTCTATTCTTCTTTATTTCAAGGATGACCTGCAAGGAAAAAGATAATTGATACGACATAATTTTCAGCTACTTTTTAATTTTTTATGGGGAAAAAAAATATTCTTGATAATACAACTTTTGGACTATTAACTGTTTGGACTGTTATCCAGATTCTCCCTGGCTGGAAGATGCACTTCTTGAGGAATGCTTGAAATTATGACCATAATGAAACAAAACTTGAACAATTTCTAGGGTAAAGGCCAAATTAAACTATCCAGTTCTCCCTGCTAAAAATGTCAGGAAGTAAGAAAGATTCAACTAAAAAAAATATTACAAAACCTTCCTCAAAAACTAACTGAAATGTCATTCTGGGAAGTGTTCTAAGATTTAGAGGCGTTTATTGAAATCAATGGGGCCAGATGCAAGTGCAATACAGGAGATGTGGGCACAAATGAAAAATTCCTTGCGGATCACTTGAACATCTAAATATTTAGTCATGAAAAAAAGAGTTGCATAACAAGTCCTTTCCAGAAGTAAAAACAAGAAAATAAAAATCAATTTATTAATACGCAGTTATAATTTCTGGTACAGACTCTTCAGAAAATGATGTGTAGTAATTTTAACCCTTTTGGGGACTGCTTCTGACCTCGCGTTCACAAATGCACCTCTCAATAAAGGGCAAATGACCTCCATTCTTCCAAATCAGGGTTTTGATCCTAAGTGCGGAGGACATTTCAGCTGGATCATTGACTTTGAGTGAGATTATTTTCATACATAAATATAATATGTTGTTTAATTATGCCAAATTGAGCACAAGCCAAAAGCACTCACAGAACAGAACTTCAAAGGACATGCTTCATCAAAGCAAGAATATATGAAGGGGAGTTTTCAGAATCTTTTGGTGTCAGGATTCATGTCACTGAGAAAAATGAGAAGATGTCAGTGTCCTTCATACAAAGATAATGAAAAGATTATTCCAGTGTATATAGAGCATTGTTTGGCTGTATTATTAAAGACCTAGGCTTGCTTTGAAAATGATCTCTGATGTTTCATTTTCTTATGATCTATGCACTGAATAGAAATCTCTTCATGGACTAGTACTCTTAATGAAGGTCCTAAATATATGGTAGCTGAATATATTAAAGCAGATTATCATAATAATGGGGCATGAAAAAAAGGAACAAGAACTTTTTAAAACCTGAATTGGTACATGGCCTCTTGGTGGAAAAAGCACTGTTAGGTAAGTGATCTGCCACCACTGCAATATACTAAAGGAAAATTAAAGGAGTAAAGTTTCAGTATTTCTTCATCCTGGAAATCTGTATGATGAAGATCCTCTGTGACCTCACCTTTTTTGGTGAAAATTGATTCAGTTCTCTTTTCCTTAAGAGAGTTCCTCTGCACTGGGTAAAGTCAAAAATTTAAAGCCTGAGGGTGTTTACACCTATGTCACTAAACCCTAATTTGTCTTGGTAGTGGTCTGGTAGGGCCAGGAGCATAGAGGTTAACTATTCTCTAAAGGACATCTGCAGAACTGCTGCAGTAGCATTATCCTCATTAAAACAAAAAACAGCAGAGAAGCAACAACCCCCAACCAAAAAAACCCTCAAAATCCAACACAACCCAAAACCTCACAAACAAAACCCCACATGGGCCTGGTATGATAACATCCTGCATTCTTTTCCAGGACTTTGTTTTGATGCAGAGTGACTCAGAGTTTAGTTCTCCACACCTCTGAATACCATGACTGCCATGTGACCACATTTACAGAGGAAGAATTACTTTTTGCAAAGTCTTTGTTGTATTTGAGGGGAAAGGAAATATTCTCTGTTTACAAGTGGAAATATTCTTACAGCTGTTTTTTTATGGTCATCAACTTGCCAATAACTCTTTTTTCATCAGCTTGCAGGGTAAATTAATACTTTCCTTGCTTTCTGGCTTTCAGGCACTTGCAGCCCAGTAGTGCTGTGCAACTGATGGATTGCCAGGACTCTGATGAAACCATGCTTGGAGGAAGAGGTTTAAGCTCCCTTCCCCCAGATGTTTCCAACCTGTAAGAAAAGTTCTTTAAATCTAGTTTTGTGGTGGCTAAGTGAAAAACTTTGCTTTCCATGGCCCATAAAACCATTATCCTGGAAAGTAATTTTTAAAGAGCAAAAATCATGACACAGGATTAAATTAATGTTCTGTTTTCTGTAATTTACCACAAATTAGGTATAATCATATTCTTTCACGGTTCACTTGTAAAGAAGATTAAATCTTACCTGACTGTTGTCCACAACAGGTACAGCCAGGCTGAGATAAGGGAGAAAATTCCAAGAAATGCCTTTGTAATTTTCTTTCCTGTTTTGCAATTTTATTTATACTTGATTTAATTCATTTATTTTAATTTGAAATTGATTGCTAAATCAGACACTTTCTGCAGAACATAATATGGTAACAAACCAAGTAATCATGTGTCATTTGTAGAGTGGATGGAGCAGTGCAGTCACTGGTCTGTCCAGCCTTTGTGAAAGGTAAACTGAGGGCACATGTTTCATTTCGTGCAGTAGCTGCACATACAGTCTCTAATGTTAAACCAAACACACTGAGCAGTGTGCTAGGATAAGATGCTGCTTAGTGGAGTTCACTTCTGAGCCTCTAGTTTGGGGTGTGCATAACTCAGCCATTGATTTGGGGGGATTTTTTTAAAGCTTATTATTCATTTAAAAGCATTTATCTTCCAAAGGAGATTTTCCAAGTCCATTTCCAAAGGATAGAATTTCTTTAACTCTATTTTACATTTAGGTACCTGAGAAATTTGGGTAAGGAGAGGGGATGAACTCTGTGCTGAGCAAACACAGGAATAGTTTCCATGGTGAACACCAGGCACTGCTAGCTAAAAGGCTGCTGAGATCAGTAGACAGATGAAGTGGTCAGCACTCCAGAAGATGATTTGCACTCCAGAAAATAATTTGGCTTTCTTAATTTTTCTGAAGAAGTTAAGGAGCCTTATTAGAATATCTTAAGTGATAAAAATACATAAAATTGTGAAACAGAATACTTTTCCATGGATCTCCATGTGTTTGCTTTTAAAATAAATTATTACTGTACCTTGCAGTGAACATCTTCAGAAGAAAAGCAATTACATTCCAAAATTTTTATCAAAGTTCATATGTAAATTAAAAAAAAAAAATGTTTCCCTGAAACATCACTAGTAAGTACTGAATGTGGTCTACTTGCTCCTGTCATGATACTCAACAAATTCTTCAAGGGATAGAAAAGGTGGTTTTGGTGGAGATATATGTGGAAAGACTCTGTAAGCATCTCAGAATGTAAGGTTTCCTCAGAAGAATATGGATATGAGTCAGTATACAGAAAAAAGCTGCATTTAATGACAAGGAAAATCTCTGTTTGGATGCAGTCTAATGACATTTCACAGTGATGTCATCACTTAGTACAGACACTGCACTCTATTCAGAAGTGATTAGATGTTCTCTTGTTTTTCTAACTTTTATCCTTTCTTCTTTCCTCTAGAACTTCATTGCACCACGCCATGGATCAGACTGTTAGATTATGAACCTTGTTTTGGAGACTATGTGCCATTGTACATGTGCATGGTATTTAACACTCCAGGACACTAGGAGATGAGCCCACATACTTTCATGGAGAGCTGAAAATTTTCCGCATGATTTCAGCAGTACAAATATGTAATAAACTTGCCTTTCTTTTCAAGAATTAGGAATCACTATGCATAAATATGTGCAAATGTTTCATGTACATCTCACATGCTTTGATTTGCACTTTGGTTTGGAAGGAGTCTGGTCAGACACAACTTACAAGTGTGGTTAGTCCTCTGTACCTACTAAAAGCATACATGCCCATAGATTGTATCTTCTGAAATTAGGTAAGATCAATTTCTCTGGGTTACAGTTTGCACAGAGTGTTTCTTCTAAATTTTGTGTCAATTTTCACTTAAAATTCTTAGAGCTGACCTTTAAATTCTTGGAAATGCCAATGGAGAGTTATTAGGACAGTGTGGGTGTTGCCATACTTATACTGACGCCAAGATTGCATTAAATCTCCATGCTCAGGCATTACAATCCTGAAATAATTGATGCTAAATATGCATTTGTTAGCAACAGTCTGGTCTAACCAAAAAAGTGGAATGATGGTTAATACCTTGAAAGGGCACAGTGTGTGAATAGTAACAAACCGACTTTAAAAAACACTGCTAATCTTGTGACAGGTCATGCTGGAGATTCTGATGTCCTCTAAACTGCTGTCTTGGTACATGATCACTATTCATTTTTATCTGGCATGGCATGAGCAGTGAGTATATGGTATATATTTGTAAATACATCACAGCACAGAAGAAGGAGGTGCAATCTCTACTTCACCGGCCAGTCCTATGGCTCATTTATTTTCAGGGCATTGAAATAATTATTCTTAAGGGTGCATCACAAAGCCTGGTTTTTTGGGAAAAATCTGGGCATAAGGGATAGCTGAAGTGTCTGTTGTTGTGAACCAGTAGTTTTTCAAGGATTTTTCTGAGTTAACCTATCTTGTGATGTCTGTTACAGCTCTGTTTAAAGTGGAAAGAAGGGTAACAGCTATCAGAAGATTGTAGATTATCACTATTCTGGTCTCCACGTCTTTCAAGTGGAATCTAAAAAAATTATTATTTATCATGTATTATAACTTATTCTTCTACATAAATTCCTGCTAAATTGATATATCTTGACTTGATCCAGCTAAAGCTCAGCAGATGTAAGGCAGAGAAAACAACTTACATGTTTCTGTGCTCAGCGTAAATATGGTTTAGGATTTTAAAATGAGAAAAAAGACTTGAGAGCAAGCTTTAGGGGTCTGCTGGGAATTAAGATCAGTATTTCATCTGTGTTCCCTTTTATTGGGGGAAATTATAAGACATTATTAAAAATATCAATTAGTGATTGATGAATGAAATGGTGTCACCTTAGAGCACTTCTCAATTTATTATCTTGTTTTCTTCACAAATCTCTTCCTGTATATACATATAACAAAATTATTAATGATTTGAAGTGTTTGGGCTTTTTTTCTACTGTTGCCAGAAAAGTATCCTGCTGAGAAAAAAAGCTTTGATGCTTGTGCTGTACCCATCTGGGAGTGCAGACCTGAAGAAGGTAAAATGAGGTGGCTGGGAAAATGACTGGAAATGTAATCACAGCAAAGGGAAGGCTCTGGGCACACTTGAATCTCATTGCTGCTGGAGCTATGCTTTTATCTCTTAGTGGAGATCCCAGGGCAATGGAAAATGGTGGAGAGAGCCTGAAGGACAGAGTTCTGATGGTCAGGAGCCCTGGGCTCTTCCTGCTCCTCCTCTCTGTATTCCCTTCAGCTGAAATCCAGTCTTTCTCTCACTGTGATCCCTGGGCACTCCAGTACTGTTTGCCTTCTCCTGGGAAAGGGGCAGTTCTATTGATAGAAAACATTTTACATGCTTGGCTTTCCACATTAGGAAAAGAGATGTATGTGTGGAATCTTTCTTGATCAGATCCTAATGTCTCATTAATTTTGTTTCACTCCAAAGCATGGTATTTGCTTTGTGCCAATCAACAGTAAATGAGTTGAAATACAAATCCCAATGAGAGGCATCAGTCATTATTTTAAGTGTATTTTTGTGTTTAATTTATAAACACCAGTGAAACTCAGATAATGAAGTGATCAATCATTTTCAAATAAAAATATTATCTTGTAAAAATGTCTAATCAGTGAAATCAGAGCACTGAGGACTGCTTTTTCCAATAAAAACAGAAGTCCAGAAAACTATGACAGCCTTAATGATGCACCACAACCAGCCAAACCCATCTACCTCTTTTTAAATTACTCTTTTGATATTAATTTTGTAATTAGAATCCTTGATTACCAAGGAAAGAAATAGCCATAAACAATTCCTTGATTGAGTAACAATAATTTTATATAGATTTCTAAATGTTTTACCAAGGGCTTTTGCTCCTGTTTTGTTAGATTTGGAATTTGTCTTTTTATTGGGGAAAAATGGCGAAGGAAAAAATTACAAACAGATTTTTAATATCTACATGTATTCATCTTTGTCACAGTTGAAGAAATGCAGGAAGTGAAACAGGAGGTGTGGCATGTGGCAAATTGAAAGCTAATTAACCTACTGTTAATGATGACTTCATGTGAGCGACACACAGTCTTTCCAGGACTGACATTACTCAAATAATGTGGGAAACACTTGCTATGAAATAGCGACGTACACTTCTTTAAAAATCCCAAACAAACAGAAAGTTTATTCTGAATCTTTGTCGAATGACAGAATGAAGTAGTTACATAATTTTGCAGGAATCATGCAGTGTGCTCACAGATGTTTTGGAGGAAGGGAAGATAGGAAAGAAAATGTGCAGGTTTTTCAAGTAGGACCATAGGCACATACAGTTGTGTCTGGGCAGAAAGCTGCCTCTTAAATTTCTTCATTTGTGACAATGCCCCCATAGAGCCATGCTTGTCTTTGTAGGAATTTCACAGTTCAGATGCAGATATTTTAACAGTCTGCTGTAGATATTACTGGATTTAGTGATGATTTTCCAGACCAGCATGCAGGTAAAGGGAAACAAGAAAATTAATAACATCAATGTTATAATAAAACTTTAGGTAAAGTGTTTTGTAGAATACCATACCATCCTCCACAATTTTTTTTTCCTGCACTGTGGATAGTCTCGTTTGTTTGTTACTGTAGGAGGGTTTTCAAGACTTAAGCCATCCTTAGAACTTTGTTTTGATGAAAGTGTGTGCAAACAATCCTCAGGTCTGTGTTGAAGTGTTTGCATTGACAGATCTCCTGGTGACACCTGTGAGAGGTTTTGTCTGACTTAATATTTTAGGTTTTAGTTCAAGAAAATGAAGAAAAGACTGTAATATAGACGAAAGGAAATTCTGCACATTCAGCAGCAGA
Organism: Hippolais icterina; assembly: GCA_013400075.1. Lineage (NCBI taxonomy): Eukaryota > Metazoa > Chordata > Aves > Passeriformes > Sylviidae > Hippolais > Hippolais icterina. The sequence goes on from VWYN01012426.1 coordinate 151,931, forward strand.
GAACTTGATTGGACCTATCTTCCCACAAACAAGACATAAGAAACGAATGCCAAGACAATCTAGTCTCATCATCACCATGCAAAAGCTGTGCAGAGTGTTTCAGAAGGGGTCATGATGAAAAAGCTTAGTTCTCAGATATTTCAGTTCGTCCTTCCACATTGTATTTTAGCACAGTTATAGGAGTACTAGTGCTACAGCATGTCACATCTTCTGGAAATTTCTTTAAATTCTATACATTATATGTTTTTTCCCCAGTTAGAAAATCATAAAGCTGAAATATCTTGAACTTCTTTTGTTCATTATTAGATACAAATTGTATATGTATATCATACTATATATGTGAGGCTTTCAGGAGAAGGAATCACTGCTGCCCAGCCCAGCAGCAGCAGCAGCAGAGGTGGACAAAGCAGCCAGTGTGTCCCTCTGCAGAGACAGCATGATGTTTCAAGACTCCCATCTCAGGGGGTCTGGCAGTGCATAGCAAGGAGGGAAATGCTGGGAAATGCCCTTTTTGGGATTATATATTGTCTGTGTTGCGTGGATCCTGGAACCATGCTCTACTCTGTGATGACCAGATGTACAGGCACGTTTGGGATGCACAGACCATTCTTCTGACCTTAACATGGGTCTAGGTATGCTACAGTTATGTGGAACACACCTCCGTTAAAAAAAAAAAAATAAAGCAGGTTTGATCTTACAAGAAGTAGGTAACTATAGAGTATCTTCTGTGTAAAATAAACAGGGGTGAAGAAATGTCAAATAGATTTGGATTGCACTTGCCCTTTTCCTCACATTGGAGAACTTGACATGCTATTTGAATGAAGGGGTGAATACAGGAGGTGGAACATTATGACTGGTGGAAAACTTTCTTTGCAATATTATCTGAAGGTGCATGGAGTTTTAAATTAACTTCAATGGTAATCCATAGCTTAATCTCCTTACTGAGAATATTATCTTACTCATTTGTTACAAAATACAAATCTAGGCAAGATTGTACTGTTACGACCCGTTCAAAGTGAACTAAGTTCGTATTTAGTTTCTTAGAGTACAAAGGAGACAAAAACGCTGTTTAACCAAAGATCAGTGTACTTTATTTAATATCTATGTACTCACTAAAACTGGTATGTTTTATTTGATATACCCACTAAATGATATGCAATAACAAGAAAAGAGACTGAGAAAAGAAAGCTATATAGATGAAAAGAAGAGAGGAAAAAGAGAGATAGGAAAGGTGAGATGATTACCACAGAGAGAGACGAGATCCTCGCAGCAGTCCAATAGGTTCGCCTTCGCAATCCTCGTGGCTCCCAGCCAATAGATTGACGCCGCTAACCCTCGTGGAGCTGATAGATCTTCGTCTTCCGGAAGGGGTCTCCTTCTGAGGCTGTATATATAGTTCTTTCTGAGGCGACAGGCAATCGGCCAAAGGTGGGGGAGAAATCTCCTGAGTCCAGTCCCATGCACAATGCGAGGGAGGGGGAGAACAGGGCAAGCTGTCCTGCTACACCTCAGGCACAGGTGGTACAGAATCCAGGGGCAGTGTAGCGTGCTGCGACTACCATTGTTTCAGCAGGATGCAGAATCCAGCTTCACACATTCCCAAGTAAACACCTGGGCGGATGTAGTTCCTGTTAACACCAAGAGTCCAAAACCCCCATTCTTCTCCCAAAGTCATCTTCCATGATGGACAAGCGTGAGACATTATTGAAGATGTTAGGGCCGACTCTTACATGTACTCATGTATTTTTGTTTCCCATATTGATAGTATATAGGTCTTTTCAAAAGTTCCTATTCTGGAGTGATATGTTCAGAAAACTGATGATGAAAGATTTTGTTGTTGACAGGTTTCACTGCAACATTTGATAGATTTTTTTGTAATCTCATCAGTTGAAATGAAGTAAGGTACTTTTGCTTCTTTCAAATGTAATGGGATTTATCCATGGCTTTATCATTATTATCTTGTCAGATTGCAGATGCTGCAGTGTTTCACAAAGTAAAAATGGACTTTTTGATGTTGCCTGGATTCTGTCAATAAATATCAGTGAAAATGAGGGTTAAAAGCTTGTAATGTCATCAGAATGTCCCTGGGGGGCAACAAGACCTCATGCATGTTGGACCTGCAGGAGGTTTGAACATGGGGAAGCCAGGCAGCCCTGTTCAATTCCAGATGTTTCGACTGCACCATCCTCATGTTCAGCCTCAGGTGTGTGGAGGGTCACAGCAGCCTGTGGTGGAGATGGAAATGCACAGACCCCATCTAAAAGGGGAGGACAAACCCACAGAAATCATGAAAACAAAGTAAAACCCAAATATCTGGGCACTGATACTGCTGCTCCCAATGTATGGAGAAATCCATCAGGTCTTCAGGGTTTTGCACAAAGCTGATGTGTCGGGTACCTGGTCTTCCAGCAGCTTCAGCTGTGGCTCACAAAGCCTGATCTTTCCCAGGGCACAAAGTTATAGCTGAACCAAAGTAAAGGACATGAGAATCTTCATCTGGGAAAAGAAAACAATCACAACCACCACTCCTGTCAGAGACCTTGCGCCAGTATTTAAAACAATATCTAGATAGGGACCAAAGACAGTGACTGCTTCCACCCACAGTCACCTGGTGGGTCTTTGCTATCCTGGGCAATTGTCAGCCAGGTGAGGATGTGTAAGACTTCATCCTGAAACATGGTGATCCCTGCTTAATTGCCACATTAGCTTTGTTTGTTCCTTCATAATGTTTCCTTTATCCTGTTTATGTTGCATTTTACTTTTTACTCCATGAGATACTGACTTAGGCCTTCCTTTTTTTTTTTTAATTTTTTTTTTAATGTTTCATATATTGCCTGGCATTAGCTTTATTGTATTTTATCACAGCTGAATAACTCTTTATTTAAAAAAAGCTAAGACAAGGATGAATATCTGTGCCATAGTGGTCACAGTAGCTGAACCTCAGACCAGTGGTTACAGTGGCATGACAATAGAGTTATTAGTGTCTTTTATAAGTATAGTGCTTTTTTTATAAGTACCTCAGGTAGGGCTTCCAAAAACCTGAGGAAATTTATAACAGGGCACCTTTCCATAGGCTTTTAGTTGTATGAATATGCATGGTAATGCACATGAAGTAATGTGTTAAAAACCCCCAGATCCTAAAATGAACAGTGCACAAGGAAATATGTTAACTATCAAAATTAATTAAGGATTTAGGACAAGAAATAAACCCTCTGTTCTGGGTTTCCATTGTAGTTTTATTTTGCTTTATTGATGTGTGCTTCTGGAAGTATTCAGCAGTTCACTACTCAGTGAAATATGACATTAGTACTTGGGAATAGCATTTTTAAAAATCAGGATTTGAAATTTCAAACTAGAAAAATCAACACTTCAATAGGAAAGGTGGAGTTCAAATGAAATCTCAACTCTCTCTTTATACTTGATATGATCTCTTGGGGTTTTGGGGTTTAGGAAATTGCCCACTGAGTCAGATATTAGCTAGAATAATGAAACTGAATTTCCATTAGTAACTTTTTTACATTTGCATAATTAATTCCAGAGTTTTTCACTGTCCTTATAGTATTTGTGAGCTCTTTTATGTATCAAGAATACTCATAGATAGAAAATATCAGAATAAATTTTGCTGCAGGCTGTGGAAATGATTTTAAGCATGCACAGTTTAAATTATGAAGTAATTTTCCCATGACTTTTGTATCACATGGTATTGGTAGAATATATAGATCACATGATGTAATCATGATCATATGATAGAAAACATCATATGGTTTAAAAAAAATATATAAGTTTGCTGATAATTATTTCCATCTTTCATCCATTTCCAAACAAGGAAGGTGAGGTCTCTGTATTCAAAAACAGTTTGGGAAGTGTCAGTCTTCAGCTAAGTGTATGATTCTGTGGGATGAGTGTACATGTTTGTCAGATATAATGCTGAAGGATACACTGCATGTCATAAAGTTGTAGCCAAGGGAAAGAAATCTGCATATTATCTTGGATCTAAGGAGCAGCACAGCTGAAGACAGTGCAGGTACATGTCTCTGGAGAAAAAAATTGTGACTAATTCTACAGTTTGCTGAGTTCCAAAACCAGTGTAGCCATTATAATTTTCAGTAAAGTGAAAGATGGAACAAAATTCAGAATTGCTTCAGCTGGGCAAACATTTCAATTATTACTGATCTTTTGCCTCAGCTATGCAAAGCAGGGCACATCATATTTCCTGAGGAGTGAGATATATCTCACTCAAAAGAGAAACAAACAGTATATTTTATGAAGGTAAAATAATAATTTTATAGAATTCAATAAATTTAATGGAATTTATGGCGTTTTAACAGTGGTTTGAAAAGACTTAATAAGCTTGATGGCAAGGTTCATCTTATTAGCTACTGTATGGAATAAAAAAAGAAAGAAAAATAGAGTTAGAATCAGGTTAGAATGGTTCATGGAATTAGTAATATTTTATTAATAATTCAGAATAATATCAGTCACTTACTGAGGATCTCTCCACATTGAGCAAAGGTATTTTAGTCTCAGGTAAGGAATCTTAACCTTGAGAGATATCCTTGCTCAAGAGGTGAGTCACCTGATGTGCAGTCCAGCTGCAATTCAGGGAGAGCTCATTCCTGATGGTAATATTTACAGAGTTGAGGCAAGATAGTTGTCCTCATGTTAGCCCAGGTGTTTTGTTCTGTGCTTTGGTTATCTTGCACTTTCGGGTTTCAAAATATGTTTCAAGACACTTTCATTCCCCTGCACATGATCCAGGGTCTTTCCAGCTTTCAGGTCACCCCAAGGCCATGAGTCCTGTCCTTCTTTACCCAGCCTGAACCAAAGCATCTGAGTACAAATTTGTGATCAACAGCAGGCGTGCACTAATCATTGCCGAGGATAAAGGATGGAAATACAGTAAGATGGTGCACGATATGGAATTAAACAGAAAGTTAGCTTTAGCATAGCTTTTCCATGAAGATAGGTTAATAGAGGTGCTGTGGTCTTGAGTGCAAAGGACTGCTTTTATGTTGTTCTCAGTCCAGCTCAGACAGACCTTAATATTCTGTCACTGCAAACTGTGCTTGAATCCAGCGGCACCTTTTGTGATAAAGCTTGAGATGTGCAACTAAATATTTGCCTGCAGTTGTCTCTGCACCTTGTTCACAAGGCAAATTATTGTATTGACTCACAAAGCACCCATTAGCCCTGAGATGATACATATGAGCAAGATACAAGATGGGAAATGGGGCTCTTCAGCAGAAGCTGATTTCTATCAGCAGAAGCCAATAAAAGCCCACAGGAGAAGAGAGTACAATTCTGAAAAGTGAGATGAAGCTTAGTGGTAATTGAAACCTTCTGTGGTTTCTTCATAGTTCTTCATGATAACCTAGTATAATAATATGTAATCTGATGGGTTTTATCAGCCTTGAAAGAGGACTGATAACGATTTAAAGTAAAAAATCATACTGTTAACTTCACAGAAATGTTCCTGAAATAAGGCAGGTATTGGTTTGATCAAATTGCAGTAAATTTTCTGGTAGGAAATGGTGTTCTTGTTATATTGAAGTCAATTGCCTGGTAATTGTTACATCTCATGGTATTAATGCATAACATTTGAAGAGATTCA
>VWYN01012426.1:163770-206272 GCA_013400075.1 Hippolais icterina
TTGTGAATTTCTGGGAAATTCACAAAAACTTCCAAGTAAAAGCATTTTGAAATATAAGAAGAATTTTTGAAGCTTTCTTCATTTTCTATTTTGTGTAAAGTGTTAATTTTTATTATTTTAAAGATGTTAAGCCTACAAAAGCCTTCTCTCATACTGTAACTGTGCTGGCATGTAATCACTACATGCTCTTATTTCAGTCTTGTAAAAGTTTTCTAGAGCTGCTGCTACCTATTAATTATATACTTTTTTCATTTGGAACTTCATTCCTCCTTTGTTTGCTGTAGTGTCTCAAAGTTTTATAGAAATTAACCTTAAAATGAAAAACAGATAGCAAACATTCACCAAAAAAAGTTTCTAACCACTATGTCATAATAGAGTGGGCAAAGAAATGATGAAAACTGATAAAGATGGAAATTCTCTGATGATGTTTTCATTTTAATTTCAAACTTGGCAATATAAATTTATAATTTCAACAATAATTTCAAATCTTTCAAACAAATCTTTTTCAAATCAATACAGATAATTTTATTTCATCAGAGATATTGAACATTTGTTTTGCTTTTCATTCAAAGAAGCTTTTTTATATTAAATCTGTAACACTATCAGTGAAAACCTGATATATATGAACAGTTTAAAAGGCCAGACTTTCCTAACACTTAATTTTACAAGGTTTATAGAAACCTATCCTAAGACGTCTTGCTGTTCTATTCTAGTAGATTTGCTTGAGTTGAAGCAGGTGAAAGATCAGGGATCCTGGTTTTGCATCTAGTATGACAATTTTTCAAGTCGTGAGTCTTGTCCTTTAGTACTAGGAGCAAAACAAAAACACACTTTTCAGCTTATCTTAGAATTTTCCTTTTTTTGGCCTTCATATCCCTCAAACAAGTCCTGCCTCCTTGTGGAATACTGGCCTTGTCTCTCAATGGATAGATAGCACTGAAAACAAAGTGATGAAACTTTTCCATTTGACCTAAGATTGCTTATACTGCCCAGTTAGCACTCCTCTCTTCATCTGCAGGAGTTGGGCTGTTGTATTCTGAGCTGCTCTGCCATATTCTTCATCTGCAAGCTATCTTGCAACATCCCATGTTTCTTCTGCATTGCCTGAAAACTGTTTGGCTGGGCTACTTTGCTCCTTGCAGTGCGGACGCAAACCTTTCAGCCTTATAATTAATTTTCTTCTTTTATTTCCTCTCTCTTTTCCAGTAAATGAAACTGCTGCTCTAAAAGATATTGGTAAAAATTTAATATAGATTTGGGTTCTGATATTGCTAGGCAGAACTGTCATTTATTCAAACTGGTAAGGGAGAACTGCCTGCTTGTTTAATTTGGGCTGTTCTCTTCCTTACATTATACAGAGTGAGGGGTCGGCAGACATGAGGAGGAGACTGCAGTGGATAACACTGTGGATGATGCTTTGTCATAGCAGCTTCCTCTGGAAAGGCACCTGACAAATACACAAGCACACATAGTGCCAGAACTCTGCTGGGGGGGTGAATCAACTCTTCTGTCTGTTCTTCACTGGTGCTACATGATAGGTTTGATGAAATATATTCCCTCTAGCCAGCCCCCAGGCTCCAGCTAGCTCAGTTTCTCAGGGGTTTTAGGGAGATATATTTCATAGAGACAGAATAAAGGTCTCAAAAGGGTGGCTCTCACCCCTCAGCTTCAGTCCAAGCTTTATTCTCCATCTGGTGTTCCAAGAGAGCGAGGAGAGAGAGAGAACAGGAAAAGACAGGGGCTTATCTAGTTTAGGGCCAAGGAAAGATATTGGCCCTGAGCCAATAGGGTCAGGAGTGAGTAAGATAGGGAGGAAGGGTCCAACTATATGGCACGGGCTTCAGGGGGACTCTGAGGGGAAAAACCATTTCTCAGAGGAATACAACAGTTTGGCTTACTCTTAATTGATGGCTTAATACTTTGTGTCCCCCTGGCACCTCTTGGCACCTTTGCACATACCCAGTGTGTCTCCAGGTTGTTTCATTCTCATTTCCTAATGTCTCCTCCAGTTTTGCTCATTCTTCATAGCCTGAAAATGCGTTTGCTGCTCATCTCCAGGAGAGCTTTCAAAAATGTAAAACCGAGCTTTTGTACAGGGTCTTACATCTCTGGGAGAAGCACTGCAGGGAGCAGGGAGGGGGGTTGGGTAGATGTTTAAAATGGGCAAACTCTGGGAGTTTGCCAAAGCAGGTGTGTGCAGGGAGTTGGGCTGTGAGCTGAATGTACAGGAATGAGATAAGAAAGATCAGGCCTGCTTGGTTTTTGTCTTGAATTGGCTGGCTCAGCTGCTGCTGCTGGAGGGCACAATGCCTGAACACCTCCTCCCAACAGGCATATTTTTTCATTACCATTGGACTGAGATGCTATTACCCCATAATCTCTGAGTACTCAGGTACCTTGTGACATGCATAACTTTGACAAAGCTCTTTGTAATTGAGGGATTGGTTGTTATGGGCTGCTTTAGACGTCTTCTGACGAGGGAATACAACATTGTTTAGCTAAAGCTGCCCAAAAACTTTCAAAATCCTTTTTATATTGAACTTCTAAATTTTATATTTCAGATTTTAAATCCCTTTAATGAAGGAAGGATAAAGTTTAAAAATACTTCAGTTGTAAAATGCCTTTAATCTGCTGCATAAATCTTAAGTGTTTAGGTCTCATACATGAGTGTAGCTTTGAGGTTAACATGCACTGTGGAAATGCATAAATTCTTTGAAATGTGCTCCTCATGACATGATTCCTCAGTGTCTTACTGTGCTTCACTTCTCACTAGTGTATATCCTAGGTGTAATCAGAATTGTTGGTGACCTGTACCAGAAGGGTTAAAAATGAGGGCCAGGCCAGGCTGGGCAAGGTCAAAAACTTCTTTCGAAGTTACACAATCCCATTTGCCACATTTGCACGATTTGAGGCAAGCATGCAGTTTCCAGAAGTGTCACATCTGAACTGCAGCTTGCTACAAAGCTTGTCTTCCTTTCTCCCAAAAGGACAAAAGGTCTCAGAGGAGATTGCTGTGATTCACTTGCCCTGAGGCTGACTGTGGAGGTGGAGAACATATCCCAGGTCGCACCGACACAATGAATGGGTCAAACTTCAGCTTGATATAAAAAATTAAAATAAATTAGGATGCAAGCCATTGTCACAGGTCAAACCACACAGATCATAATGCATCAGGGTTAGTGTAGGTAATTTATTTGATGTCTGAGGAGTCGTCCTAATGAAATATTATGGGGAATAGAATTTTCACTTTTAGGAGGTGTTTCTAAGTTTTCAGTTTGGTTTAATACAAGCAAACAACTAATACCACATTCTATTCAAGAAGCCCAGCTATTTAATATGGCAATTGGTCTATCTTAAGAGCACTTTAGTATTAAGGAATGTTTGTTAGAGTAAGAGATTATGCAATGCAACACATTTCTACAAATGTACTACAAATATCGAGCCCTGTGTAACTTGTATTTCCATTTACAAATAGTCCCTTTATGGAACCTGCTGCTCTGTGTCCAATGAAAACAGCAGAATGATCTGCTCTGTAGCAAGAACCAGCACTGGCCTTTCAGAAAATCAGGCATACACATGCATCAATACTAGCTCTTCTGTTTTCTTACTTGCCTATATGAAAAGGGCAACAAAGCTGATTACTGGTCATTCATATATACACACTCCTGACTCTGCAGTATAATTTCAGGCAGAATACCAGTTTTTGGTAAAACCAGGTTCTTCAGATATCTGCAGCATTGTTGCTACAGGAGGAGTAGGTTGTTTTTTTCTTAGTCTGTACTGCAGATTGTGAGACTGCAGCTCTAGAAACATTTTAATCATTATTGCAGTTAACACATTTTTTATTATAAAATGGAAGAAGAAAATAATTGCTGTCCAGTTTCAAAAGCTCAACATGTAGAACTACAGAAGCAGAAATAGCAATGTAAAGTGCTCATCAGTATCTTGCACAATTTAACTTTGTACTAAAAACAAAAAAGACATATCTGCTCCTTTTTCTCTCCATCTGTATTGGCTCAGGATGGGAAGATTTTCTTTTCATCTTCTACAAGGCTTAGGATGTCTTTTAGTCAATGTTGTGAATTTTCCCAATAAACTTCTTCCCTTCTTTCTGCGGCTACTTTGCATGGTTTTCTCTTCATTTTGGATGACTTGCATTTTTATCTGTTCCTTAGAGAGACTATTCTATGCTTTCTTCCTTTTGGCCTACAGATTTTTTATTTGTTATAATTTTGCTAATTCTGTAAAGTTTTAAACTGCTTTGCATATATGTTTTTGCTCCTGTAGTTCTTTGTTTTACAAATAAATTTTTTAAATCTTCTTCTTTCAAAAATTTTTTTAATATAGACCGTCACATAAGATCTCTGATAATTAGTGGCAGCATTTTCATTATGCCTCTGTATGAATTTTGTGATTAAAGCTAGGGAAGCCATAAAGTTTCTCACCTTATAAGTTTTGTATCTTGCCTAGTGACTGATACATTATTTTTTTTATTAATGATCCCTGATAAGGAGGAGTTTTTGTTTTGTATTAGCACAGTCAGAAAACCAGCAGAGCTTACAGGTGGAGATATTTGGGATAATAGCTCTGGAAATTTGGTAAAAGCTGAGTACTTTGTCTGTGGTTAACCTAATGCTGCACAAGTCAACAAAGTGGCCAGGCCTCGTAAAGGGGATTGGATGGTGAAATTGTGTATTTCCTGTGTGTTCTGGTGTATCTGTGTGTTGAAATAACAGTTGTGTGGGGCAAGGAGATGTGCGACTGGTGTTACCTTTGAATCAAGCCTAGAACAGAAAATTTTGCAATCTATTAGTATATTTTAGTTTATAACTTTGGACCATGAATGTGACTCTTAATATAAAAATAGCCAGTGGAAAAGTACTGCTGGGCCACGAAACTTCTCTTACATTCTCTTACATTGTACTGTAGCTTGATGTAAATCTGTCTCTGTTACTTGGCATGTACTGGATTCTAACTCGGTAAAATAAGGGATAATTATCACTTCCATACTATGAAGCACAAAGAGTCAGTGTGCATTTCAGTTTTTACCTCTGTAACAGTGCAGTTTTTCTGGCTTTCTGTGATCTTTGGTTCAAGAAAAAAAAAAAAAAAGATAAAACCTGGGATTTTCCTCAGGAAAACAAAGTCAACAGTAGTCAAATATGCAGCCATGAATTCTGAGTACTAGATGAAAATTTGAGCAAGGGCTGAGTCCTTGCATTTTCATTGATTTATAAAGAAGGCAGTTAAAATTTATGAATGAGAAAATGGTTTTGATCTTCAAATGTGGATGAAGGTAAAATCATTGCCACTATCTCTTCTGCCTTATTGCTCTACTAGACATCATCTCAAGTGTGTGAAAATCTTCAACATGTCCTGAAGGCTTGTGTGTGTGTAAATCCTCCCCAAATGTGTCCTTTATAGCAAGGAAAGCAGGTAATTATGTCTGGAGCGCCCCTGTATTTTTCATTACACATGCAATATTATGAAAACTGTATATTTTAAAGATACAGGTTTTGGGAAGAGAGTCACCTCAATGTTATCCATGCTGAATCCTGTTTGGTTTAGCTTCCCAAAATAGTCTCCAACTAAACCATAATTTCCAGTGTGTTAGTAAGTAAGACCAAACAAGGCTCATGGCACCATACAGGGTTTGAGTGGGTCCCTGATTGTATGAGATGAGCATATTTGCTGCTGTATTTGTAAGTTGTTGAGTGAGTGTTTTACTCTGGGCTAGAGTACGCAGTATCTCTGCTCTGGTGGTGCTCAGAGATGAGTAGGTTATAGGCATGTTTCCTCTCCCCAGTTCTTTGGAGTGGCTGTTATGGAGGTTTCTGGAGAAATGCAGCAGGCTTGTATAGGAGCAAATTGGACATGGATTTTGGTTAGTAAATGCAGAGAAATCTATAAAAATGCCACTAAGTCCTTAAAGAGCTACAGCAGTGTTTGCATAGGCATGTTACAAAGTATGCAGAAAATGTGTTCAGTTGCCAGCTTGACCAAGGAACAGAAAATGTGTAGGTGATGTGTACTTTCTAGGGCAGTAATATTTTAATCTTATGTCTAACTTCTTTCCAAAATTCTGCTTTTTTGTATTAAGCTACTAGTTTTGCAGTAACATTGTGATAAAGGCATGAGAAAAGCAGGACTGTTGAGAGAGGGAGTATCCTTTGGAGATTGATGGTAGTGTTGGAAAAAAATGGCTTAACTGTTTTCCATGCAGGGCCCCTTCATATCTGAAACAAGAGCAAAGTTGATGGAAGAGTACAAAAATGTGTGGACTTTTCTATAGACTAAACATCATAATACTGCAAATATTTGTCTTTGAAAATCCGAGTTATTCTATTAGTTCTTTCCGACAAAGGCAATATTTTATTCAGGTCTTGTGCATACCCATGTTTGGTTCTAGCAAACATTTTTTCAGATAATTAAACTTCACAGAATGGCATTCCATGATAAAAGTCAGCTGAAAAATGAGAGAATAAAAAAAATATTTGGAAGTCTGGAACTACTGCTACTAGGACATGAAGAAGTGGCCATGAGCTGCTTGTGGAATCGATGAGTGATCCATTATTTAAGGGTTTAACAAAAATAACTTGCCATACTATATCTTTAAAGGGCAGACTAGCATTTCAGGTCTGATTAAGCAAGAGCATTTTGAAGAGGATTTTAGAAGAGAGGATAGAAGATGGCAGGTAGGGTTTCTAAAACAGGGAATTACTTGGTTTGAAGTCTGGAAGAGGTATACGAGGGAAAGAAATGTAAATTGGTTGGCTAAGTTTATAGAATAGCCTTCTATAATAATGTTCTGGCAGATGGCATGTACAGACTAGTTATTTAAGAGGCCCAGTAAGAGCTCAATATTATCCTTAGTTTGGCTTATACAAAAATTTATATTTATGATATGAAAAACTGTCAGGTAGGAAAGGAACTTCATAAGCTCCTGGATCATAGTGGGGCTTTTTTCACATGAAAATTGTCAAATCCGTAGACTTGACATGGTTTGGGTTTGAGGAGGGACTTTAAAGATCAGGTGGTTCCAATCCCCCTGCCATGGGCAGGAACATCTCCCACTGGGCCAGGTTGCTCAAAGCCCCATCCAGCCGTGGTCTTGAAAACTTCCAACGACAGGGCATCCACAGCTTCTCTGGGAAACCTGTTCCAGTGCCTCACCACCCTCACAGCAAAGAGTTTCTTCCCTATAGTTAATCTAAAGTTAGCCTCCTTCAGCTTAAGGCAGTTCCTCCTTGTCCTGTCACTTGCCTCCATACCCTTGAGAAGACTTCTTGTAAGTGCACTTTAGGACTGGAAGGAGATGAAATGTCTCTACAAAGCCATTTCTTCTCCAGGCTGAACAACCCCAGCTGTCTCAGCCTGTCCTCACAGGAGAGGTGCTTCAGTCCTTAGATAATTTTTGTGGCCCCCTCTGGATGTGTTCCTGCAGTTCCATGTCCTTCCTGTGCTGGTGCCCCAGAGCTGATGCAGCCCTGCAGGTGGGGTCTGAGCAGAGCAGAGCAGAGGGGCAGAATCCCCTCCCTGGCCCTGCTGCCCACACTGCTCTGGGTGCAGCCCAGGACATGTTTGGCTTTACGGACTGCTAGGGTATTTTGCTGGATCAAGTCCATCTTTTCAGCCATGAGAACCTCCAAGTCCTTCTCAGTGAATTTGTCTCCAGTCCTGTAGTCATGTTCATTGAGATTTCCCTAATTCCAGGTGCAGAACCTTGTCTGTGGCCTTATGGGATTTTATAAGACCCTCACTGGCCCTCTGCTCAAGCTTTTCCTGGTGCCCCTGCATGCCATCCCATCTTTCTGTAGTGTCACCTGCACTGCTCAGCTTCCTGTCACCTGCAAATGTCCTGAGGTCCCTCTGCCCCTGTCACTGACAAAGACACGGAAGAGCCGGAGTCTCCAGGCAGCCCTGAGGGACACGGCCATCACCGGCCTCCCTGCAGGCACAGAGCAGTGACTGCAGCTCTGCCTGCACCCATCCACCCAATTCCTGATCCACTGAACCGCCCATCCTTCCAATCCATGCCTCCACCATAGCCATGTGGTGTAGGACCCTCTCAAAGGCCATACAGAAGTCTACATAGATGATTTTGGTCAGTTTCAGACTGTTGCAGTCACTCCATCATGAAACACCACTAGACAGGTCAGGAATGATCTGCTTGTAGTAAGGATGCTGGCTGTCTTGGGATCACCTCTTCATCTTGCATGTGCCATAGATGATTTTTTTTCCTAAAAGTTATTTAATTACAATAAGAATAAAAATAAACATTACAAAAGCAATGTAATTAAAACAGCATAATTTAACTTTTCTCTTTTAAGCTCAAAAATTGAGCCATTATCTCTCTAAGTAAGGAATTTAGAAGCTCTGTAAAAGTTTGCTGCTAACCAGCTATGCAGCAGCAGTGGATAAATATTTGAGTAGTACTCTTTTTCTTTAAAGAAGTAAGATTTTTCCCCTGGTTAATCCAGGATATAAATGTTTTAAAATATCTATTTCTTTGCTGAATACTCATGGTTTGAAATTTATTATACAACAGTCTAATTCCCTTTGGTTGTGTTTAAAAACCAAGGCAAGCAACCTAGAAATCAACCAAACAAGAATAAAATCCTTTGTAATTACTAGTGAGAGGGTGCTTGTGTATGCATTATACCAATTTTGGGATAGGATTCTTAATTCAGCAGGCACTTGTGTTGGTTTTCCATGGCCTGGTTTTGGTAGTGATGGGGACACAGAGGCTTCTGTGAGAAGCTGCTGGAAGTTTCCACCATGTCTGGCAGAGTCAGTCCCAGATGGTTCTGAGGATGGACACACTGCTGGCCAAGGCTGGGACAGTTAGAGATGTTGGCAACGCCTCTGTGATGACAGATTTAAGAAGAAAATCACAACAAAGTGGGGCACAGCTTTTCCTAGCCAGAAAAGAAGAGGTGAGAACATGTGAGGGAAACAACATGGAGACACCAGGGTCAGTGCAGAAGGGGGGGCAGGAGCTGCTGCAGGCCCCAGAGCCAAGATTCCTCTGCAGGCTGTGGTGAGACCATGGTAAAAAAGCTGTCCTCTGCAGCCCCTGGGAATCCATGGGGGATGCAGAGATCCACCCACAGCCCTGGGGGAGGTGCCCATGCTGGAGCAGGCGGATGCCTGGAGGGGGCTGCGATCCTGTGAAGACTCAATGGAGAGAGGGGGCCCTGCTCCCAGGCTGGAGCAGCCTGTCCTTGGAGGACTGCACCCTGTGGAAGACTGGCCCATGCCACAGCAGTTTTGGGAGGACTGTGTGCCCGTGGGAGGGACTCACGTTGCAGCTGTTTTGGGAGAGCTGCTGCTGGTGAGATTAGAAGGTGCTGCCTGTGAGGTTGGAACCACACTGGGGAAGTTCACAGAGAGCTGCCTCCCGTGGGAGGGACCCCAGGGTCTCACAGGGAAAGGACAGCTCTCCCTGAGCAGCAAAAGAAAACCTCGGGTGACAAACTGACTAAACACCCGCACCCTGTCTGCCTGTGCTGTCGGTGGGAAGGAGGGTGGGATTGGGGGAAAAAGGTGGGTTTTAGGGTTTATTTTACTTCTTTTCATCTTCTCTGATTTTGTTGTAATAAACTCACTTTGTACCTCTAAGCTGAGCCTGTTTTGCCCTTGGAATGATTTCTCCTAGTTTAATTTTAATTTTTTTTCTTCTCCTCTGCCCAGCCATAGCAGGGTGGTAAAGTGAGCGACTTTGGTGGGTGCCTGGTGTTTGACTAGTGTCAAACCACAGCAGGAATAAGCACTGACATGATTTTCCCATATTGGTGAACACTGAGGAATACTCACAATAAGTGTTGTGTTGCAGAAATGCTCAGATACAATGAGAACGAGTTACTTACAAGAGCAAAAGTAAAAATGCACAATATCTGCAGACCTTTTCCTCCCATACCATTGTATTACCCCAGTACAAACACCAGGAGAAGAGTATAAACATCACACATACTCTGCACTTCATGAGAGAACATTTTATGCTATTTTATGTCAGGTCTAGAGATGTGGAGATGAGATGGTGTTGGTTTAGAACAACCTCAACTGAGTACAGCAGTGTTGCTGGCATTGCTCCCAAAATAATCTTCTGAACAGATGTAGATTATGTCAGACATCAAGTAAAGCAGGGAAGGGTACAGTTCCTTGCTGCTTATTCAAACAACAGGATTCAAATCCTCTTCAGAGGTGCTGGTGAGCAGACACAATGTCCATGGTGGTATTTTTAACACCAGCCCAAATAAGCCACCCTTTCACCACAGCTGCTGATGGTCTCCAGTACCACTGCCTTCTGGCTGAAGTGCCTCCCCCTCTCCTTTCTCTCCACATTGAGCAGGGCACTTGCCTGCAATTAACACATTTTTTATACTGAAGCTCTGAGTGTTTTAAGTGCTGAGGTCAGGAGAGAAATCAGCTATTGTCATATTTTACGCTCCTGTCACTTTATGAGCCACATTTACATCCTGTCACTTGCCACAAGCAACTGTTAAGAAACAAAGTCACTTTCAGTACCCATATGCCAATTTATCTACCTGATCCCATGGATCTCTGTATGGAGCAGAAATTGTGGGAGGACAATACATTCCAGATTGTGTACATTAACAAGGAACCAGAATGAAGATCTGCCTTTTCAGAAGCTTTTGTTTTTCTGACTTCTCCAGGACTTTTAGAATAGGAGGCTGAAAGGCTGTGGATTTCTGGCTGTGTTAATGATCACAGGCATACCAACCCAATGTCATTGGCCCGGATGTTGCTCCTGGAAATGTCACTGACTGCTGTGAGCTGTTTAGTAGTGCAGGGTGCAAGTGGTTTTAGAGCCCTCATCAGGTGAAGTTGCATGGTAGGGATGGTGATTCTCCAGGAACTAAGGTATAAATGAGTTTTACTGGTTTAGAAAATGAGTTTCTTCTTCTGATTTTGAACTTATAGGGAGTTTTTTTAAGCATGGAGAGCATGAAGATGCTCAGTAGCATGAAAATTCAACTTTAAGCAGAGGGTGCTTTTGGTCATTTCAAGAACTTTTATATACTGCTTAAATCTTTTTCTTTTTATTTCTTAGAATTTAATTGTGTGTGATGAGCCAAAACTATGAAATTATCCAATGAGCAGTGCTACAGCTAATATCATGCCAAATATGTTAGAAATAGTTTGAAAATCTCATTGCATTAGTATTGTGTTACTGCAAAAGAAGAGGCTGGGGAGAAGAACACAAAAAAAGAATGTTATATTGTGCTCTAAACTGCTCTTTTTCCTGTATTGAGATGTGTGTTTTTATGGATTGAAACAGTGTGCTAAAGAAGACATGTTTAGATTTTACTGCTGCTGAGAAGTTCTCTGTCTTGGTACCCTGCTGTAATAGAAATATGAATCTTCAATATTTCCTATAAAGAAATTGAAGATATAGAACCTAGGAATAAGGTAATTTCTCCTCAAGATGAAACTATATCTTTTTAGTGCTACAGAAGAAAAAAGCTTCATGACCTAAGCTAATCAAGAGACAGAGTCTGGAAGACATTATTTTCTTTTATGGTACAGCATCCTTCTCTAGAGACAGTTGTACAAGTGCCCTGCCTCCTACTGAAGCACCTGACATAAGTAACTCCAGCAGAAAAATGTATGAGAGGAAGCCTTAGGTCCCCTCTTCTATAAGAAAGACTATCACATGAAATACTTAGAAATTATTTTCTATTGACAAAAATGTAATTTCACCTTTAAGGCATAAGTCTTTGAAATTTTTGAGGAGAATCTTGCAATTTTACAACAGTATATTCAGATAAAAATTTTATTGACAGTACTGAAGATCAATCCTGATGGGATATTAAAGGCTCTATTATGTTTTCATCAGAGTATAAAATTTTATTTAGTTTCTATAAGAAAAACTAGATTTTTACTGCTTTTACTCTGATGATTACAGAACTTATTAGCTGTGTGGTTTTGCTCTTCAAATATGAGCTAAACTGTGTACTTCAATTATATCAATATTCAAATACTTAAATAATCCAATATTTAGCAAATAATTATTGTGTTTAAGTTGCATTTCAGAGTTGAGATTATTGAACAATTATTTTCCAACACTCTTCTAACTTTTCTAAGTCAAAATATTTCTAGGAAGACATCCTTTATTTACTGTCTGGTTACAAAACAGAGGGAGTAATGAGTCACCAACCTGAGGCATATATGCTTTTCAGCCTTAAACAAGTTTTTCTTTTGTATGCAGAGATGACTTATCAATTAATACTTTGTCAGAGACAGGGTTCCCTATCAACATTTAGGATCTGAAAACTTATGGCTGTGGAGCTCCTTGTAGATATTATACTGTTTGTCTCCTTAATGAAATAACACATTATCCAAACTTAGAGACCTCCTAATGGAACAGAGGGGAATACACCTTCTATCTTGTCTTTTGTACTGATGTAGCTGACGTGGAAATTAATCTTCAGAAGGCAATATGTTGTAAAAGTTAAAAAGTTCACTTCCCTTTTTACCACGGACTTATTGGCTCACATGGGGAAACACTGATCAACATGTAGGTGGCTGCTGAAGGTAATGCCACATGAATCAAACTTACTGTGCTCTTGTTTACATGCTTTGCTCTTTGTGAGGAGGTAATTTCCAAGTCTATTAAGAATATATTAGGCACTCATATAAGAGCATTTCTTGCGTGTTTCACACGAAGAATGCTGGTGGGCTATTTTGCTAAGGTTTGTCTTACAAAAAAATACCTTCACCTGCTGCATGGGAGGCCTGCTGCAGGCCCTGCAACTTGATGGAGTGCTGTATGGAGGAATGATAGTGAGAATATGTGTCCCTACCATGGACTGCACTTCTTTTATGTATTGCACTGGAGAAGGTACATGAGGCTCTGTGCTGAAGAACTCTCCAGTTTCTTAACCATCTTCACACCTGGCAATGGGATGCTCAAGTAGGTCCAATGTCAAGATGAACTGATTATATTTCTATAGAGTATTAGTATGGATAGATCCTTAAGAAAGATGTGCTGTTTTTGTAGAGGTCTGTAAGTCTTCAGACAGAAAGCAATAAGAAAAGCTTTTCTCCTCCACTATGATCTGAGTGCTATATATTTTTTTTTTCACTTTGATATAAAGGAATGGGATGATATCTCCATTAGCACTGACCCACCACTATTTTCATTTTGATATAGGATGGGAATAGACCCACAGTGAAAACAGCAGTCGGTCAGTGCAGAAGGAAACATCATCCTGTGGCAATAGGATTTGAACTCCAACCTAGAATAAAAATGTAGTTCTTCACTCTAAAGGATATATGTTCAATAGTTGGAAGACACTGTAAGATGAAAAAAAATGAAACCTACATAAAAAAATCTAAAACTCTGAACAGAAAAGTGTGCTCCTGCAATTGGGAACTGTGAGGCATGAACACCTTCTGAGGTCACACAGCCAATGATAAATTGCTTGAAATAGCAAGAAAAGCCAACAGTAAAAATCTGCAGTTTTCTTCCTCTTCCTGGGTTGAGATGAATCTTCATTTTCTAGTTGTTGAGAAACTTTTATGGATTACAGTCACTTGGGCACTGTTGGATGCCCAAGCAGTATATGTAATATTTCAGAAATATTTGCTACCTATTTTTCCTTTTATTTCCAGTAACTCTGTTGCAAAAAATTACAGAAATTATTTCTTTGTTCATTCACTGTAGAGCATTTAAAACTTGCCAGAGTTTCTTCACATAAGGAGCTAGCAGTCAAGCCTAACAGTGAGGAAAACAACCCTGGCTGCAAAATTGTGAACAACAGGTGGCTGCTACGCATATTGAAACATGTTGTTTTCAAACAGATTACAAAAATTTCCCTATAGTCCCCTTTTACAATGGAAGAAAAATACTCAAAATCTTTTCCTGAAGATTTCTATTTACACAGAGGGCGCTTAAATCTGATATCCTGAAGCGGAGACGTGTTTTGTTGAATTTCCCTCTTTTTGTTGAGGAGCAGGTTTCCCTGGGATCCATGAGCTGTATGCTACAGCAGCATTATTGCCAAGCCCTGCACGGGCTGGCTGGCACTGTGGGGTGTGTTCCCAGCTGTGGGTTGCTCTGCCCCAGTTGGAGCAGCACCTGCTGCGCCTATGGGCACACTGCACTCAGACACACAAGCCCAGCCTGCTGTGCTGCTGTTATATCATGTTGCTCTCTGCCTTCTGGCCAAACGGTGATCTTCCACCATGGGACACAGGTGTGTGCTTCATTTTCTTGTAATCCTCCTGAAGCCTGCATTGACTTCTTGGCCCCTGTTTCACTGAGGTCATTTTATTCACTGTTTGTACGGTGTTGGCAAAATGCTATTCTGACTGCAGGGTGGGGGTTTGCTGCCATAAGAGAAACAGTTGTGAGAGGTAGAAAAAGGCATGTGAGATTTCAAGTATGATTTAAACCCCTTTCTTTATAAAGCAGTGGCCTTAAGATACTGGTGCTGACCTGTGTGTGTACTTCTAACTGACACACTCATTTGTCTTTTATTCCATTATAGGTGTAATATATAAATAATTCCATCATTTCAGTTTTCCCATGTAAATTAGATTGTATACAGCATGAGAATATATATATAGCCTGCCCATAGGCAGACTACAGGTACAGAGGCCTCTGCTACAGGCAGCACCAGTTGTACTTCAGAATCAGTAATAGTGCTACTCATAGGCTAAGTATTGTTTGAAAAGGACTTAATTCCAGGTTCACTGGACCGACAGGACAAGAAAAAAAAAATCCTTTAGAAAGCATTACCTTGCCAATTTTTTAATTTAAATTTGTTTTCTCTATATGTATCTAACAGACATGATATACATATGCATTTTACCTTCTTTAAGGGAAGCAAGATGGAGAAAACCATATCTGTTTTTTCAGCATTTGTTGCAGACATCACTTGCCTGCACTAAAGAGCTGTTGTTGCCCTGTTTGTAGGCTTGAAGTGTTCCTATCATGTTCTTATGTTGTGCTGTAACTTAAAAATGCACAATATTTCTGTTTTGAGATTAGCAATGAGTGTGTTCTCACCAATAGCTTGATAAGCAGGTGTACTCCTCTAATGTATATCTCTGCTGATATTCATGACTTATGAAAAGCAAAATATAACTTCATTGCCAGTTTAAAATTTCTTAAGCTTTTCTCTGCCCTACAATCACCATTTCTTTTGTAGTGTGGCCTGCTTTTTTCCCTGTTGGTGATTATTTTGTTTTATAATGGTTATTCTTTGATTAAATTGAAGATTAGTATTTTCTTTTACTAAGATTTGAGCAAATCAAGTAGGCTTTAGTCTCTGGCTTTTATGCCTAATTAAAGATCTTTATTTTGAAAGACTTTAGATTGCCATGCATGACTGCATCCCATTCTCTCCCTAATAATCCCTTTATAATACTCAGTAAGGTTAATTTCAGCTCATGGTCTTCATCACTGCTTTAGACTTACAGTCAAGAGCGTGCATTTATCTGAAGAATAAGAAATTCAATGCAGCACATAAGAAGCAGGATCCTGTTAAAGCACCCCTACAGCTGTGACCCATTTTGCACAACAGTTGCAATCCCAAGATTATTCGTGGGGAATGAGTTTGAGACTCCAACACAAAGATAAGGCTAAAGAGACGACACAGTGGTTTAGATTCTCTGGCTACTGCCTCTACTGCCACTGGGTGTGTTGAACACAGAATGTGCAAAATAACGCTGCCTGTGTAATTTGTATGGTCTGCTCTGTATCCTGCAGAAGCTCCAGACTGAATAATCTGGCACAAAGAACCCCAGAATGAACACATCTCTAAGGAGTAGGAGCAGGAACAATTTTCAGTATAGATTTCAGGAGATGGGCAAAACTGAACATATGTCAGGTAACACAGAGGCTATATATGTCTTTGAAGTGCTGCTGCACTGGTCTGCATATCTTTCTCAGTCTAGAGTCCTGAACTGCATTATGTTTGCTTCTTTCTGGTTTTCAGAGTATAATGAGCATTACTATTACAAATAATATCAATAGGTTGTGCATCTGTTGTATATCCACTTGTGTCACATTGTTGCTGAAGAAACATAATTACCTCTGAATAAGATTCCTTTTTCCTCAATAAGTTTTTTTTTTTTCCATATTCAGGATTCAACCATGCAAAAATTACTATAGATGCTTATATGATTTACACCTTTTATCCTGAAATGATGGTGCCTCATACTGAGCTGTTTTTCTCTATGTGTCATGGATGCAGTGGTGCACCTTACTCACAAGAGAGGAGCAACAATATATTTTATTGATATAAAACAGTGAATTTACAATGTTTAGTGGCAAAGGTGACAGTGGATTAACAAGATTTGATGGTCAGGTGTGCTTGACTATATGTTGCATAGAAGACAAAGTCTGACAAAGCTGTCAGGGAGATTCTTCCATTGCGTTATGACATTTGGACTAGACTCTCTTGTGTCCTAAATGTCTTCTCAGAGAGGAGTTCTGGTGAGGCTGGCTCCAGACTCAGTCTCAGACTTAGTCAACAGTGGACATCTAAAGGATTCATGTACACAATCATTCCTTGGTATTGCTTACCTGAGAGTTTAACATGCAGGTAATCACTTACTGAGAACGTGCCGCTGCAAGGAATCACTCAGCCTCAAGGAGGAACCCTGAGAGGTGTCCCGTCTCAAGGGAGACCCTGGCATGCAGCTCTTTACATGCAGGAGAGCTCAGTGGACCCTGGGGTGTTCACTATTTAGGGTTTAGAGGACTGATTTACAGTCATATTTGCAGAGCCACAGAGACAAAGTTCCAGACATCCTCGACTGTGGTAGTTCCATCTGTCCCCCGAAGCAAGTGGGGTGCAGCCATCCCAGCCCCCACTGGTGGCTACAGCATAAGCCAGGGGCAGCAGAGGAAGGCAGGAGGGTGTCACAGTGCCACGCTGTGCTGCTGCACACTCTGTGTCACAGAGGTGTATTTAGGGCGTGCCTGAGCCCTGACACAGACGAGGGCTGCAAGCCCCAGCACCGAGCGCTGCATCAGCTCCGTGTGCTGCCTCTGAGCACTCAGCTCCCTTAGGGTGGTGGGGAAACTGGAGCTTCAGATGGCCACTCCTCAGCTCTCTGAGGCATTTCTGAGAGCTGCCACAACACTCCACTCAGTGTGCCGTGGACGCTGGTGTGGAGGCACCACAAAGACAGCTTGGAGCAGATTCCCGTTCTACCTTCTCTGCCTTTCAATACCCACTGACAGAAGGTCATTACTCCACTGCTTGTACCAGCACAAACCGTGTCAGGAACAAACGGAACAATCTGCTCCTTTGCACTAAGTAAAACCTGGAACAAACATGGGGTTATGGCGAGACTTGGGGTAAGGTACAGATGCTTACCTACATTCATCAGTTGATTTAAATGAAATTCTGTTTACAACTAGAGAGAGGTTAGATTGTCACAAAGGAATTTGTACTGCAATAAATTCTTCTGGCCATTCCCTCTTTGTGACATACCCTTCCCACCCCCACCACAGAAGCTATCATCCTGAAGAACAGTACATCCATAAGGAAGTGCAGTGGGTTTTTTTGTAGGTACCTGTAGGCTCAGAAGTTGGTCGTGGAAGGATCCTAAGAGACAGATATAGAATAAGATGTGGATTGGATTTTCCAGAGCCACAACAACTTACACATCCCTTGGTAAAGTATTTTGCTGCTGTATTACTGGAGGGCTCTGAAATGTGGCAAACAGAAAGGGCTGCTGATTTGATAAAGCTGAAGGACATATTAGGTTTCTTCAGATCCAGCAGACAGGTCTAAATAAATGGTATTGAGGACCCTTTTTTAAAGACATCTTTTTTCTCTTTTTCCAGATGAGTACATTCTCTGAGGCTGTAGTTTCTGGTGCTTCAGTCACCCATCCTAAAAAGAGGCAATGATTTCTCATAAATAAGGGAGTTGTGATTATTATAAATCATGATAAATTATTTGGTGATGATTGTCTACCATTACATAGAAATACAAATAAAAAACAGTGCGTAGGAACTGCTCTCAAATTTCCTTGATCTGACAGCTGTGTTCCTCTGGCGTGCAGTGCTGGTGAGTGACCAGGTTCTCCACACAGCCCTTCACCTCTCTGCTGAGGTACTGCTGCTGGAAGTGTGTGTGCCCCTGTAGAGCATCCAGGATGTCACACTATAGCCTGCTGTGCTCTGCAGGAGAACTACCTCTTGTTACAGGAAATTCTGTGCATGCCAGTGTGGATGTCTCAGGACAGCACACTGAATGTTAAACTCCTACCAGGGCAGTAACACAACTGCTCTGAATCTTGCCAGAGACACTTCCTTTTATAATTTATGCTGTCAAATATCATTGCCTACCAAGTTCAACAAGTTCCAGTTGTGCATTTTCAGTGAACACTATTTTCATGTTCCCATAAAAGAGACTGGCCAGCAGTCATCTCTCCCAGGGATGGTCTTTGAACAAATGCAGAGGAGACCTGTCAAGGTCAATGCTCTCTTTTCTGGAAGACTCACTCACATTTATACAGTTCCTACATTCCAGTTGTTGAAACTTCTAATTTCCCTCAGTGGAATTGATTCTCTTTATTGCATTGTGCAAAATGCCACAGTTGAGTCCTTGGATACATAAATAGAAAATTATGGTAATGCAAACCTGTTCTATTGCTAATAGAATTGAGAAGTATTCTTCAGTGAATCACATAGACATGCAGACATTATACATAATTATCACAATCTCACTCTGAATTTTTATTTTCCTGTGCAAAGTGACCACAAAAAACCTATTTTGCATTCTTTTTAATATCTAAACAGATTCTTCTCAGTCAAATGGTAAGCCTGGGAGTTGTTTTGTTTGTTTGTTTGTTTGTTTTTAATGTAAATAAGTAATTTAGTGAAACAGCTTTAATTTTCCACTTATAATGGGTTTATAATTTTTTATATTGCAAAGGGAAGTTTTATATGGAATTCCAAGACTTCACTGCCAGAGAACAATCTTTTTTGGTGAATGCAGAGTATTAGACACTGCAAATGCATTTCTAACAAACAAACATGTCCCCTTGATATAACCTTGTGATAGTTAAATTCAGTTGTGCAAGGTATTTCTAGCTTCTTGAATAAAAATAGTGTGCAATTTCATTACAGAGAAGGAATTTCTATGAGCACTCAATGATCACTGCAGTTAATGTGTTTGACATTAACTCCAATTCTGTTCTCACATGAAAATTTTCAGAGGGTTTAATCTCAGTGGTGAGATGGAGCAGTCTATTTCTGTGGGTCTCTCTGAAATTGTTCCTCTTCTGCTCCAAGGTTATGGGAGCTCTAAATTTTTTGGGATTAAAATTGTCTGGATAGTTTATGGAGCAGTTTATTTGTCAGTATTTGTTTAGATACTGAATAAAGTTGCAAAACTTGCTTCTGGCTCATGCTGATGCTCAATTCTAGTTTTTTGTTCTGTACTGAAGCTGCAAAAACAGTTTGTTTTAAAGCATGATTTTAAAATTCCATGTATAGCTAGCTATATGGTCTAACAAAAGAACACTATTTCAGGCAGCAGAAAAGGGATCTCCAGTGGAGAGATCATGTTGACTTTTATGAAGCTTATATTCTAAACACAAGCTTTTCTTCAGTGAGAGCAGCATGAGAATACCACTTTTCTGAAATTATAGATTTGTGCTCATCTTTCAAATGATAAATAATCTCCTTTAAATTATTTTGTATATGATAAGCTTATATTTGAGCTTATGTAAAAGGTACTGAAGTGTGAGTACTTGAGGGAAAGTAGAGTATGCAGCAAACTTGCTTTGTGATGGGGTTTTTCCCCTCAGCTTTCATTCTGCTAGGAACACTGGTTCTCTAATCAGTAAAGAATTAAAATTATTGAGTCTATGAGTAAATTATTCCACGTTAATCAAAGTTCACAATTGTATTTATTTTCTGTCTGCAGGATTTCCAGGAGCAATATACCAATAAACTAGTCCATGGGATGATCAAGTCCCTATTCAAATCGATGAAAGTTTATCTTGTTAAGATGAACTAGACAGGAAAGTAGCCTGACCATTTTGAAAAGGTGTTAATTTAATGTTAATTTTCCCTTTTGATGGCAATGATTCAGGAGACATAATTTTTCTTTCTTCTCCCCCATTTCTTTCTCAGCTATGACTTTAATCTGGAAGGTTGCATCCTAATATCAATTCTTTAATAAGTATTACAGAAGGCCCCTGGAACCCCTGACATACAAGTGCAAATGAGGAATTCTAGTTTTGTGGTGTTCCCATGTGAAACATCATCCCTGTATGTCTTTGCAAAAGCAGAACCTGAAAGGATTCTTCTGATTATATGGTTGCATAATAAGATGTTTACCTGGATAGGAACAGTCTTTAAAATTGCTGCACATCTTCTAGATCTTCTTCCCATGCAAACACAAATTTATGGACGCTCTTGTTCATGAATTTGCTTACTCATTATTTAAATATCCTACTTTGTTAATTCCAGGCTTTGTTTATCCAGTTACAAGAGGTCATTGTGGGCTCTCAAGGTGACAGTTACATGTTCAGACCTCTGAGTCCAGTGGAGAGAGGATGAGTTAAGTAACTGGAAGCCAATCCTGTCCCTCTCTCCTGCAGCTCTTCAGAGTGGTGGAGTTTGTGACACTGTTGGACGACCACGAGCTTTCAATGGGGGAAAATAACTTTTTCTCTCTCACGCCCCATTTTGTAAAAGGCAAATAATTTAAAGTAAGGGGGAAAAAACCACCCTTATAAGCCTGGTTCATTTCCTCTGTTCTTTTTTTAGTAGAAAAAAAAGGCATTTAGGAGGACCTGCTTGCACACAGCTCTTGAAAGTGAAGAACTAGTTTATCTGTCTGTCATGTACCTCATTTACGCTTATTTAAAACAACTCACAATAGAAAATTAGGAGAAGACGGAGTTCAGGCTGATTTGCTGGGAATGAGGCAAACAGCAAAAATAGTGTAACTTTTTTGTATCAGTATTCATGCTGCAAGGGTGAGTATGGTAAATGGTTACCTATTATTAGAATAAATAAATGCAGAAATTGCTCACTGATATGTTTATGTCACAGAAAAAATCCATTTGTATTTAAAATTAAAAATATTTGCATACAGAGAGGATAATTTAAGATAAATTGACTTAATATTAATGCAAATACACTTCAAATATTGTTGGTGATATGTGATAAATATCTTTAATATACTCTGGTCCACAAAGGTGAATGTTTTCCCTTTAGTTGCTATGAAATTTTGCCCGAGTTTACATTGAGCAGAAAGTGAGCAGTTGCATTAACAAAAAATGGAACAATTCTTTGGGGTCATAAACAACACAAAAAATGTCTTTATTCTTTGCAATCAGTGTTTATTTTCTCTGAGGTTAACATAAGTGCAGCCTAGCAAGTCAAAATGCAGCATCACAAGAGCAGAGATCACTTGTGTGTTGAAATGTACAAGCACCTTGAGCACTAACGCTGTAGCTCTGCCTCTGCTCTGCATACCAGCTGTTTCCTCCCGCTGTAGTTGAGTCTCATTTAAGTGCATCTGCAAAATTTTCAATCATCAGTACATTAATCCAAAGCAAATTATTTAAGAAACCCAATACAAAACAAAGATTTTACAAGAGATCAGGTTCTGCAATCTTTATCTGTTCTTCAACAAGGGAGATTCCCATACCAGCCTACACTACCCCTTCAGAGTAAATATCTTGTAGTTAATATATACAACAACAATCCCACATCCAAACTTTAAACTGTTTTTATATTTTATGAAATGTTTGAGATTATTCCTTGAGCAAGGATGTAAAAATGTTTCTTTTGCTCTTCTTTTGTGGTTCTCTTAAGGAATTTGCAGAGGAAAAAGCAATATTCCTTATCTCTATGAATCTTCATTTATACAATACTCACAGTCCGTACCATAATTTGCCATGGAAATATTTGTAGAAGCAACTCTAATTATAATGTGGAATGAAAATACTAATATAATTAGATTGCTGATCTTGTGGCTCCATTTTGTCCATAACCCTTTCTGGAATTGGAACAGATGCTAACAAGTTTGGCATGGGAAAAGGTGCAGAGAGACATCTTTTGCTGGGTGAGGTTGCAGCCATCCCAGCCCCACGCTTTTGCCTTCTCTTTTGATTGTGATTAAGGATTCACATAGAGAAAGAAAATGTTTGAGGTTCCAGTGTATAGAGAAAACGTTTGACCTCTATATCTCTGCAGAAAGCACATTAGCAGAAGATAAGGATTGCTCTATGACCAAATTGTAGCCATCTGGAAAGAGACAGTAGCGAACAGCACCTAGAGGAGGAAAGGAACTAACAAGCCATGACGTAACAAAATCCTAATGCTGAATTACATCCAAAGGAATACTGGGTTGTAAATTGGCAAAAAAAAAAGACCTTTATTTTTCTCTTTTTCTTGTGTGGATGGACCTTACAGTATTCAACAAACTGTGAAAACTCTAAAGTGCACTAAGAGAAGATGTGACAGCACTGTGCCAGGAACTCCAAACATTCCTGCTGTGCAGAGCAGCTCAGGTAGGGTGCATGGAGACTGAAGACAGAGCACGTGGTTCTGAGCAGGAGATGCAGTGATATATGATGTGGAATTGGCACAAGTAATGGTAAGAATAAGAAATAATCAGCTGTAATAAACATGAGGGTCCATTGGATGTCTCCGTTGTTCTGTTTCAATGAACCAGATGCTCTGCCTTGCAGATTCAGCACAGTAACTCTGGGATTTGATTTTAGACTGTTCAGAGCTCTGCAGAAAATAACTTATTTTATGGGATGATAGCAATGAACACTATACTGAAAATTGCCCAAATGGCTGCTACAGGATTTTCCATTTTGGTCAGCAAGATGTTAGGATTCTGGGTTCACATCAGACCTCAATGATTCTGTGATAATAAATATAATAATAATGTTGGAATTTAATTAAAACTAAAGGTTGGCAATTTTCTAAACAAATGCCTTTTTATAATGAAAAAAATATTTGATAAAGAAAGGTCTCAGTTGTTTAACTGGTTTGAAATGTTTGTGGTTCTCAGGAGTCTGGGTTTCAGTGAGTAAGTTGTTTATGGAAGAAAATTAAAATGTTTGAGGAATTCCACAAATACAGAAATCCACAGAGACCTTACAGTGTGCTTCAGTTTCTGTAACTGTTTAGGGAAGCATTGGAGAAAGAATCATAAATCCAGCAGCCATTGAGTTTAGCTGCTGTTTCTGCCAGAAGTACCACAGTATAATTGCTTCTTTTACCTTAGTGTTATGAATAGGAAAAGACCTTTGAAAACATGGTAGTAGAGTGGACTGCTCCAGCTGAGGAAAGGGCAGGCATAGTTACCTGCATCTTTGCTGAAAAAAGGCAAGAGGATAAGGGAATAGAGATAAATTTTTGTTCATTTCTAAATTATTTGTGTTAGAAGTTCAATCTTCAGTTTGTAATTCTACGTCAGTGCTTAGTGCTAAAATTTCACTGATTCTTTTTTTCTTTTTATTCTAAGTGCTGTGTGTAGTAGTCTCTGTTTCTGTGTTTTAGAAGGAATCATCAGGCTGTTTCAAATAGGAACTTGCTGTAGAACCTCAGGAATTATTTCATAAAGATTCTTCTGTGCAAGGTGGAAGTCACTTGTCTAGAAGTACAGCTGTGCCTTTGGGATGTGCTTTAGCCCTTTTTGTTATTTATCCTCCTCCTAGATTTATTTTTGATCCTCAAGAGACATTGAAATGCTACAGGTACTAAGAGGCAGTTGAGAATCAGGCAAGATGAGAGAAAGAGAAAAATTTTCATAATGTGTGTGTGAGACAGGCATAGGTTGAGTTGCAGTTTATGTTATGGATGAGCATTGTATTTTTAATGAAGTTTAAATGACCTTAAAATAGGTGACTGATCCATTGCAGTGAAAAATCAGTAATCCTTTTGACAGACTTGCATCTAAATAGCAATTTACTTCATCTCTAGTTCTCTCTTTCTTTTTTTTTTTTTTTTCCCTGTTTGTTTTAGACAAAAGATTTTGGCTTTTTTAAAACAAAATAATTTTTTTCTTCTTTGGGGAGTTTCAAAAGTTAAAGAGAGAACAAAGTAATTCTGTACTTGAGTTGTCCATTTGTTCTCATTATAGAGAGGAAACTGGGTTTGTATCTTGTAAAAGGTACACAGGAGTGCTACAATTGATGCAAATGATGTGCTTGGAGCCTGAAATCATTAGCCTGGCCTGGATAAGCAAAACTGTAGTAGATAGATATATTTGAACAACACTGAATTACACAAACATCAACAACAAAACAAAAGCTTGTGGGCAGTAATTTATTTAAAGCAACTGCAACTGTCATTTCTGTAGCAGAAAAAGATAAAAGGAATATTTTTGCAGAACTTCTATTACTCTCACATCCATGGCAGTCTGTTTAAAGAGAGTTGGGGGATTTGAATATTCAAAACCTATTGACATGGAAAGGAAAGTTAAAGAGTCTAATTGGAAATCTCTACACTCTTTAAGATACCACAATCCAGACGGAAATTGCTGGTAAGAAAAAGCTTACCTTTTTTTTGAGAAGGTAGAGCATTTGTAGGAGCCACTGTTCTAAATAATTAATCTGTCTCTCCTGCATGCCTGCAATTTCTTCCATAGGAAATGTCAACTTTGTCAACTAAGTGGGAGTCCTTGCTCAGAAGATGATAGTTTTAAGACATATGAAGAGAATTTATGGCGGTGTTCAGCATGTCTGCTCTGTACTGCTGGGGTAACTGCTGACAGTGCCAGCCCCAAAGGACAAAATTTGTTTAGGCAGTGGCTTTGTTTAACCCCTAGAAAGAGCTGAACTTCTGATTATAAAAATGTCTCTGTACAAGGTGGGTGCTTATCTATTAATCATAATAACTTAAAAAACTAAAAAAAATCCCACCAAAAGCAGACCATAAAGAAACCACAGATTGTAAATACAGAAGTGTTTTATTAAGATAGCTAGGTTCCTGAAGCCATATACTGAATGGTTTTTATAGAGAAATAAAAGGTAGATAATTTTATTTGTGAGCCATTCATTGTTTCAAAAACTTGTAAAGAAAGAGTAAGGCTTTCATGTTTCCAATGACTCTAAAATCCAGAAATTCTGGGAAGAAAGGTAAGTGTAAACCACTATGTACATTTGACAATCTAAGTCAAGTGTATCCAGAACCTTCCAAGAAACGAACAGTGGTGTCCTTGCACTATGTCCTCCTTGCTTCCCCACAAACTTTCTGCTAGGTGGGTTTTTATGTCCAGATTTAATCCAGCAGAAACCAGGGAAAGTAATGCCTTTCCTTTGCTGCAGTAGCCTCTGTTGACAGGCCTTGTGCAGCTCAGAGCAGGAGAAGGTACCTGGAGGAACCAAAATGACAGAAAAGCCAAGCTCTCAATTTAACCTTTAGGATGATGTATCACTGGCCACTCCTATCACCCTAATAATCAGTCAAGCAGTTTTTGATGTATATCCTGGCTCTTCTTGACCATGTAAACTAAATGACTCCAAGTCCAGATTGCAGTAGTTTAAAGTGTTTCCAACATTTATCATACATTTTGTGGGATTTGAGATAATTCCCTGTACTTAAAACTGTTAACTCTAACAGAATCTAGAAAAAGGTTTTTAAGAGTCCTTTAAGAGCCCTGGATATACAAGTACACGTTTGTACATCTCTAGTATCAACTAAATAATTTTATATAACCCTCTGGGAAAAACAAACTGTTTTTATTGGATTTCTGAGGGCAAACAGAAGTTTACAGAGGTAAAACAACATCCACTTCCCCTGTCTTCTCTGGATATAAGTCTTTAGCAACACAGGACAGACTGGTTTGGCTCTTCCTATTATTTCTGTGGATGAAGTTAGCCTTTGTCTTTTGTCTATAAAGTATTATGTTCTATTATTCTTTCCCATAGCAGGAAAGAATGAATTATAAAAATAATATACATTTCAAAGGAAGTAAGGATTACAGCTAGTTGCCTTAACAAGAGAGAAAGAAAATCCTCTAATGCTGAAAAAACACTGCTGATTCAATACCGAATAAAGAAGAGATGAATAGGAAATTTGCATATGAACTCTATTTGAGAAGGCAGATGAACAAATTTCTACTTTACATTGCAAATCATTTTTAATAAAGTAAAGAAATAGAAGATTTCATAAATGAATGTGAACTCTGCCAAAACATCATTGTAGCATAGAAAACTAAAAGAATGAAACAGAAAGAGAAGATGAAAGAGAAATATTACCATAACCTATTGCCTAAATAATGATTTTTAATCCTCCCCTTCAAAGCCACCAGGACTGAAGCCACTTCTCATAAGGATCCAAAGGGCATGTTGCCTCCATTTCTAAGCTGCCATCAAATCTTAGTGTCTTTCTCCCAAGCATTTAACATTAGAAAAAGAAATTATTTCTTTCTAGCTTGTTGTTGTTTGTTGGTTGGCTGTTATTTTTTAATCTGAGCAGCTTGTGAAATCAATCACTTTGCTTAGTCTGAGGAGCTTTACTGATGGCAAACCAAGCCAAAGCCTGTGCCTTTGCTTCCAAGTACCACCCTCATCCTGCTTGGCTGTGGTGGTTACCATGGAAATATTGCGATGCAACACCTCCTTTCCTTTTTGTGGCAGGTTTCTGGAGTGAGAGTCCAGAGAGAGAACAAAAATGGCATTGAATACTTGGATATTAGTGGTTAACTGTGTTAAATAGCTGAAGGTTTATTCTGACAGAGTTTTTTCAAGAGAAATAACTAATTTCCCTAGGAGTTAAGAGTTTTTCAGCTTGAAAATCGAAATTCTGATCTGTTACCATAGGGCCTGTGGTCTTACAGCAGTAAGAAATGATATGTTCAGAGATGTCAGTGCGTTGTATCACAGTAGTCTGTCTGTATCACTGAACAGTCTTATGCTTTATCTAGTTGCTGGAGGTGTGAGGTTGTGGAGGGTACCATGCTGCAGCTGAACTGTGGTTTTCAGGCACTCATCCCTCATTCTGCTCAGAGGTTAGGTAGAACAACGCTTCCTCGTACGCACAATCCACTATTCACTACAGTATATAAATTTGTATCTTTTGTCCTCCAACATAAACGTTAGTATTTCACAGCTGAATAGACTTAGTTAATATGAGAGAACCTGCTGTCCACAGTGGAAGCTGTAAGGATATTTGGTCATTTAAGGTTTGGACAGACATATGATATCTCTAGAACAATCTGCCTGGATGAATTTCTCCAGCGTCAAAATAAAGTTTTTCCTTCAGTCTCTCTCTCTCTTTCCCTGTCTTATACTGTTTATTTACTTGCTTTTATATTAATTCTCCATTCAATCTCTGTTACTTGTTTTCCATTAAACTTGACTGATGAATGAGAGGAAATCACATGGGTTTGTCCTTTTCTCTCTCTTTCTGACAGCAGTATGTCTCTTTTGCCTGTGTCCAGAATCAGCCAGCTGCTCCTGATACACCAGTTAAGTCATCTGTTGAATTGTAGTGGTGTGGTTTGGACTGTCTCATTTTCTTTTCCAGTTGCTTAAAGACATGCCAGATGACAAGAGACTGAAGACTCTGTAGCTGAGGAAAACCATTTTCTAATTAAATATACATTTTCATTATTCTGGAGAAAAGCCATATTTGGGAATGAGGGAAGATGCTACTCCGCCAGGTAAGATGCAGCAGATTGAGCCACCTATGCCTGTTAAACTGAGGTAAGTAGGAAGGGGGAGGGAAAACTCAGTGGGTGGTTTTCAGTGCTTTGACCTTGCTAGTTTGAAGGATAGCTTTTTCATTGATGTGAATTATGCCACTATCTGGAGTGCTTGGAAATACAATTGATCATGACAGCGAAGCTTTCTGAAATTATGTCAGGCAAATGGGAGCAAGAGCTGGAGTTTTCTGTAGATTAAAAACCCCAGAGCTCTTATGTTGATTCAGTTGAACTTTTGATAACAACTTACCTTTTTAGTCAAAATCACAGGTCTGCAATGCATGAACACAATCTAAAATACCCAAATCTCAAACAAAAGTCAACGAAAGTTGTACAAAGTTCTGAATAAATATATTTTGCTGTTCTGGACAGCACGATATAGCAATAAACAATCCAATAAACATGCATTTCTTTCAACTATACATAATGGTTACTTGGGAAAGCAAACTTTTTTTCCTCTCCCCCAGATTTTTATGCTGAGCATGATGTACTGTGGGATGGGATATCCCAGTGATCAGTAGGGCTCAACTCCTAGCTCCTTGTGCCCCCCCAGCTCCTTGCTCATAGGGTGAGATGAGGAGCAGGAAAGGCCTTGACCTTGTGTGAGCTCTGCTCAGCAACAGCTAAAACATCCCTGTGTTATCAACACTGTTTCCAGTGCAAATCCAAAATAGAATGCCATAAAAACGACTATAAGAAAAATAACTCTATCCCAGGCAAAATCAGTTCAGCCAGATAAGCCAGAGCCTCTGGTTTCAGATGAAAAACTGAACCTATAGAAGTTTTCAGTACTAAAACTGAAAACATCTATACAACTGATTTAGACCTTAATGGGAGTGCTATTACAAACCAAATTTAAAGCTAATGGAATTGAAGCACTAAGGAGCATAAAATCATTAAATTAACAAGAACTCTAAAAAATCTAAACTTTTTTATGGCACCTGAAAAAAAAAAGAAAAATCGAGAAAAAAAAAATTGGTTCTTCATTGACCCAGAGCTCAGTACTTCTGCAAGAAAAATGCATCACATCTTTATAGAAAAATGTCCTTTTGAAAACTGAGAAATATGTCCTATATAAACTTTATAAGAAAAACTTACATGTACATAAACTTAGATTATTCTATTTGATATTATATTCTAAGATCCATTTTCATGCATTTCTAGATTAAATAATCTTGATAACATCTAGAAAATGTTTAATTGCAGTATTCAAATGTACCTTAAAATACAGAAAAGAGAAAATATTGTGAAACAGGCATAGCTAATAAAACAAATTAAATTAGTAAGAATGAGAAAAAATACTACATGCCATAGAATTGCAGGTTTCTGAGAACCTGACCTTCTTGGAAACAAAAAAAAATGATTTCCCAAATGTCTCAAAATATAGGGACAGTGAAGAAATTGTTTAAAGAAACTGTTGCACTTTAAAGCATCTACTGTTTACATTTTCCTCTTTTCTNTAAAAAAACCCAAAAAACCAAAACAACTCCCCCCCACAATACCTGAAATACCTGAAAGTTTTACAGAACGATATAGTTTTCCTGTAGAAATAAAAGAGAAAAAAAACTGTGAAAGGATTTAGTAGATATCAACATTATCCAGGTACATTTACCTCTAACTCTTTAGGTACACCTTATTCTTTCCAATTCCATATTTTGATATAAGGTAAACTAGATATTCAGGAATTAAATATTAGCTCTCTAATTTCAGTTGTAAAAAGGCACATTGTTTTTTACAAACTCAGTTTGAGTTCTGCTTTTTGTTCAAAGGATAAGAATTATCAAAAATATTGGTGTGTTTTCTTTGCTTCCTTGTAAAGCTGTGGAGTGATAAAAAGTAATGTATTTCAACTAAATTATTCATGAAACCAATATCTCTCTTCAACACAGTAACTTACTGACAAGGGGCTGGCTGCCACTGAAGAATTATTTAAAAAAAAACCCTCAGTCAAGACTTGTGGTAGGAAAAGGTTTTTCTACATTATCTGATGTTTATTTTATATACTTGGACAAAATTGCAGCATCTGAGGAGCTGGTCTTTCAATGTGTTTGATGCTAATATTTGTGACCATGGCACAGCTTTCTCTTTGATTCTTAGGGAAATTTTTGACTTATCATATAGTAAGGCACTGGCAGTCAAGAATTTTTATTCTAATCAGAGGCTACTTTACTGGTTTTAAGGATTTTCTAGGATTTTTTTTATGACTTTAGTGGCTAGGCATCTAGAATTTAACTATGGTTTGGACTGGGGCTTTAATTCATCATGTACCATTGTTATAATCTCTGGAAATCTGTGGTTCTTCCTATTTCAGTTTTCTTAATAACTAGAGAGTGATTTCTTGTCTCAGGCAAAGCCTGCCCCACATTTCTAATTAATGTGGTAATTCATTAATTGCCAATGTTCATGAACAAAACTTGTCTTACCACTTGGAATATCAAGTACCATTAGTGGGGATGGAACCTTTTGGAGGAGCTTCTGAAACTTTTTGAGTGTATTTTGCTGTATTTCTATCCATCTCTACATTTTAAGACACTGGTAAGTTAACAATTCTTGGTGTCTTTATACTTGAGAAGTTATGACTTGGCCTTGTATCCTGTATTCCATTTCCTTTCTCTGAAGTATCCTCAAGATCCTGTCCCTAATCTCTTAAATGCCTTATATGTATTACATGTCTTATACAAAATCCTCTTGAAACCAGTAGCTTTTACATGGTACTGTTAAATGAAGTCATTTAGGAGCCCAAGTCATGCTTCAAAAGAGTTTAAGGACTGTGTTCTTGAAAGTGATTGAAATCAATCAGGTGCACACATCAGAGCGTTGGCGCAATTAAGCTCCTGCCTCTAAGGACACTGAAGTACCTTTTATGTCTAAATGGAATTTCAGCCCATGTATCACTTAGGTCCTTTTGATAATGGTGGCCATCATGTTTCCCTGAAGCCTTTCTGATTTTGCTTTTAGCTGGCCAGAAAAGTGAATAGGAAATTATTTGAGAATGTATCTTTATTTTTCCACTCTAGCGTAATATTTTTGTTCCTGATTCTTCACACATTATTCATACATAGCCTAATGTCTTGTTTCCTCCTTCAGTTGGCATGAACATTTCCACCTCATTAGGGATCTCATAACTGCATTAAGCAAGGGTATGTGAAGAAAATAGAAATGAAACAGAATGTAAATTTCTTCTGTGTCTGGCATAGAGAAGGATGGGAAAAACCTGGCCTGAAAAAGTGGTGAATTTGAAGCAGGAAAAGAGTAAACAAAATTTACTTATTAACCTTGCTGAAACATGTCTATCCAGAGGCAAATTTTAGGGAGTGGCTCATCTCTGCAATGCAATTGGTAAAACACTGGATATAAGCAACCCAGGAATGTGACTCAATTTAACCATCTTCCATACTCTTTCTCTAAAATACATTTTTGAAAATTCAGTAAGAGGTTGCAACCCCACTTTTCCGATTCACTTGTATTTATGGTCATTTTTATTTTGCAGTTGTTTTATTTCTCTCTGGCATCCATAATATATGAAACAATTTTTCAGAATGCCAGTTCTTTCCTTTCACAGGAGGAGACAGAAAAGCTCTGTAAAATTTCCTGGTAGCTTCTTTATCTAGTCATTCCATTTCTAGTGTGTGTTAAATATTGGAGTGCAGTTACTACCCGTGTTTTCAACTCAGATCATGACGGCATGTGCGTATGAAAATTTTTCATTTGGTAGCAATATTTGTTAGGATTTTATTCCTTTTCTGTACAAGAGGAGCAAAACCCATTTGCATTGCATCTCTTTAGACAGATTTCTGAACTTGAGAAATGTTTATTTCAGGAATTAGCATGCCTTGTTGACTCAAAAAATTAATTTTTAATTGATTTGTGGTTTGTTTTTACTTTCATGTTACTTCATGTTACCCTTTTCATCCTTCTGATTTTAGAGATTTTTAGGCCTTTAAATTTAATGAGAAAAATAAAGACCTCTTGAAATTGTCCATAAATTACTCATTTCTCTATATTTTTTTGTTAAAATGGATCACAGTCAAATTTATGTTTTGTAGAAGAGCAACTGCTAGGTTGCTCATTTGGAAAATGCTTGGGTTTAGATACAAGTGTAATTGTTGACTGATAGTTTCAGTTAATTTGTGTTTCAAACAAAACCATTCCAGATCTCCTAATTAAGCAGTTAATGAATGTCAAGACAGAGAAGATTAAGACTGCATTTTATCATCTATGAATTTTTTTACTTGCTTTTAATTTTATTTGGCATACACTAAATACCTTTTATTAAATCACTTGCACATGCTGGAAAAATCTGGTGACTGAAACCCCATGGGCTTCACATTTTCTTTTCTGTTCATTTTAATACTGATTAAACTTACCCAGTGCTCTACACCAGGTGAAAACATGTTGAACACATTAACAATACTTACGCAAATTGGTTTTGCTTTCTTTTCACCCTGAGTAATTCATTGCTGCTGCCCACATTGATGGCAGCAGCTGGTCTGAAATATTTGTTTCTTGAACCAAGGAGAAAATGTAACCAGACATTTAATTGGTAAAATCTGGCCCTTAGTACTCTACTGAGATCACCCACGGCTCTGTGAAGGACTGGTTGTGCTCCTCTGCTGCAGAGGCAGAAGTGCACGAGTTTGAGTCTCACTGCAGACCCCACGGACTTGCTGCTGAAGGGTGTGCTAGATCATCTGGCAAATCCTACCACAAACCATGATGTGAGAGCTCCACTCCAAAAAAATACTAAAATAAACAGCCTTTTCATTTCTTCAGGGCTGAGATGAAGTATTAGGCAGACTGTCAACAACCAATATTTTATACTTGAGTCTCAAAAGATGGTTTATTTGTATGTTTGAAGTGAAGAGTATGAAGAAAATAAAAAGAATTTAGCTCCTTGGTGTCTGATTCTGTGGCCTTAGAAAGCTGACAATTGCCCTTGTTTTTGGTAAAGTAAGTAACTTCAAGGAGGCAATACAGGTGCTTCCAGTAAATACAAATCATATTTAGTATATAGATCCATGGTGAGTTGACCTTTATCAGAAGCCAGGATCCAGCAAAGCTGTTCTATCACTCCCTTCCTCAACTGGACAAGGGAGAGAAGAGTACAACAAAAGGCTTGTGGGTTAACATAAGGACAGAGAAAGATCATTCAGCAACTACTCTCATGGGCAAAACAGATTTGAACCAGGTAAATTAATTTATTACCAATCAAATCAGAGTAAGATAATGAGAAAAAAAATCAGAAGTAAATCTTAAAATATCTCCCCTCTACCCCTCGTTTCTTTCTGGGCTCAACTTCACTTCCAATTTGTCTGCCTCCTCCCTCACAGTGGTATAAGGAGAGGGGCAATGGAGGCTGTGGTCAGTTCATCCCATGTTTACTCTGCTGATCCTTCCTCCTCACTCTTTCCCTGCTCCAATATGGGATCATGTCCCGTATTGGCCAGTCCTCCATGAAGATCTCCAATAAGAATAATTTTCATAGGCTGCTATTCTTCATTAAATGCTCTAGCCCCGATTTCCCATGGGGTCACAAGTCCTGTCAGCAAACCAGCATGCTCCAGCATGGGCCCCTCTCTCCACAGGACCATGGGTCTTGCCAGGATCCTGCTCCAAGATGGACTTCCCACAGGGTCATAGCCTCCTTCAGGCATCCACCTGCTCCAGGATGGGTTCTTTTGTAGGCTGCTCCCTGTGGTTCTCTATTGGTAGCATGAGGACAACCTTCTTTGCTATAGACCTCACCATGAGCTGCAGGAGAAACTCCACTCTGGTGCCTGGAGTAGCTCCTCCCCCTCCTTCTTCACTGGCTTTGGTGACTGCAGACATGCTGTTCTCACATATTCTCACTCGTTTCTCCCAGATGCAGTTTTCTTATTATTCTAGAGGCGCTGCTACTGTTGTTGATGGGGTCAGCATGGCCAGCTGCAGGAGCTAGTCAGAACTTGCTCCATCCAACTTGGGATCAGCTTCTCAAACCCCTCTGCTACCAAAGCCTTGCTGCACAACCCCAATACAATATGTTTACTTACTCTTCTGAGATGAAGAAAAAATCCAATGTTTCTGTTGCACATTTTTTTAACTGCTATTGTACGTAAGTCACAGCCATATCTGTGCTGAAGGGCTGAAGTTGTATCCTGTAGCTTGTTATTCAGGCTGAGCTATGCAGCAGTAACAAGGAATTACTCAGATGAAGCACAGAGATGCAGAAGGATGGCATTTCAGAATGAATTAATTGAATTCTGTAGAAGGTTTCATAGGAGTGAAACGTACCACTTGGGCTTTGGTTGAAATAGAGATGAAGGCATTGAGCTGTAGATGAACAAAGAAGGGAGATAATAGCATTTAGAGACTTGAAATGGCTTGGAAGTTACTCTTTAAATTATGTTTTGATTTGCAGATGAAAGTTAAATTATAACTGAAATATTCATAGCATAATCATGACGGCAGAGTGTGATCTGGCTGCACATGTTTTCTGATAGCACTCCAAGGAACAGTAGCATTAAAGCTTGGTGCCTTTTGTCATATCCACCACCACTTCTCATACATGTATCAGGATAGTTTATTTCACACACACACAAATCAGAAGGAAACACTGAAATAAAACGGTATATTTAGCGGTACTTTTCAGATTCAGGCAGTGTAAAGCCACTATTGAAAAAAAAAAAAGAGTGGAAAAAAATAGACATAACTTTCACATTTAAGAAGAAGAGATTGCCTGATTTAGTCTCAATTTTGTCTTGTTTGTAAAAGGAACTGGAGAGTCATAAGTGGAATAGGAGACAAATTTCAGTCCCATGAAATCTGCTTTTCAACAAGAATGCAAAGAGGCATGGATGTGTTGTGCATTTTTGGTACCTTTCCTGTTTTGTGATCGTATTTATATATTTTTACTTCCAACCCTAAAAGCTTCCAGCTGTGAGAGGTCTGTTTTGTAATGTACTATCAGTGTTTTGTGCTTTATATTACATAAGATAATTCCTGATGTCAGGAATTTTGCATTAATCTCAACAGCTCTTCCTGAAACATAGTTATACTAAAATAAAACACATTAGATAACAATAAAGTGCAATGTACTATGTTATCACAAAATATACAATATAATATGAAGTCTGTGTTGATACAAGCTCAAACCTTTTTTCTTGTAATTTTAATAATGGGCATTATCTGAAAAACCTCTGAATCCTGTACATTGCAACCTAATATCCTGTACTTTTTATTCAGTTATTGAGGATGAGGGTAGACTTTTTTCACATTAAGTTCTTCATTGCTGAAATATTTGAAAAACAAACAAACAAATAACCCAAATTTATTACCATAACAATTTCATCTGTTGCTTCACCATCTCACCCAATCTTGAAGGAGAACTTCTCAATTTTGAGGAACACTTTTCAGGAAAGCATCCTACCACTAAAAGTAGCTCTGCTATCAAAAGAAGCTGACATTAAATGCACTAAACAAAATTAGTAAGGCCCTGGGGAATTTCAGAGAAATTACTTGAGATAAAACACCCTTATGAACAGTCATCAGCAATAGAGAGAGATAAATGAAATTAGCATTCATCATGATTGATACGCTGTGTCCCATGTGGGTTGAAATGCAATATCCTAATGTGGCAGCAGCAAGTTTGTTGAATAACGTGGAATATGCTGGTGTTGCTCAAGTACTTCTTAGTATTACATCAGTGAAATGTTTCATATTATTTTGTATCCTGCTGAAGATGTACTGTAGATTAATTTTTGTGTGTGCCTAGGGATTATTCTGTTGATGCTATAAAGTTGCAGAATGGGAGCATGGGTTAATAATGTGGTGGAGATTTGATAGAAATTTGCCCCCTATTTCTTAGAATACTTATTCAGAATACTTATTTTAAATTACTAGCTTCACCTGTGACATAAACATAATTACTGTTGGAAAATAATCTTCACTGGATGACTTCAGAAAGGGCAGGAAATTTCAGCAGTAAATAGTCCAAACTCTAAACTTCTGTTTTGCACAGACATCCAACCAGTGAAGTAGTCTTTTATGTTATGAGAAATATTGCTCTTGAATTCTGTACTTAGTTTCTTTCAGTTTCTGTTCAGTGGCTGTGTGCCTGGTTTAGTAATCCACTCAGGACGCTCCCCAGAGTGTCCTTATCAGGGAAATTCAGGCACAGATATGTAGAGACATTCTGCTGCAAACTGTATAGATCTGGACCACATTTGTTGGCTGTACAATTTTGAACTCAGGTTGCTCCAGTCAGATCTATTCTAGTTCTTTAATTTCTGAAGTAAGCTTAAAAAAAGTAAATACAGACCAGAAAAATACAGCTTTTTAGCAAATAGTTCAAACACTTCCACATGGTGCTCATCCTGCAGTAATTCAGAAATAACAAAAGTACTATTGTTCACATCTGTAATAACATCACTGACTTATTCCCAAATATATTCTGAAATGTAAAAATATAAAAAATAATATTTAGAAGTATGTTTGGGAATAAATTTTAAGATATTTTAAGTATGCTTTTTAGCATAAACACAATTCTGTCCATTTTTTCTGGCAATGCATATATTCTTTTATAATCTCTAGAATAATTAGTCTAATGTGTGTGTCTGTGAAGAAAAACAGAAAATTTCCCATTAAATGTATTATCATTAAAAGAGGGCTTTTGTCCAACACATTTCAAAAGTGGATTACAGGTGTAAACATAATGTTATTTTGAGAAGAGCAATTTAATTTTCCAAATGGGCAAAGTTTAATAAAACCCACACCACATAATAGTTTAGTCAAAATTAATCAACATGTCTGAAAATATTATTCTTATTTTTGCCTGCTTGTGTAGAGGCACATACAGTAATGAATATTTGCAGCACTTTTTTCCAAGCTATCCAACCGTGTTATTTCAGTAGAGTCTGGTGGAGGTGCACAAGAGACTTTTAATGTTTATTGATGGTAAATGGACTCCTGCTGCTCACTAGAAATTTTGACTTTCACTGCTGGTCTGCAAAAGTTCAGTCCACAGTCTGTGAATTGGAGTGTATGTCCCAGAGAAAATCCACTCCAGAGAAAAAATTAACTGTCCCTCTATATGATATTTGTTGCCTTAATAAATATAAAAGAGCCTTCAACCTTTAAAACATATTGGGTTTATGTATGGTTTTTTTCTGAACAATGTAACAAAGTTGTAGAAACAAACACAGCATCTTTCTCTTTTCTTTGGCAGAAATATTTGGATAAAAGAAAATATTGAAAAGAAGCCAAATTTCCTGACTCATAAGTTCAGCAAAAAATAGTCTATCAAATGGGGGATGTGGCTCTTCGTCTTATTCTAAGATTTTACACTGACATTTATAATACTGTTGATGAAACTATATTAACATCATGAGCTTGGGGGTTATATCAGAAGCTGCACAAGGTGTGTCTAAGTAACTATAATCCTAAAATATTTATTTCCAGTTTCCACAGCAGGACCTAGTGAGATTCTTGAAAGAAGTCCTAGATGGATGCTATATTTTCGTTATGTTGATCTATCTCTTTCCAATATAACATCATTAGCAGTAGAGACACTAAGAAGGGACTTGCAAACAAAAATATATCAAGCCAGGCATACATTTTCTGACCCCCATATAGGCTTACATTTTACAGTCTACTCACCTGTATTTGTAGAGACAAATAAGTATGGCAATATATTAATTTATTCTTCTAAAGCACTTGAGCAGCCTTGTCTAGTGGAATGTGACCTCGCCCATGGCAAGGACAGGATTGGAACTAGAGGACCTTTAAGGTCCCTTCCAATACGAAGTATTCTATGATTTTATGATCCTGAAAAAGGTTATTGAGAAGTTCAAAGAAGCACAGCTGCTCAAGTCATGTCCTTGGCACTGGTCTCTACCCTCCAATACTACAGTTCCTCCTCTATCACAAAATTTTCTGCTCTTCTATAGTCCCTTTTGTCATGAGGCTCTTTTGCCCATCCTTTGATGATCCACTAGTCCAGATTTCATCTGGATTTTTTCCACTCCTATGACTTATGACTTAGCTGAATGGATGAGGTGTTACAAAATAAGTGTTTTGTCCTTTTCTCTGGCTACTCTATTTGGGGAGTCTGAGGAACAAACAGGTTAATAACATGGAAAAAGGTATAACATTTGAATTCCCATCACAGTTATGAGAAAACAGAATAAAGTGGCAATCCGGTAACAATTTTTTTCTAATAGATGAGACAAAATGAGTGTTTGTATACCAAGTATGGTATTAAAAGGTTACCTGTTTAAATATGGTAATTAAAAACATACCCAAAATGTACTCTCAAAGCCTGTATGTGAGAAGGGGAAAGGAGTTTGGGGTGAAGATACTGGAATATTTGACCATTTGCCAAATAAGGGGCATTTGAAAGTTACAAAACGCATTAAGCAAGTACCAGGGAAACAAGAGTGAGTGTATGCACACATCTGCATGTTGGTGAGTGGTTGGAAAGAGCAAGTTTGCCTGTGAGAGTGAGAGTGAGTGAGATTGTAAGAATTGGCTGTATTCATGCTGATAGTCTCACTCCTTTTACCTTTTTCTGATCAGGGAGTGCCAGAGCCTCTTCAATGAGGTGGCACATTTTTAGGGCTGGGCGGATCATCTGACATTGTGGCAAAAGTCCAGTACCCTGAGACAGGACCCACATGGCATAACAAATAATGTGATAGTTTGTCTGCAGGAAGTTTTCCCAAAAGCTGGGGCAGTCTCGCCAGATGCAGCACCTCTTACCACAGCACAGCAGAGCACAGAAGGCTCACAAAGAGAGTTAAAGATATTGCATGGTGCTCTTCAATTGCAAAGAAGGGTTCCTGATATGTGTTTCAGACGGCGCTTCGAGCTCAGAGTTTACAGACAGTGGGAAACTGGTCAATTTGGTAACCCAGTCACTAGTACCAAGTCTGAGCAATGGTAATGCCAAGGGAGCGGGAATCAGTGGTGTTTCCAGTAGAGCCATTACAGCTCACCTTAATAGTCTCCTCTTGTTTTCCTCTGACCATGGGAGTAGGAGGTACCAGGAAAGATGTTTTCAGTGGCAGTAGGAAGACACTGTGATACTGTCTTTGGAGTTGCCAAAGACATACAGGCTCCCTTTGTGCAAGCCAGGTGGAAGATGCCTACAGAGCAGTTTACAGCAGGACTTTGACAGGGACACCTTAAAGAGAAAGATAAAGGATGTGAGAAACGACCACTCACTCCAAAATTTCAAAGGTTTATGAAACCTCAACAAACACAGCAAAGGACTGAATAAGGAAAAAAGGACAGCGCTGAGAGCGTGGCCGAGTGTCAGTGACTCCTCCACAAAATGGCTGCTCTGCCTTTTATACCCCTGGTGTTGCATCAGCCAACCCTGGCCCCTCCCAAAGTCTGTCAGTCAACTTTTCTTCGCCATCCATTGGTGGAGACCTTCTT
The DNA here is from genome assembly GCA_013400075.1 of Hippolais icterina. Lineage (NCBI taxonomy): Eukaryota > Metazoa > Chordata > Aves > Passeriformes > Sylviidae > Hippolais > Hippolais icterina. Next base: position 202,866 of record VWYN01012426.1, read on the forward strand.
GAAACTTGACTGGAGGTGAGGCTGTCATGCCAAGCCTCCCCAGAAACAGGCTTTCCCCATTCCCAGCTGCCCCATCAAGGGGCACAGGCACACGCCCTCCCTCCACATGTCCCTGACAACCTCGACAACCAAGGGGACTATGGGGAGAACAGAGGGTGTCCAAACAACAAACTATAATAACATGACCACACATCAACAAAACTTCTCGTAACATACACACAATATTATTCCCTTAATTGCGAGAGCCAGTCATCATATTACCCATCTATGACAGGAGAGGTGAAATATCACTGACACCAACAACCAAGGAGCTATTAAATGAGAGTTCAGAGAACAGCTTTTGGGAGCTGCTGTCTCCTTGTCTCCCAGGTGAATTTTTGGTCATTTCTCTGCAGGTTCACTGACGGATCTCAGCCTGTGATGTGGATCAAGGACTGCCTGCGTGAGGACATGCTGCATGACAGCTACCCTTAGAATTTGTGGGCACAGGCCTGTCTCACCAGGAGCAGACAGCTCCTCTAAGGCTGGCAGCACTGTCCCAGACATGAGGCAGTCTTGCCATGTACTACTCAAAGACACAAGGTCCCAAGAACTCTTAAACAAATGGACCAAAAGGAGATCACTGCAGAAAAGCAAGGGATGAAGGTCGGAGAAGGTGCCAGCATGAATAATATCAAGGAGAGAACTGTCTAGAGCCAGGGGAATTTCTGTCTGCCCTGCTGATGTACAAGGGAAGCTGCCAGACTATTTGACAGTGTCATTTTTCTGACAGGGATCCTGTGCAAGTAGGGCAAGAATAATCAAAAAAGGCTGATGGCTTTTGCTGTGCACATCACACCCACCGGTGCCCAAGGATGAAAGCCCAAGGATGAGAGCCCTGTCTGTCTTCCCAAGCTGCTGGAGTTCTGAACTGGCATGTCCCAACAGACACACCATCCTACTGATGAGGAGGACACACATATTCTATGTCCTGGCTTTGTTCTTCCCCACCTGTCAAAGGAAGGGCTTCAAACGCATCATCCCAGCGTCTAGAAAATCATCTAAGAGTGTGTTTGGCATTTGCTGTTTTACTGCATCTCCTGCAATGTGTCCAACAGTTAAAAGGTTTTATGAAATTGGCACAGAGATCCTGCTTGAGTTCATTTATTTTGAAATGGCAAAAGGGGTTTTTTTGTCCTTATAATTTGCTACTTATTTGAAAATGATCTTTTATGTTCTCCTTTAGTATGTGACAATACAGATAAACAGGAGCTGATTTATGATTCAAATGTCATATATATATATGGAATATATTTTAATTTACAGAGGGACAATGATCTCATAAACAATAATCATTTTTACAAGACTTTTAGGCAGAGTCATGTTGGAACAAACTCCTCTGCTAAATTTTTCCAAACCTGTCAGAGAACAAGCAGAGGCTTGTGGACTGAGCAGTTCCAGATGTGGGTAGGAATTTCCAGAGGGAAGAGAGAATTATAACTTCAGAAAAAGAAAACATAAAAAATGCTTCTACACCAATGCATGTAGTAAGGATAACAAACATGAGAAGCTGGAAGCTCAGTTTTGAGGCTAGTCCTGTTTTACATCTTTATTGGCGGGAATAGAGATGGGAATTGAGTGCACTCTCAGTAAATTTGCAGATGAGACCAATTTGGATAATGTTGATCTGCTCAAGGGTAGGAAGGCTCTGCAGACAGACCTGGGCAGACTCCATCAGGCTGAGGTCACAGCTGCAGGAGGTTCAACAAGGTCCAGGGCAGGGTCCTGCACTTGAGTCACAGCAACTCCAGGCAGAACCACAGGCTCTGGGAGGAGTGGCTGAACTTGGGGGTGGAGGCTGACAGTGGCTGAACATGAGCCAGGGGTTGCCCAACAAGTAAAATCTTGGTCTGTAGTATGGCCAGTAGAACTAGGGAAGTGATAATCTTGACACTGTACTTGGCACTGGTGAGGCTGCACCTCAGTTCCTGTGTCCAGTTCTGGGTCCCTCATGACAGGAAAGTCATTGAGTTCCTGGAGAGTGTCCAGCAAAGGGTAATAAGGCTTATGAAGGGTCTAGAAAATGTGTCTCACAAAGAACAGCTGAGAGAGCTGGGACTGTTTAACCTGGAGAAAAGGAGGTTTCAGTGGGGACCTCAATGCTCTCTATAGCTCCCTGAAAGGAAAGTGTAGCCTGGTGGGGGCTGGTCTCTCCTACACTGCTTGCAATGGGAGATCTAGAGGAAATGGTCTTAAACTGAGATGGAAGATTCAGATTAGATATTAAAAATATTTTCGTTTACTCTTAGGGTGGTCAGGCATTGGAATAGGTTTCCCAGGGAGAGGGTGGAGTCACCATCCTGGAGGTGTTCAAGAGGCATCTGGATCCAGTGCTGAGTGATGGTTTAGTGGTTTTGGGGTTACTATGGTGGTGCTGGGTGGATGGTTTAACTTAGTGATCTTGTAGGTGTCTTTCAATATTGATGATTCCATGATTTCATGAGACTAGAAGGGAATTAGAAAAAATCAGTGTTCATTAAAATTTCACCAAAGATACAGCCTTTTGAGATATTTCATGACAGAAAAGGATTTTTCCTGTTGAATATTTGACTGCTATAGTTGCATTGCCATAGCAGAGATCCACATACTTGTTGCCTGTACCTAGCTTTCATACCGAACTCTCTCTTCCTCAAGGAGAATCCAGTAGCTCACATCAGCAAGCAGCTGGCTCTCATAGTGCCTCTCTTGGCCCTTCAGAAATGTGTGTCATCCACTAAACTGCTCTGGAGAAAGCAGCCACAGCTATGGAGAAAAACAAAGTTCATTTGCAAGGTCACATCAGTTGATAGGTCTTGGCAGGCTATGTTATGGCAGAGTGCATTCTTTGTATGGTAACACTGGCACTGCTAACCCCATAAAAATCCATATGGGGAAGCAGGACATTATAAACTTGTTTAAGAAATTCCTTTGGAGGGATCTAGTAAAAGCTGTCTTCCAAGGAGGGCAAAATTCAGCCCTTTAGTAGGTGGATCAGTGCGGTGGTGGCTCAATCTCCTGAAGCATAGCAGAATCCTGAATGGACAGGTGGAAATCATATTTTTTGTGAAAACAAAGCAGTAACATTAGCCTAAAACGATGTTCCATCACTTAATATTTTCCACCGTGCTGCTGGTGTCCAGTTAATAGTAACAGTGTTTTCCATGCCCAAATGGCAGATAAACAATTGGGTTTTCTCTTTCTAATATAAACGTAGGCAATGGACAGCATTGCAGATAGCCCAGTGTCTTCAGGTGTGCAGATATGACCAGGAGAGAGGGAAAGGAAAAAAAGGCAAGGCAGAAAGACAAAAAAGGCAAAGGCAAAGGCAACGGGAAAGGCAAAGGCAACGGGAAAGGCAAAGGCAACGGGAATGGGGAACGGGGAACGGG
>VWYN01012426.1:206846-219336 GCA_013400075.1 Hippolais icterina
CATCTTAATCTTTCAAGGATAAATCTCCAACAAAAGGATATTTTTAACTGAGGTAGAATCATATTCAAAACAACAAGATCAAATATGCTCTGTTATCAGATGGAAAAAATAAATTACATTTCACATACTGAAAGCTTTGATCTTTCAATGATGTTTTTATTTGAAAATTACTTCTCTCATCTTGTGTAGAATGCAAATTTCATCACAATAGCATGTTAAATTGCTGAAAAATTATCATTTTCCCTTTTAAATTGTCACTTCTCCCAAAAGAGTTTAATTAGTTATTTGATCCAGTCATCCATTCTCACCTCTGCTGTGTCTATTTAAAACTCTTAACCTATCTTTACATCAGCTATGAGCTCTGGGAAGTAACAAATACCCCTCAACAGATCAAGTTGTTCTGACAGGGCAGGCAAAGCATTAGTCTTTGAATTTTCTAGAAAATGAGAAATTTCATGTGTGATAAGAAAGAAGAATGTTCTGGGTAGTCTCATAATGCACTATTCTGAATTATTTTTTCTTGGCTAACCAGTTGTGTGGATTTATTCCTAACTTCACAGAGATAAGTGTTTAATAGCATTTATCTAGCACAGCTATGTCTAAGGAAGAAGAAAGTGCTTTGGTGGGATGCCTCTCTATGCTGTTTATTAAAACCTATTGAGAAACTGCACACTTGAGGACTGACTGCATCCATAGAGAGAAGAAGGGAGAACTAACCTTTCAGGCGCTGAATGTACTCAGATTCCAGGGATGATCTGGATGGTTAGAGCAGACTCAGATCTCCTCGGCCTTATCTGGAATTATGTAAGATTTTTCAAGAATCATGCAGAACTCGTCTGCTCATGTTAGTGTATGCTCGACTTTCCAAACCTGTGGAGAAGAACAGTGAACACTTCACGTCCTTGTCTCTTCCTCATGTTCTGTTATCCACTTTTCCAGGCCTGTGATTTGCAGGATGTTTTTCCCTGTGCTTTCACATGCTGTAGATTCCAGTTGGTTACGGTAGGGCTTGCCCACTGAGCCCCTCACTGAGTCCATCTATAGGGTTTAGAGTTTTAGAGCAGCGCAGTTTCAATTCCTGCAGCCTGCCTTATTGCAGGTCCTTATTATGGTCCTTGGAAACCCCTACTTATCTGGAAGATCTGCTGAAGCTCAGCTATTGCTTTGGAGACAAAGGGAAGGAGAAAAATTCTTTTGAGATTGGCTTAACAGCAGGAGGTGGCTCTGCCTTTGTTCCTGTTTCTGCTCCCTGAGCACTCTCAGGCTTTCAACAGGGAAGGTGAGACGGGGTGTAAGATTTGTCAAAGAGGATCTGAAAGGTGCCTCTCAAAGCTTTCCTCCTAGGTTAAAAGTCTGCTATGTCTGTGTGTGGCTTCACTACAGGATTTGTCCTATAGCCTTTCAGCAGGGCTGAGGTGCACTGCAGTGTCAGAGCTCAAATTTTCTTTTTTAACTTTTTTCTTGCAGATTTCAGTAGCACTTGGTCCCAAGTGTGAAGTCTGTTGATCCCTGCAGCTAGTATCACTTGCACTTCTCTAACTGTCATTGAGTAGCTACTATGGTGCTGTGCAGATTAGAAATTTCAGTAGAAGATAAACAGGCAGATTGCAAAAGTGCACAGGGCTGTAGGGGATTTTTGTAGGAAGAGACATCACCTTCTTGCTGTGCCACAGGTCCAGCATGGTCACTAGTAAAGAGACTCTTCCAAACCAAGGAAAGGAAAGGAAAGGACTTTCCAAGAAAGGACAGTGAAGACCTTATATGCCAGACTAAAGCTGTTACCTTGCTGCTGTGTGTGTACTATTTAAAATGGAGAATAATCTCTTTAAAGGAAATGGAGTTGTACAAGTATATTCCCATATATACCTATAACACACACATACATATACACATACACATACATGTATATAAACATTCTGCAGTCATGACTCTGTGGGTTAACCACATAAGCACGATGCAAATAGTTGTATGACTTCCTTGTCTATCCTGCCTCTTCCCACATTATGGAATGTATTTTCATCTATGTGGCATTATCCTGTTCAAATGGTTGTTCTGCCATCTTACAGCTCTTTGTATACCAACACACTAATTTTCTTTTACTTAATTCTACCCACAGAAAACTATGGAATTTCCTGTGTTTGCTCAGCTAGGATAAGTCCTGTATTAGCTTCCTGTAAGTAATATTTCCTGTAGGTAATAGGTAATTTCCTGTAGCTTCTATTGCTTTTTTCCTTTCTTCCACCTTGCTTGTCTTTCCCTCATGGAGCAAAGCCTTTATAAACAGAACTGATTTGGTTCATGTATGTCCATGAATGTCAGGGCACAAGTTAGTTCAAATACTCTGTCATAATGCTGAAGGGTTTCTTGCTCTAAAAGTGTTCCTCTGATGAGCTTGATGATACTGGAGAGACTTCTTGTATTGTACGTCAACTGCAGACTGAATGTTGACCTACATGATGTACATGGTCGTGTACATGTACATCATGTACATGGTGGACATCACCATCTCTTAGAATGAAAATATAAAATTTTAATCAGTTACCAGATAACTAGTACTACTGAACGGTCTAAACCATTTTTTAAAAAAATAGGTAATTGATGTTTCAGTTTACTGTAATTATGCTAACTCACAGTTTAGGTGTTCACTATGCATTCAGTAAGGAGGATGATATCTGACTCTTTATCCAAGATCACATGTCTATGTGTCAAACACAAAAGAACTGAAGGCCAGGAGAGAAGATTTGATTTGACGTATATCCTTAACTGAGATCCTGAAGAGAGTAAGCTGCTAAATAGATGTATGTCATCACATTGTTGTAGAAAATGGGAAGAAATGGGGCTGATATCTCTTTCAAAAGAAATAAAAGGCTGAATGCTCTATATGACACAAACCCCCATGAACTTCCTATGTTTGCCCTGTTCAGAACATTTAATTGCCATTAATATTTTTTAAAGTATGAGTTAACTTTGTAGCTTGGGCTTTGCAGAGCCCCGACAGTGTCACTGATGTTGAGCAACTGTGGGCACTCTTCTCTGCAGATACCTTGGATGCTACCCTCCTCTGATTCTTCTCTGGTTTGTTTTTGGTTTCTTTTCCCTAACATGATGTTCCTGTTCAGGAAACAAAATCTTCCTTCATTTTTCTGAATCCTCTTTTTCTAATGAAACCACTAATTCCTAATGATTTTTATTCTTCTTGAAGGAAATTTAATTCCATCAAATTCTATATGTTTCACCAAAGCTTCATTGGCTATGGTGGTTCACAGAAATTAGAATCTTTTCTGGCAACTGATTTCTGTTTGTTCTGTAGCTTCTTTCCAGTAGGCATACTGTGTATGTTATTGTACTTCTGATTTAGGCATAGAATTCGTAAACTCAAATCTGACTCATAGTTTGTGAATAGCACCTTCAAACTGGCACATCACAGTAATAAAATGCTATTTTTTGCTATGTATCTGTTGAGAGTTTGATAGTCCATTTTTCTCCATGCAAGGAAGGCTTTGGGATACTATTTTTTTATTATTATTTTGAAAAATTGGAGAAAAAATGAATAGAAAAGTCTTTGAGATTGTGTAAAGTTCAAGGAATGAGGAAGCGTTAAACATTATCATTAACAGAGATAATATTTAATCAGTCTGCCTGCTTTCACTATGCAGTATATTTGTTCCAGTACTTTTCAATCATTTCAAGAGAACTTCAGTGCCAATAAACTAAAGATGGAAGCCAGCACAGATTGTTCAAGAATAACATACTTTCCCACCAGTTTTGCAGTACTAGATGGGCAGAAATGGGCACTGGAAAGGCTCTACATACTGTCTGATATTACATTTTGACGAAGACAGACTTGAAAAACAGATGCAAAAGGTAACTTAGGATTAACAACTTCACAAGTCAATAGAGAAAATACTTGAAGAAAACTGTCTGCAGGAGAATTTAGATGGGCACCTCAGGTTATCTGTCCTAGTCTATGTCCAGAGAGTGACTTGCAAGGTGACAACACATTGAGAGTCTTTCTGAAGTGGAACAGGAAGAGAGCTATATGACATATAGGATTCACAAACTGTAGAGATGGCATGAAGAAGGTGAAATTCAGAGAGGACAACTGCAATGTGTAGAACTGAAAGATAAAAAATTAACTTTGCAGGATGGAACTGGGAATCATTGGAATTATTGGCAGGAGTTCAGCAGGTAAGGAGCACCTCACATAACATCATCTTGGAAATAGGATTTATTTCAGAAAGTTTCCTTAGCTTTGAGGAGTACATTCAAGGAAAAATATGGGCAAATAGAAACAATCTGAGAAAAAACAATGTGCGGTAAGAAAATCTGTCTCTGGAGAAAAGCTGAATGAACAAACCTACAAGATCATGTTTTGTTTTCTGATTTATCAAAGTTTGTTATAGAAGAAAAGAATGACTAATTCTGGTGGGAAAGTACAAGACAAAACTGAGCTTATCTGGCAACTAGAAGAATTAATAAGAAAAGGATTCCAGCTACCAAGAAACAGTGCATTAGAACAAGCTGCAAATAGAAATCACAGAAAAAATACCATTTCTCTGAGGTGGCTTGGTTGCAATTTACTCTTACAGGAGGATGGACAAGATAGGACTTAAAGTCCCTTCTGGCTCTACATTTTTATTACTTTTCTGACCTCCTGTTTCAAAAAGTGACTTCTCTGAGACAAGTTAGAAACCAGAGGTCTGACAAGCTAATTTGGTGAAATGCTGTTGAAAAGGGACACCAAAAAAAGCACATGAGGACCAGCAACAGGAGACACTTTCCTGTGAAATACAGGAGGGCTTGGAAACCTTCTCTGTCTGCCTGTTCAGCTCCTTACCCCTGCTCCTTCAGCATTTAGCCTTTTACCTAAAAAGAAGAATCAGCTGATGGAAGTCCTGTGACTGGTGTCTCAATGGGAAATGCCACAGAAAAGGTATGTAGGAGATTGTTTTTGCTTACAGTGAGAAAAGGTTTCTCAGCTTCAGTTCCTGTGACTGAACAGCTCTGCCACCACTGTGTCCCTGAGCATCTACCAAGTCCCTGGGCTGAACACTGCAGAAGAGATCAAGGCCTGTCTCTTTTGGTCTGGAGGAGACTGCTTTATTTTCTTGGTACTATTTTTCTTTTGTGTTCTGATGCACTGAGCTTTGCCAGGGTTTGGGTCAAGGCCGCAGTGTCAGAGGTGTTCAGCCTGGTGCACACAACAGGTGATGAGAGCAAGGACAAGGTTGTTGCAGCATCAGTGGTGAGGTTGAATAAAACACACACACAATTTGTGAGTAGAGAGAAACTAACAAGCCAAACCTAAGGCTCTATTTCTTATTTTCTGCTAAGACCAAAAGTCTTTGCAGTTTGTGATATACTCAGTTACAAAGGCAGTAACAGACTCTGGAATGTTTCACTTCTCAATATCAACATGGATAGCCAGAACACATTCAGTTGTGGAATTTCTGAAACAAGCTATAAATGACAAATTAAATGAAAAAAGAAAAAAATCCTCTGCTTTCTTTCTCCCTATTGAAAATAGTTAGCAGTGTGGTCTTTGCTGTGATCTTTAGCTCAAATATACCTAGAAACATCCAAGTCATTAATTTTTAGATTAAACAAGTGGAACATTTCCAAAGTTTAACATCTAGTTTTCCATAATTGTTTTCTCTGAGATCCCTTTGATACCATTTTTAAAATAGAAAGAATTACCTTTTGCCCTGTTCATACAGGGTATGCTATTTCCAGGCTCTCTTTTAATAAAATAATTCAAATTGTTCAGAACACTCTGACCACTCTCAGAATTTTTTAATTTCACTTTTATTTTCAGAAATATTTTCAAGCAGCCTCAGAAAAGTTAACATGATGTCAATAACTGGGTACTTATTCCAGGAGAAAGGTTGGCTGAAAAACAAGAACACCATTTTATGGCACATCATCAGACTGCAAATGGAGGCTTTCTTCCATACAAAAAGAGCCAGCTTACCTGCTATCCTACACTGCTGAATGATTAGGTCTTCTGGTATTACTTCCCTCTCAGTCTAAAAAAAATATCTCTGTGGCGCATCCTTGAGAAATCTCAGTTTTTCAAAAATAACCCCACTTTTTTGTGACCCAGCTATCTTCTTACTTTTCTGCTTTTCATAGCTTAATTGATAATGCCTTGTGGGTTTTTGATTGAGAAATTATGATCTCTGCAGTCTTTGGTGAGCAAGTGTTGAAGCTGGTTTATTTCTAACAGACTTATCCTGGGGATCATAAACTGGTTTGCTCTGGATAAGGTGAAAGTAAGTTATATTCAATTTATGTTACAGTTTAAAACATCTTTTAAGCAACAGAGTAATCTGTTGTTTTATTTTTTCTTTTTTTAAGAAGAGGTGTTGTTTTTCTTTTTTGTTTGTTTGTTTGTTTTTCTAAGTGGCTGCCAATGGCCTGCTGGGTGTTTAACATACTTTAAAATACTTTAGCTTTCTCTTACTCTGTATTCCTTATGATTTTGTCACCTAACATCTCTCTGTTTTGTACTGATTCTGACAGGTTCTCCTTTTAAAAATAAAAACAATAACTCACTGCAAAGGAAATGGGAAAAGAGACTGTAAGAGTCCCTCAGTGTAAATGAACAGGCATGGAGGATTATAGAGCTGAGGACAAAAGAACTGCCTGTCTGTTGACAGATTCACAGAAAACCTGAGTTCCAGAGTCAAATCATTTATTGATAGATAAAGAGGACATAGGGGTGGCATCTGAAAGATGCAAAGAAGTGTTTTTCAGAATTATTTTTGTTGCTGTTGGCTTACAACTTTGAGTGAGAGAGGAAGTGCAGGATTTTCTTCTGATTTTCCTCTAAATACAATTTTTTATTGTTTTTTCTTTTTTACTTCTGCTATGAGTGACAACAGAATTATTCCACTTGTGATTTTTTTTCTAGTCTGTATTACTCTCTAGGAAATGAAAGGTTGCATTTTATGTCATCTTACTAATTGCTTTCCTTGCAGCAGTCAGTTTCTCGACAAGGGCATAAGTACAAATTCTCTTAGTCTCAATGGATTAAATTAAAGGCTGTGCAAACTGAGGTGGGTGGTTAAAGATGTTTGATTATTGTTTCGTTTATATAACCAAGGTGTTCTGCTGGGATTCAGGTTTATTGCTGTTCTCTTAATGAGGGAATACTTTTCATTTGCTATTTTGTTTTTAAAAGTCATGTAAGCTCTCCTTGGATTCAATCATGTGGAATTACACTGGAAATGGTCTGAAATCCCTAGCACTTCATTACAGCAGACACCATATCACAGCTAAAGATAAAGCCTGAACCTTTAGCTGGGTGAAGCTTTGGGCTGTGCTCTGCAGCATGCATATCCTCTCTGGTGCCCTTTTCTGGCTGGGTCTGAGGATCTCTGCCATCCTCTCCACCAGCCTGTGGGCAACCACCCCTGCCTTCACTTGCTCATCAGCCAAGGTCCTCCTTGGGCCTGTGTCTAACCTGGCTTGTACCAAAGGTCCCCTATTCTCCTCCTTGATTCCTTCCTGTGAGCCTCCTTCTCCACTCTTTCTCTCTCTTCTTGGGGGATTTCAGGAGGTGACTCTGGAGGCAAGGCAGCTGCTTTTGTACAATACTTGAAATGGTGACTCTTGGTCCAGAAGGTTCCCATAGGCCACATATCTAAGCTTGAAGTACATAATAATGATTTTTACCCTCCTGAAGTTATTCTTACTTCATTAATGAAGGATAATTTATATTTTTTTTAATTGGTTAGAATTGTATAGGACATTATGAAAAGAAGCAAGGTGCTAGAGCTGAAATAATTTGACAAACTGAGCAAAATATGCCTCAGATTAGTGAACCAGATACGTAACATGTTTAAATTCCCTATCACAATGCTATTCTCCCTTTCTGTTCTGATGTATGGCAATAAAAGGAACGAGATTTTCCTGCATTTAATATCAATCTCTATTATATATCAATCTCCATAAAATGCAAAACAGACAAAAAATTATGGGTTGGATAAGTGAGTTTTTGGGTTAATGCAATTATCATAACATTCATGGCACTAAGAAAACACATTTGCACTTTGGAGTTACTGGTTTTGGTTCTGTATTGTCAGAAATACAAGACACTGAAATTCTACTTCTTTTTCTAGTTACCAGAATCATAAGAACCATGTTTCTGTGGCCCCATTATCAAGGAAGTGTGTCTTTGATGGGCGTTGAGGTGCCACAAATATTCCTTATACTGTTGTAGTAGCTTGCCTATATTCCAAAATCAGTCTTTGTGGCTGGAGAAAGCCTAAGTGAATGATATTGTCTTGGCACTCGTAATTCTTCCTTTTACAAAATTACAGGCTCTTAAGGAATGCTGGATAAAGCTGGAAACCCCAGCTCTCTATAATTATTTGTATGTGCCATTAGTTCTGGGAAGAACAGCCAGTGACTTTGGCTGGGGATCTGTCGTCCAGAATGAGATTTTTCTGCCTTTATGTGAAGCGTCAAATGAAAAAGTCAGCAATATCACATTTGCCTCCAGTTTCAGCAAATTCTAAAGGACGAATATTCAGTAGGGTTGACAAAAGGCTATGACTTGGCACTGTACATTCAGATGACTCAGTGGGGGAAGAAAAAATAATTGTTTATTTTTGCTTACTTTCAAAGCATTTCCTTGACAAGGGAAAACAGTAGCATGCTAAGGGAAATGAGAAAGGTTGTTACACAAACTGAAACAACTGGGAATCTTGAAGCTGGGCTTTGAAGCCAAACAACATGTAGAAAATACATTTTATTTTCTGTGAAGAAATATAAATATAGTTTTATTTTCTGTGAAGAAATATGTATCATTGTCCAATACAAAAGCGTTCTGGCATTTTCTCAAAGAAGCTGAAAAAATAACTAAACAAATAAGAAAGAAAAATAGCAACTGAAATACCTTTTTCAAACCCTGACTTCAGTAGCTTCTGGCAAAAGGCAGATGCAGAACTACTCCAGAAGAACTGTACTGGGATGTGCAGTTTGCAACACAGAACATGCTTGCATATAGCTGCACATAGCATATAATTCACTTTTCAAAATATCAGGTACCAAATGGACTGTGGTAGCTTATCCAACATTGATAGTACCACTATTTTCCACTACAGTCTCCTTTTCCCTATCAGCACTTCAAACCTCATTCAAATGGCAGCTCCTTTAACCCTGTTTTGGAGGTATAGTGATTAGTATTATGAACAGCTGTTCCTGACAAAGGCTGTAGACATGATATAAAACTATATTAAATAATGATTTCTTATAATTATATATGTTAAACAGCTAAAATATTTAATTTTCCTATATTCCTTTTCAATATTCCCTTATTATTCTTTTCTATGGAAGTTATTTGCAGGCAGTAGAAAGGAACTGGAGTAGCTCTCTAGGTGTAAATATCATTAGTTTTGCCTCTTCTGGAAGTTGGTGTTCAGAAATGCTATTTTGTTCTTCCAGATAACTGTCTCTGCTGGCAGAAGGGCTCTGCACCTCACACCTTGCCCATCAAGGCATTTGAAGGATTTAGAAAGTCTTCATCAGAAGACTCGATGAAATGCAACATAGTACTCCAAAGAGGTAAGTGTTATTGGATCTGGATCTTATACTTCGGCAAGGGGGTGCAAAGTGAGCATACTGATGCTGCAATATGAGAGTGCATACTTTCCTGCTACTCAAAGGGACGAAGGAGTGTGCAGGTCTCTGGCTTGTTGAATTTGCTTTCTGAAGAATACTGCTGTTAAAATATATGTAGTGAACAGCCTGGTGAATGGCTGTCTAAACACTGTGACAACTCAAGTGAATTTTTTTTCAAATTCGTATTTCAGCTTTGCAACAGCAATCCTTCTGCTTCAGAAAATTATGGTCTTGATAGCTGTAGTGCAAGCATGCTATTGAGTAATTCACAGAAATCAGGGTATTGATGGGTTTTGCATGCACTGCACTATTCTCAGATATATATGCAATTCCATTACAAAAACACGGGGATGGAAACATTTACAAATTTGAAGTAATTAATTGTCAAAACACTCTTGGGAGACAGGAGTAGGTAAGTGATTCCAATAGTAAAGCATGATAGATGGGTCAATGGCACATGAAACTATCTGTATCATGATAGACAGCTTGTGCTTAGTATGGGTAAAAGGACGTCCCTGAAGAAACAGCATTTTGGAGCAAGTAATAGCTAATAAAGCCATGCAACACATGCAACATGTTTGGAGGGCAAACACACAGAAGGCAGGAATGTCTGCCATTAGATTCAAAAGCCTGTGCAAGTATCTTCGTTGCCATCAGTGCCTGTGCTAACTGAAGCCAGGCATTACTGCAGCTTTACCTGCATTTTGCTGTCTGCACATATCCTCACAAAGGAACATAACATCATGGGGTTTATTTTTTGTTTTTAAACTTTTTTTTGTAGGCTCTTGCTGTTAATATCCCTGCCATTGCTGAAGAATTTTCTTCCCAACCTGTTATGACTTTGGCTGGGAAATTGGTTCCAAACATTTTACGTACTGATGGATACTGCAAAAATTTTCAAAATTGTGTAAAAAACTGGTGCTTGGTTTTATATACAAACAAAAAATCAAAACCAAAACAAAACCAAAAAAACCTGAAAAAAACCCCCAAACAACAACAACAACAAAACCAAACCAAAACCCACCAAACCAAAACACAAAACCCCTTTTGATTATTGTAGTGGTTTTGTGTTTGTTAATTTTGCTTTCTAAATTAGCGTAGTGGTTTGAGTGCTTACTAGAATTATTTACTTTTTTTCTGTTGTGAGATAGGATTAGGAGAAAAGTAAAGTAGGTTTAAAACCTTAAAAGGTATAAAGACAGGCTTATTAATAAAACTACAAGAAAGAAAAAAATTAATAAAAATTAGAATGAAACTTTAAAAACAGATTTTCTTTTCCTTACAACTATTTACTTTTTTTACGGATAACATAAACAAAACTTGTGATTTTTTGTAACTTTTGTCGTTTTTGGGGAGAGAAGATTTTTTTTTTTAGAAACTTCATAGAGACATTGTTACAAGAAACAATTTTCTGGTTGTTCTTATGTTACAAATTTGTAGGTGCTTGGAAACTTTGTAAACTGTGAAGCCTCTCTTGGTAGCTTTTCTTGTAGCTGTGCTTATGTGTGTATTAGTTTATTAGAGTATAGTTAAAGGATTACTATTTTAGTATAAAACAAAGATTTTTTTAAATTATTTAAAAAATTATTTTTAAGAAACAGAAGTCTTCTTTGTCCCTGGGGGTAGAGGGCTCTTTCTCTCTCTCTCTCTCTTTAAAATTTTCTATTAGATTACAGTTACATTAGCTTAAGGTAATGGCAAGTATTGTATTTTCTCAAAAAGCATTCTACATGTTATAGGGACATTTTAGTCTATTCTCTATGGTTTTATAAGAGAAACCTATTTCAAACTAGGTAACTCTTTAATTTTCTTCTTAGGACTTTCACTTTTTCTGTTTTTTAACTGACTTCAGGTTTATGTTGTATTTTTTTTACATCTTACTCTGTGTTTTTCTTCATACTTGGGAAGGGGGTTAATGTCTCCAGGTTTCACTTGTGCAGTGGAAGAGTTAATATCTTGCTCGTGTTTTTCTGTCTCGGGCTGCGGTTCACGGCGTTGGAATTTAAAGCTGAGCTGATGAGGGCGACCCTCGGTGGCATTATGCTGAGATGTCGGTTCACGGTGTTGGATTTTAAAGCTGAGTTGATGAGGGTGGCCCTCAATGGCATTATACTGAGATGTCGGAGTGGTTGGAGAGCCGCAGCCAGGATTTCAGCAGCCCGGCAGGCTGATGGCCGCTGCCCTCAGTCCTCGGCAGCACCGGGGTGAGCCCGGCCGTCACGGGGCACCCCCACGACCGAGGGGGTGTTCCCATCTTAGGAAAGGAGCTTCGGGTTCACTCCTGACTTTTCGGGAAGGGAAGCGCCACAACTTTCTGTTCGTGCCTCACAGTGCCAGCACGGAGGCACCTGTTGGACCTTTTCCCGTTCCTCAGAAGTGTGTCTGGTTTCTATCGGCCTGCAAGCCAGAGGCACCCTCCTGGATCATTCTGTACTTCTGGAAGAGCACAGAGGTGCTCGGTGCTCTTTCAGGTGTCTCAGCCGGGGCCAGAAGCTTTTCTGCGCCGTGACAGACTTTTGTTTTGTTTCTGTATCGTTCGTTATTTTCTGGCTTTATTAAAACCGTCGCTTTGCAAAGCACTCTCGAAGAGCCTTCTCGCAAATATTGTTTAGTCACTCTGGGAGGTTGCAGGTCCACCCTCAGACTCAATACATCTTCACGGGCTCATTATACTCTGGCCATTGTATCACCCTGGCTCGGAGCTGCTCCCCGGGGCCCGGCGGACACCTCCCTCGGCCCAGGCCGGCGGCAGGACAGGTTTTAGGGCTGGCTGGATGTTAGTAGCTCCGGCCTCCCCTCCCCGGCAGCTGCTGGGGCCCGGGCCCCGGTCAGGCCCGGCCCTGCCAGCACGGCGGAGCGGTGG
>VWYN01012431.1:0-11021 GCA_013400075.1 Hippolais icterina
CTATTTTGGTATTACTAAATAACAGACGTGGGATCCCACTGGGACACTGAGGAGCCTCTGCTTTTCAAAGGAAGTGACTGGGATTTCTCAGTGGCTGCAGGTTGGATGTGCTGGGCTCCAAAAGGAGAGAACAAAGCAGGTGGGAACAGGCGGTGGCAGCTTTTGAACACAACACCATTAACCAGACAGAGGTGATCCTTCCTCTCGTTTTTTATCCGGGTTGGCTCTTCCAGGATCCCACTGTCTGCAGGGCAGGGAAGGGGCTCTGTGATCTCACATGAAGGGAGGAGCTGCAAAGAGCCCTGAAAAAAAAAAAAAGGAAATAAATCGATTTTTTTGGTGCCTTTATCCTGAACTTTTCCAGGCAGGGGGAATTCACTGCTGGATCTCATCCTGCTGCTGACACTCACCCAGTGCAGTCAGCTCGTTGGAAACCCAAGCAAGGCGTTCGTGTGGGGTTTTTTCTTCTCTTTTGGGAATCCTCTCCTGTGTAAATAAGAGCCATAATAACCCTCCTCTGCATTTCACACGTGGGCACGGCTTTTCAGCCATAAATGTCACCGTGCTGCTGCAATTATCCCCATTTTCCAGGGGGAGGAAAGGGGGCACAGAAGGGTCTGATCCGCAGCCGTGGGCTGTGACAGTTAAATTTGGATTTAGCTCGTGCACAGCCCAATTTCCAGCCCCTCCTCTGGAACAAGGACACATCCAAACCCCAATTCCTGGGATCAGAGGGGGCACAGGGATGGGGGGAGGTTCCTCCTCATGGACAAGTGACAGGGATGGAGGGAAAGGACTCAGGCTGGGCCAGGGGAGGTTTGGATTGGGGAAAAAAAATCCATCCCAGGAAGGCTTGGAAAGGTCCCTCAAGGACCTCCCTGCTCTCAGCTGACAGTGCCCGGGATTGAGCTCCATTTAATTTCTGAATTTCCACAAAGCCCCTGTAAGTGATTGTGCAAAACCAGGGTCTCGCCGTATCTAACCCCCCGGAGTATTTTAATCTCCAAATCAATAAAATCCATTAAACAAATTGCTCTCCCCCCTCCCTCCCCGCTCCCCTGCACGCATCCCATCCAAAGGGAGCCGGGTTTGTCATTATTTATTTCATTTGGAGCACGTTCCAGGGCTCTGCTGATGGATTGAGCACTTCTGCTGGGGCAGCTCAGCTGTTGGAGGGCTGCAGCAAAAATAAATAAATAAATAAATAAAAAATCCCAGTTTCAAACTTTGAATGGGAACAAATGGCCTGAAAATGCAGCGCTCAAAAATAAAAAAAATAACCAAAAAAACCCCAACAAAACCACTCCACAAAAAGCCGGGGATGTTTGCAGGGTTTAGGCTCCGCGCTCCGTACGTGCAAATCAGGAGGAATGATTAAAAGCTGCTCCTCTCTTTGGAAAGGTTAAGTGTCTCATCTCACACAAAGGAACTCTGTGTACCAGCACTCTCCAATCCTGGAGTGAGATCAAGTGCTGGAGTCTTGATAGCAGAATATTTAGTGATAAAGGATGGATTTCAGGGAGGATTGAACACATGGAGAGCAGGCAGATGTGCTGAGCACTTGGGGCTGGAGTGACAACGCGGGGTTGGAAATTCAGCCAGAGGAGAACTGAAAGGAAAAAGAGAGAAATAGTTGGGCATGGATGTGTTCAGGTGAGGTGGATCTTCACCAAACTGGGGAGATGAAGAAATGAAAATATTTCTCATTTCTCCTCACAAGGAATTCCTGCTTTGTACAGATGAACCAATAGACAGAAATCTCTTGGAAAATGACTGTTCAAAAATATTTCCCATTTCCCCTCGTGAGGAATTCCTGCTTTGTCTGGGTACAGATGAACCAATAGACAGAAATCTCTTGGAAAATGACTGTTCAAAAATATTTCCCATTTCCCTTCACAAGGAATTCTGCTTTGTCTGGGTACAGATGAACCAAGAGCCAAAAATCTCTTGGAAAATGGACTGTTCATGTAGCAGGGGTTATTTAATCTGGTTTTTCTCAGGTGTTGGAGGGCAGCAGGAGCCCCTCAATCATCAGGGTGAGGGTGACACTCAGGGCTGCTTTGTCAGACCTGCCCCATCCTCAGGAGTTGGCAAATTCCAACCTGAGCATTCCATAAGGAATTTTTAAAGGATTCTGGGTCTGGACTCTGAGTCAGGAAGAGCAGAAGGACCCCGTGCCCAAGCCCAGGTGTGGGGCAGAGATTTTTATTGAAGAGCTCTGGAATCAGGGGTTTGGTGGAACCCAAATCTGACTCCGACACTGGATTTGAGACAGACGTGTTTTATACTCTTTATATACAATATATTAATTTATATATAATATATTANTCTATTGTATACATTGATTCTATCCAAACATGAATTTCCTACACCCCAAAATTTCCTTTCTCATGCTCAGAACAGCAGCTCCTTCCCCCCTCACAGGCTCTTATTTCAGGTTCTTATTTCTAATAAAAAAATAACTCAACTTTGCAAGTTAGAGAAGCATATTTTAACAAAACATAGGATGATTTAAAAAATTAAACGATACTTAAACTCAATACAAATAAATGTTGGGAAAAAGAACCTTAAATTATATTAACTTAATAAAACCTACATGCAATAAAACTTTAAATTATTAGGACATAGATCTATTATCACTTAAATTTTATGTTTAGATTTAAGTTAAACTTAATAATCTGTTTGGGTTCCTGTGGAACGGGAAACCCAAAGGAAACAGCCGGGGTTTGGAGCAGCCGCAGAGAATTTCCCACCCTGAGGGGAATTTGCCCCTGAGGGCACAGGAGAGCGGCCAGCAGAGAGAACAGGGGAGGGTTTGTGCAGGATCCTTCCCTCTGCCTCCCGGGATGTCAGAAAAGCACCAGGAACCCATTCAGAGAGTGTTTAGGGAGATAATTGCAGCAGCTAATTGCCAAATAATAATAATAAAACATCTTGAAGTTTGCTAATGGAGGGGTTGAAATATTGTAATTCTTAACAGACAGCAATTAATACAGGCTGGAGTTTCCAATGAATTGAGAGACCTCGTCCATTCTGTTCTGGAACCACACGAGGACATTTTCTGTGGTGACAGCTCTGCTCGGAAATCAGATCTGTCTGGAATTCTTTTATTTTTATGGGGACAGACAGACATTCTGCAGTGAAAGTTAAATGAAGTTAGAGCCCTTCTGTAAACAGTTTGCAATCCCTGTGTTCATTAAAGTCAAAAGAAATTGTGCTGTTAATCAAGTCTTCATTTTAAAAGGATCAGAACGGACCTGGCCTGTAGCACCCCCCGGTCCCTGATTCTCCAATAATCACAGATCAACCTTGTGCAAATTAAACCTAAATCTGGTTTGCTGTTTAATTGAGTTCTGCTCAGCCCTGCCCTTTCTGCTCCACTGGCAAAGAGTGACCAGGAGATCTGGGGTGAATTTTGTGCTGCTCTGCTTTGGTCCAGCTCCGAGCCCTCCCTCCCCACAAAGCTCTATTTGCTTTGTAAGATATAAATTGCTTTTTAAGATAAAAATTTTCTTGCACCATCTGAAGCCGATGGGCACATTGCTCACTCTGCAATGATTTTATTCCGTGACTGACTCACGGCTGGGTTTTCAAGGCCATTGTTGTAGGAACCCCGGGGTGATCCCTGCAGGAACCTGGGACTGATCCCTGCAGGAACCTCGGGCTGATCCCTGCAGGAACCTTGGGCTGGTCCCTGCAGGAACCTGGGACTGAACCCTGCAGGAACCTGGGACTGATCCCTGCAGGAACCCCGGGCTGATCCCTGCAGGAACCTGGGACTGATCCCTGCAGGAACCTCGGGCTGATCCCTGCAGGAATTCTGGGCTGATCCCTGCCGGAACCCCGGGTGATCCCTGCAGGAACCTGGGACTGATCCCTGCACCAACCCCAGGCTGATCCCTGCACCAACCCCGGGCTGATCCCTGCAGGAACCTCGGGCTGATCTCTGCAAGAACCTGGGACTGATCCCTGCAGGAACCCCGGGCTGATCCCTGCAGGAACCCTGGGCTGATCCCTGCAGGAACCCCGGGCTGATCCCTGCAGGAACCCCGGGCTGATCCCTGCAGGAACCCCGGGCTGATCCCTGCACCAACCCCGGGCTGATCCCTGCTCCAACCCCGGGCTGATCCCTGCTCCAACCCTGGACTGATCCCTGCAGGAACCTCGGGCTGATCCCTGCACCAACCCTGGGCTGATCCCTGCA
Organism: Hippolais icterina; assembly: GCA_013400075.1. Classification (NCBI taxonomy): domain Eukaryota; kingdom Metazoa; phylum Chordata; class Aves; order Passeriformes; family Sylviidae; genus Hippolais; species Hippolais icterina. The sequence goes on from VWYN01012431.1 coordinate 4,205, forward strand.
CCAACCCCGGGCTGATCCCTGCACCAACCCCGGGCTGATTTCTTCACCCTGGGCACACCCAGGGCTGAGGATTCATTTTGGAGCAGGGCAGCACAGGCAGGGATTGCAGAGATGGGCTCTCTCCCTCTCTTTCAAGGTTGCAGCAGGCTCAGCTGCTGCCACTGGCTGAAATGAGAGGTTAAATTTAGCCAGAAAAAGGGAAATGGTGCCTTCCATCAGCGAGCGTTCGATTGCAGTGGCATAACAATGCCACAGGAGCAATTTCATTCTTGGCATATTTAGAGGTGGCATTAGGGAGTGTACCAAGGTAGCAATTTTCTAGATAATCAACTTAATGTCTTCATTCTGAGTGCGTTTGTACGCGTAAGTTAATTAGGGGAGTTAATTTTCACAAATGGCAGGAAATCTGCATTTTTTTTCCAGCCTGCTTTTGCTTGGTGGCAGCTCCTGATTGAGGAGAGCTGGGAGGGACAAGCTGAGGCTGCTGCAGAGCCACAGCCTGGAGCAGGGACAGATCCAGCCTGGACTTTGGGGTCCTGCTGCCCCCTCAGCTCCTCGGGGGGCAGAGGGGAAATTTCCCTGCAGCACAGCACAGAGGGGCAGGAGCTTCTCGGTTCTAGGGCTGATAACCCCGAGAATGTTGTCAAAATTCCTTCTCCCAAGCCCCAGTGCCAGAAGAGAGAGTCAGGATGGGTTTGTGTCATTCTCAGAGGTTTTTTATTGTCTCTTATCTGGTACATTTCGTTCTCCCCATCGAGGGTGCTGCTGCAGTGCTGGATCATCGTCCACTGACCACCCAAAGGGCATTTGTAATCTTTTATACTCTGTACTACACATCCTATATTTACAGATAAATACCAACACCCATCACCTGTGTTAGACAGTGCATTTCTATTCTAATCCAACCCAAAAGTGCCACCACCACAGCAGAAGATGGAGGGCAAGAAAAAGGAGCAGAAGGAGCTGCTTCCTCCATCTTGTCTTCTTGAACCTCCATTAAACCCCAAAATTCTACATTAACACCCGGTGATAAATTAATACTGTTCTAATCAAACTCTCGTGGTTTGTCTCTGACACCTTGCCAGGGTCCGGGGTCACCCAGGGCAGCCAGAGGGATGTGCTGGGTTCCTACAGGAGCTCTGCTGCACCCCGAACACCCCACACAAACTGCAGGGGGAAAGGAGGAGATGGAAATGGAGAGAAGTGCCAGAATCGTGGACTGGGTTGGTGCTGGAACTCGGAAAGATGAAAACTTTGATCTGGATTNGTCACCTGTGTTGGACAGTGCATTTCTATTCTAATCCAACCCAAAAGTGCCACCACCACAGCAGAAGATGGAGGGCAAGAAAAAGGAGCAGAAGGAGCTGCTTCCTCCATCTTGTCTTCTTGAACCTCCATTAAACCCCAAAATTCTACATTAACACCCGGTGATAAATTAATATTATACTAATCAAACTCTCGTGGTTTGTCTCTGACCCCTTGCCAGGGTCTGGGGTCACCCAGGGCAGCCAGAGGGATGTGCTGGGTTCCTACAGGAGCTCTGCTGCACCCCGAACACCCCACACAAACTGCAGGGGGAAAGGAGGAGATGGAAATGGAGAGAAGTGCCAGAATCGTGGACTGGGTTGATGCTGGAACTCGGAAAGATGAAAACTTTGATCTGGATTTAAGGGTACCAACCCCCAAGGAAACATTTTGTTTAACAGTTTGGGGTGCGAGGAACCTTAAAAATCAGCTCATCCCAGCCCTGCCATGGCAGGGACACCTCCAATGTCCCAGGCTGCTCCCAGCCCTGTCCAGCCTGGCCTGGGGCACTGCCAGGGATGGGGAACACATGGAATAACCTGTTCACACCCTCCCAGGGAGAATTCCTTCCCCATACCGCATTTAAATCTTCACCAGCACAGCACCACAACGCTGGGCTGGAGGGAAAAACGCGAGAAAGGGCCACGATGAATCCACTGCAATTATCTCCAACCCTTTATGGCAAAATTCTGTAAAAGAGATAAAAGCAGGGAGTGAAGCCTCAGTGAAGCAAAAGGGAATTTTAGCACACGCTTTAAAAGGCCTGGAATTTCAAATGGAGTCTGTAAAAGTTAAATTGCTCTGAATAGCAATGCCGTCTGTCCAAATTTAGCTGGGCTGTCTGAGCCCACAGCAAGTGCACGCGGATTCAAATAATGGCTCCTTCCCACTCCGGAGAGCGTTAATGCCTCGGGTTGAAACAGAAAGGGGTTTTGGTGATTGCCTTCACTCACGGCCCTCTGAGGAGCTCTCAGCATCCCTCCCATCCTCCTTCCTGCTGGACCTGTGCAGCCTTCCCTGCACGCGTCCCTTCGGCCCCATCTCCACATTCATTTCACTCCCCAGGGGACGATGGCTCTGGGCTGAGGGAGGATCTGATGGGATATTGGGAAGGAATCTTTCTCTGGGAGGGTGGGGAGAACAGAATTCCCAGAGCAGCTGGGGCTGCCCCTGGATCCCTGGCAGTGCCCAAGGCTGGACATTGGGACAGCGGGAGGTGTCCCTGCCATGGCAGGGGTGGCACTGGGTGGGATTTAGGGTCCCTTCCACCCCAAACCAGAGTGGGATCCACCCAGAGAGGCTGAAAGGCCGAGCAGGAAGGGAAGGGCTGAGGCTGACTCAGTGCAGAGGTGAAGGATGCAGATGTGCAGGGGAGGAGAGGCTGGCTCGGTGCAGCAGAGAAGGATGCAGCTGTGGCAGAAGGAAGGGCTGTCACTGCAGGGCTGTCGCTGCAGGGCTGGCTGCAGGGCTGGCTGCATCTCCCAGGACACAGCTCCACGTGCTTTGGGAATTTAAAAACCTCGCAGTGAGTCAGCTCCTGCTGGGAGCACCACACCATCCTGTGCAGCCGGGAGGAAGAGGCTGCCAGAGCTGCCACCCTGGGCTTTAAAGGAATTGTTGGGTTTCAGAGGTGCTGGGAGCTGCCAGAGCAGCCACCNAGGACACAGCTCCACGTGCTTTGGGAATTTAAAAACCTCGCAGTGAGTCAGCTCCTGCTGGGAGCACCACACCATCCTGTGCAGCCGGGAGGAAGAGGCTGCCAGAGCTGCCACCCTGGGCTTTAAAGGAATTGTTGGGTTTCAGAGGTGCTGGGAGCTGCCAGAGCAGCCACCCTGGGCTTTGGAGGAGTTGNGGAATTTAAAAACCTCGCAGTGAGTCAGCTCCTGCCTGTGAGCACCACACCATCCTGTGCAGCCGGGAGGAAGAGGCTGCCAGAGCTGCCACCCTGGGCTTTGAAGGAATTGTTGGATTTCAGAGGTGCTGGGAGCTGCCAGAGCAGCCACCCTGGGCTTTGGAGGAGTTGTTTGGTTTCAGAGGAGAGGCAGGGAGCTGGCTGAGTTTTGAAGGAGTTGTTGGGTTTCAGGGAGGCTGGGTGCTGCCAGAGCAGCCACCCTGGGCTTTGAAGGATTTGTTGCATTTCACAGAGGCTGGGAGCAGCCAGAGCACCCAGCTGCACCTCTGTGGGCTCAGCCTCCCCAACCTCCCACCCTGGGGCTTTCCCAGCCTGGTTTCCCACCAGCCAAAATGGAAACCACGGCAAGGGGGGAAGTGAAAGGCAGGGCCTGGGAGCTGCTGCCTCGTCGCCGAGCTGTGAGCAGGAGGGATTGAAGTCCAGGCTGTTCTCCCTATGAAATAAACACCATTAAGGTATCCATTAACCTGTGTGAGCCTTCAATTAGATCAGCAATGCTTTGAGGGAAGAACCGTTTCTGATGTATGCTTGGAGTGAATAATGAAAGATTGGCCCCCAGGTACTCCAGCCCTATCAATAATAAACATTATTACTAAATAATAGGAACGAAGGCTCGGAGTTAATATTTAAAATGTGCAGAGACCCAGGCATGCCCAAGCACATTTCACGCTCATTTTAATTGCCACCAGACAAATAGAACGAGGAAGGCTGTTGGCTCCGAAGGGTGTGATTCTGTTTTGCTGAAGCACTCAGATTTGAGCGTGCCATTGTCAAGCCTATTTGGAGTAAATTGTGGGGGGAATGGCAATGAGAGCTGCAGTTGCCTAGCAAAGGTCTGAGATTTCCATGTAAAATTAATGTGAACTGTTTCTCTGGATCTGACATATGGGCTTGGAGAAGCCCTGCCAAGATGTCAGGAGCTAGACTGCTCCCCCTGCCACTCCCAAAATCGCTGGGGGCAACTCCCGCCCCTGCCAGACAGAGAGCACAGAGCCCCGGGGCTGGGGGCAGCAGGGGCTGAGCCCAGCACCCCTGGGTGCCACCCTGCCCTGCTGGCACCCTCCGGTGCCACCTGTGTCACCTCTGGGGAACCCTCACACCCTGCCCTGCTGGCACCCTCAGGGTGTCACCTGTGCCACCCTGTGTCACCTTCAGGGAGCCCTTTCACCCTGACCCACTGTCACCCTCAGATGTCACCCTGTGTCCCCCCCAGGGAACCCTCACATCCTGCCCTGCTGGCACCCTCAGGTGTCACCTGTGTCACCTCCGGGGAGCCCTCACACCCTGCCCTGCTGGCACCCTCAGGGTGTCACCTGTGTCACCTCCAGGGAGCCCTCTCACCCTGCCCTGCTGGCACCCTCAGGGTGTCACCTCCAGGGAGCCCTCACACCCTGCCCTGCTGGCACCCTCAGGGTGTCACCTGTGCCACCCTGTGTCACCTCCAGGGAGCCCTCACACTGTACCCTGCTGGCACCCTCAGATGTCACCCTGTGTCCCCTCTGGGGAGGCTGCTCACCCTGCCCTGCTGGGACCCCCAGGGTGTCACCCTCAGGTGTCACCCTGTGTCACCCCCAGGTCCCAGCCTCAGCCACCCCCAAAGCTCTGGGTTCTCCCCCAAAAAGCTCCAACCCTTCCCTGAGCAGAGGCACCTGCCCGAGGGGGATGCCCAGGGAGCCCAGGCGGGGCAGGGGACCCAGGGGACACTCAGGGCCTGGCTGGGGGACCAGCCCAGCAGGGAGGAGCACTGGGTGACAGATGTGTGACCCGTGGGGACAGGGCTGCCACCAAACTGCACAAAAGGAGGTTTGGGAAGCGCTGATTCCTGCAGGGGTGGCAGCCACCGAGTGATGGTGGGCACAGGGGTGGGGACACTCCTGTCCCCACTGAATCCCTCCAGCCCTCTTGGCTGTCCCAAAGGGTTTGGTCAGGGATCTCTGAGCCCCCAAAGGGTTTGATCAGGAATCTCTGGAGACTCCAAAGGGTTTGGTCAGGGATCTCTGGAGCCCCCAAAGGGTTTGGTCAGGGATCTCTGGAGACTCCAAAGGGTTTGATCAGGGATCTCTGGAGCCCCCATGGGGTTCAATCAGGGATCTCTGAGCCCCCAAAGGTTCAATCAGGGCCATTTGGAGCCCCCAGGTTTGCTCTGAGCACGGCCTGGGCTGCAGGGGGAGGTTCTGCCACCCCAGGCAGGTCCCCAGGCAGGTCCCACTGCTCCCACATCGCCCCCAGCCCTTCCTCCTGCCCCACCTGGGGCAAAATCTCTTCCAAACCCTCCAGCTGCTCCCCTGCCTCACCTTCACTCCTCCAGATCTCCCCTTCCTCGGATAACTGAGCTCGCTCAGCATTTGGGGAAGTTCATTTCCCTTTAAATAAATCCCCCTTCCCTTCCATTACAAAGAATTCACGTTTCTATTTGGTTTGCTTTCTTTTTCTTTTTTTTTTTTTTCCCCATTTCCCAAATTATCCCTTTTGGATAAATGTGAAACTGTTCCCAGGGAACCACGGGGGCAATGAGAGTGAAATGTGCCAAGGGTTACACAGAGTCCCAGATTAAACCGGGGAAGGGGAACGGCAGAGGAGTGGGGAGAGGAGAAAATGTTCAAAGCCCGGGGTAAAGAATAGGTTCTAAAATGCAAGGAAACAATGAAGATACTAAAAATGGCTCTGGGAAGATAGAAACGAATGCTCAGCTTCCCACACCATCTTTAGGAAGCTGCAGGGAGTTCACAAAGGAGATAAGATTGCTCCTGGGTGCAGAAAGCTCCTGCAGGACACAGACCAGGCTGCTCTGGGCTGGCTCCCACCCCTGAGCCTCAATTCCCCTGGAGCCTCGGCCAGAGCTCCTCCTCACCCCCGCCAGCTGTGCGGGGACACGGCCGGCTCTGCACAGCTGCAGCTGCAGAACAATTCCTGAGCTGCACCCAGAGCTGTGGGGGAGCACAAGGTGTGTTCGTTGTCCTCCCCCCAGCACAGCCTGGAGGGGCCCTGGTGCTCACAGGAGCCTCCTCAGGGCCGGGCAGGAGCAGAAATGATAAATCCAGCTGTTCCTTCCTTTGGGATGCCAACACTGCCCTCAACAGCTGCATCCTCTGTGGGAGCGAGGAGAGACAGAGATGAACTGAAGGAGGAATGGGAAGGAAAACTCCAGGGATGCTCTTCCTGTGCAGTCACAGCTCCAAAGCAGCAGCCCAGGGGCTGAGGAAGGGAACAGGAACAGGACCGGGGGTGGGTTGGGTTGGAAGGGACTTCAAAGCCCATCTTGTTCCATCCCATCTCACCCCATCCCATCCCATCCCATTATCCCATCCCGTTCCGTGTGTCCCCAGTTGCTCCCAGCCCCACCCAGCCTGCCCTGGACACCCCCAGGGATGGGGAATGACCATTTTGGGCACCAGAGCTGCCACCAAACTGAGGTCCCAGCCCAGCCTGGGGTGTCCCACGTGTGTGTCCAGCCCCCTGGGACCCTTGGGTCATTCCCTGGGATCCCTTTTAGCCATTCCCTGGATCCCTGAGCCATTCCCTGGATCCCTGAACCATTCCCTGGATCCCTGAGCCATTCCCTGGATCCCTGGGCCCTTCCCTGGATCCCTGAGCCATTCC
>VWYN01012434.1:2610-18879 GCA_013400075.1 Hippolais icterina
ACCAACCCCAGCGCACGGCTGGCGGGGGGGTGTTGGCGAGAAATTCTTCTCGGAGAAGCTGTGGGTGTCCCGTCTCTGAAGTGTCCAAGGCAAGGTTGGATGTGGCTCGGAGTAACCTGCTCCAGTGGAAGGTCTGCCAGCCTGTAGGAGACCTGTGATCACACACACAGGATCACACAGAACCAGCTAAGGTGAGAAAAAAGACATTTGAGGTCACGAACTGTGACAGAACAGCGCCTTGTCACCCAGACCATGGCAATGGTCTCCAGCCTTTCCTTAAACACCCCTGGGGATGGTGACTCCACCACCTCCCTGGGCAGCCCATTCCAGTGCCAAATCGCTTTTTCTGTGAAGAACTTCTTCCTAATATCCAGCCTAAACCTCCCCTGGTGCAGTTTAAGACTGTCCTCTTGTCCTGTCGCTGTTGCCTGGAAGAAGAGTTTGCCCCTCATCTGGCTACAACCTCCTTTCAAGGAGTGGTAGAAAGTGACAAGGTCACCCCTGAGCCTCCTTTTCTCCTTTTCTCCTTTTCTTGTCCTTTTCATCCCCATCCTCCCAGGACTCCTTCCCTAAGGTCCCTTCCAACCCAAACCATTCTGTGACTTCCCACTGGCCCCATGAGGGTTGATCCAGCCTCCCCAAAGCCCACAGATTTGTTCCCTTCTCTGTCCCCAAAATCGAACACAAATACATATTTACCCCTATCAAATGCAGGCAGAAAAACCTGAAAGCCAATCCAGAAGTATAAACATAAATTGGGCTGCATTGAGTTACACCGTCTGTCTGGCTGGGATACAGAAAGGAAATAAAGCAGAGACAGTGACATGCAAACCAGGCTGTAAAATGTATTTGCTCTTTGTAATCAAAGTCTGCAATCTGCAAAGCCTGCAGAATTCACTGCAGGATCCTCAGCTGCTCCCGACTGATGTCCATGTGTCCGTGCTGCAGAAGAGCCTCAAAACAGCACACTGAAATCTTACTATCTACTGCAATAAACACCTTCGTTTTTAGAACCCTTCCTCATTTGGCTTCTCGTTACTGTTGTTGCTTTCAATTGTATTTAAAATTGTGTAGCATCCAGAGCCATTAGAGGATGCTTTATAAATATAATTAATTATCATTATTATTATTATTACAGCTTTACAATCTCTCTTTTCTCTTGCCAAGACCTGCTCCCTAGAGGTGGTTCAAAGCAGGAGAAGTTTTGTCTTGTTTTTTATTTGTCCTGCCTTATCTGCCTTAATTAAGTATCTGGGTTCTTCAGGGCAGGGAAGCTGTTTTTTCAGTCTGCAACCCTGAACTCAACCAACCCATGCAGCAAGATAAATATTCTGCTGTAAAAATAATATTTATGGCTGCAGTTAATACGTCTGGCCCTGCTTTTAGTGAACAAAGCAGGAGGAAGACGCTCTGAAATACAGAACAAGTCAAAAGCGTTTCTCTCTTAAGGAACAATAAAATAAAATGAGGAAACAACTGTTCTTAATGAAAAAAAATTCACAAGGTGAGGTGTGACTGAACCAAAGTTACACCATGAGAGCGCTTAAAATGTGGTGGGTGAATGTTTGCCTGGGTGCTGGTTCTGCAGCAGAATCACAGATTCAGGATGCCCATTTGAGAATCAGCTGGAAACACTGCAAATAAAGAGTCAGGTTAGCATCCCAAAATTTCTTGTCCATATAGAGCCAGTGCCTATCTGCATTTTTCTAGCTCATATTTATTTTTTATAAATACTGGGGGGGGTTATATTGCACCCGAGTTGCTAGTACATACTATATTTTTCATTGAAGTATTTAGCAAGTTTGGGGTTTTTTTCCCAAAGTATTTGCCAAATACTTGGCGTATATTTGGCCAATTATTCGGCACGCTTTGGGATTTCCCTGGCTGTTTAATAGACATCTGGTGCTCATTAGGGTCTTGAAAAATACAAACGGTGACGAAACGAGGCAGGGTTAAAAGTGCCGAGTCCGAGGGGCAGAGACAAGAACGGCTGGAAAAGGGGATCCGTGTCGCACTCCCCGTTCCCTCCCGGAGCTGCGGGAGCGCCTGGAGGCACCTCGGACCCGCGGGGCTCCGGTGCCATCTGCCGGGGACACCTCGCACGGCAAGCGGGGACCGCGATCGGCACCGGGGAGGGAGCAGGGAGAGCCCTGCCAGGAAAAAAAGGCGGCTCAAAAGGGACCTTATGGAGCTCCACATCTCCCTGGAGAGAGATTGTAGCCAGGTGTGGGTCAGTCTGTCCTCCCAGGTACCAAGCGATAGGACAAGAGGGAACGGCCTCGAGCTGCAGCAGGCTGGGTATTTGGGAAGGATTCTTCACCAAAAGGGTGGCCAAGCTCTGGAAGAGGCTGCCTAGGGTAGTGGTGAAGTCATCATCCCTGCAAGTGTCCAAAAACCATCTGGATGTGGCACTTAAACAGCAGAGTTACCCTAAAGTATCCACTGATGCCTCTGATCATCTGATCCTATGGCACGACACTTACATAAAACCAAATTTGATTGCAAAAGGCTCTCCAGTTATTAATTCAGCTGCATTCTGAATTCCACGTTGCACTGAAGACAGTGGATTTTCCACAGCATTGTGGACAGCAGCCAGCAGCAAGGTCTCTTAAAAGAGAGGCACAAACTTCAAATAAATCAGAGTTTGACATCAATCCGTTGTGTCCTTCTCCTTATTGGGCAGCTCTTAATCACGAGTACATTTGTGGGATGTATTTTAGCAGCAAGATGTTGGCTGTGTTTCAGATTATGGACATCCATATCCAGAGAAAGTGCAGGGTAACCATCCTGCTGGGAACCTGCTGGGAAAACAAGAGCTAATTCTGCTCTGCACATGATGCAAGTCAACTGCAATCCTTCTCCTCTCAGTTTTTTTTTGTTCTGGAGTCACATCAGCATTGCTGACAACCACACAGTGTCCCAGCTGCCGAAACCAGCTCCAGCAGGGCAGGCCATCTGCCTGCTCCGGCTGGATTGTGGCTGGTCACACATTAACTCCTTTAAACAGGTCTGTGTTAAGGTATCAGCCTCCCAAAACGCTGCTGCGGATTCACTGGAGGTCTAAAACAACCGCACGGAATTTGACCCTTCAAATTCCTCCAGCCCGTGTTGCAATCCTGTTAATATCCGGATTGCTGAGGGTGGCTGGTGGTACCTTTGACCCTCCTCATTGTGCCTCCAGAAGATGAGTCCTGCTGAATCCCATCGGGCAGCTGGCAAGGTCCTTGTCCCTGTCACAAAGGCAGTGCCAGGTCTGTTGTGCCAGTGATGGGTGAGGTCTCGGGGCACCCCCACTCATCCAAGCAGGTCCTGGGGTGCTCATTCTGTCGCTTTCCAGCAGGACTGGGATCCACGTGTAACCACGGAAACACAAAACAGCGCCTCTGAAAGCAACCAGAGTTGATTTCAAACAACACCAGCAAAACACAAGACAAGCGATTTCAATCACAGCCCTTCTGTGTGTATTTGGCTTTCTGGGGGCTAGCCCAGAACCTGGCTCCTGGGACTAGGCAGGAACTTTTCTCCCCAAGCTTGTAAAGATGGGCTTTTTTATTTTCAAAGTCCTTTTCCCCCAGGTTTCTGCCCGATTCCCTCCCTGCTCTTCTCCAGCCCAGGTTATTGATCTCAGCAGGGTCACCAGTAAACTTCAAAGGGATTCACACTTGCACTGCTCGTTTAGGACCATGAATGGCACCATCTGAGCCTTATCATTTCCCCTCTGCCTCCACGGGAGATAACAGCACGGCAGGAACCCTCCGGCCATCTCGCAGCCAGGTTGGTGACAGTCACACCACCAGCAAGTTGTCACCTTTTCCCACAACCATTTCTGCTTCTTCAGAGCTGCCTCTGCAGCACCATCCTGCACCCACCGGCCACAGGGGAGGAGGGAGAGATCACTGAGAGGAGAACTCTTTAGTCTGGTAATGCCCTGATTTCATCAGGGCACATAAAATCAGATGACCGTGACTCACCACTACTACTCTACGATTTTTCATGATGTCACATCGTATTTGAAGGGACAAAGGGATAAGTGAAACATTAACAAGACATCACATTTCACGCTGGTGACACCACATCTATAAGGCACCAGGGCAGCATTTAAACAGCTGGAAAACCGAGACCAACTTTCCACTGTAATTTTCCGTGCCTTAGCAATAGGCTTGGTTACAGCTATTTGGTTACGAGTACCTGCACTTAGGTAAAATTTCACTCCTGTAACAACCCAGCCTCTGACCCAAACCAAATCTCATTTTGTCAGGTGCTGGGCACACACACAGCCATTCCAACCTCCTCACCCTGCCAGCTGCACCACTGGGCACCGGCCTGCTGGGCGGCAATCCCTGGGTCAGGGACAATCCCTGGATCAGGGACAATCCCTGGGTCAGGGACAATCCCTGGGTCAGGATGTATGGGTGAGCGGATGGAGGAGAAGGGGAGGCTGCCCAGAGCCCTCCGCTGTTTCCATGACGCTGATGGCAGAGGGGACAGATGTCCCGTTCCTTCCCTGTTTTAGGAAACCCACCCCACAGACAGCACCTAGGGGCTCCTAAACCATCATCCCACAAGGAGTTCCCCAGTCCATAACCACCACCTGGGGGTCTCTGGAGCTCTGGTGACCCGCTGATCAACACGTGTCTCCTCTGGGATCCTCATCCCAGAGCCGAGGAGCAGGAGAGCTCCAGATGTCGGTGAACAAACAGGAGGATCCCCTGCTCCTTGCACAGCAGATCCCCAAACCACCAAACCACCAACAGGGGATCCCCAACCCCCAAAAAACCCCGCGATGGGCTCTGACCAACACGTGTGTGCGGGGAATGCCCAGCCGCCGACACGCGGCCGGAGCGCGGCCGTGGGGGTCCCGCTCCCGCCCGGCGGAGAGTCCCAGCCCTGCCCCGGAGCACGGAGCTGCCCGTGCCGTGCCGNCCGTGGTGAGACCCTGGGCGGGCTGAGACGGGGAGGGACACGGGGGACGCCCAGAGGACACGGTGCCCTCCCGCCGGAGGTGCGGGAGCGCGTCGCCGGGACGGGGATCGCGGCGGAGCTCGGCTGTTCGCAGCCGGGCAGCGCTCCCCGGGCGCTCCGGGATGCCGAGGAGGGAGATCTCTGGCCCTGCTAGTCCCGTGCTGCAGGGTTTCAGCTGCCTCCAGACTCTGGGCACGGCTCTGCCACCGGGGATGTGCCCTCCCGCCCACGCCGGGGCCACAGCGCGGTCCCTCCGCCGCTCTCCATGCCTGGATTGGCGCCCGGATCCTTATTCTTTGCCCCAGGCGCTGTTGCTGCTGCCCAGCGTGGTCCTGCTTCCCTGTAGCGCTGTGGAAGAGCAGTGGTGGGCTCGGGGAGGGGGACTAAGCTGTTTAACTGCTCTATGAAACCAGGCCTGAGCCCTGGCACTGCCACTGCCGCTGCCACTCACCCCTTGGGTGACAAGTGAGTCACTCTGCTTAGTGCCAGCGGCCCTTCCAGCGGGCTCTGGGTGTCCTGACTCGCTGTCCTGAAATCCTCCCTGCACTGGAACTGCTGTTTGCCGTTTGTCTGGACCCTCTGGAGGGAAATGGACCTTTGGTAGTTGGCACAGACAGTGCTGAGCACATTTTGCAGGGGCTTCTGCCGAGGGGAACCATGCACCACAGCCCTGGTCTTAGTCACTCGTGTGTAAAATTTTGTGCTTTTGGTCTTCCTCTATATCTGGTAAATAAGTACCAATTGTTAAACTTCTCAGAGGCATTCTCCTTGGCATCAAATCCCTGACCTGCTGTGTTCAATCAGCAGAGGAAGCCTAGACTAGTTTCAGTTTCTGTAGCTGAACACATCGAGCCCTCTCAGCCCCCTCAGCTGTCCTGCCTGCAGCACAGCCTGCTCCTCCATGTGCACAGACACCACAACCCCAAACCTACAGCTGCTGTTTAATGATCATTTCATGATAAACGCTGTGCTGGAGGTACAGACCTCTCCTGTGGGGATTACTCACAGCACTAGGTCGAACATGCCTGGGCCTGGCAGCAGCACTGCATCTGCAGGCAGCAGTGGGAGGTCGGCAGAGGAGAAGGGATTGTTCTGCTCTTCCTCTGACCCCTCAGAGCTGCAGCTCTGGGCTCTCATCTTGCCAACTACTGCGTGGGAAGGAGCATGAACAGCTCCTGGGCATGGTTTCCAGCTGTGCCCATCTCTCAGTGGGTATAAATGTCCCTAACTCCTGCCATCTGTTTCAAGCTGTGCCACGACTCTGTGCCCTGGATGCCTGTAAGGGGAACATCCTCTCGCCAGGGGAAAATGAGGTCTGGAGTGCAATCTCTGCTGCAGCATTGTTACACACACTGCTGGCAAGGAGCATGCAGACTGGCCTTGGTGTCTCTCCAGGAGGAGAGGATGTTGTGGTTTTGGAGGATAGTTTTCCCCAGATGCACGCAAATGTGGAAAAGCACTGGGATGTTTTATTTTTCCCTTCTCTATGCAGCCTTCATCCTGGGAAAGAGGATTTCTAGTGAAGCCCTTAAGCCTCTCTTAAATGGGGTCATCTGGCACATTGGCTGTGTAACACCAAAATACCACAGGGCAGGTAGATGTTGGCTTTGAAAGATAAAGATACAGAGAGCCTGCTTGAGTACTGGAGCTGCCTCCCCTGCCTGGTAGTGTTGGCAAGCAGGGATGGGTTCCCAGGACCTCAGCAGAGCCCTGGCCTCGAGGCATGGACAGAAACACAGAAACCTGGAGTGTTCATAGTCCATCTCCTGGGGGAGGGATGGTGTTCCACAAGCCCTAACAGGTCCTCATCTCACCGTCTCCTTCTCCTCTCATCCCAGTTCTTTGCCCAGCTGCTGGGGTTCCTGATCAGCGTGGTCAGCTCCATCTTCTGTGGCCACCTGGGGAAGGCTGAGCTGGATGCTGTGACCCTGGCTGTGTCCGTATGTATTGCTCCAATTCCCCTTGGATTTAAAACATATAAATTATGTGTCACCAAAAAATAGAAAACTAAAAAACCCAGACCTGTAGGAATATATATGTGAGGGCCCTGGGGGTTTTTTTTCAGCCCTGAGGACAGGCAGGAGAGGGGAGCTGGGCAGTCAGTGCCTGTCAGTGCAAGGCCAGCACCTGAGAGCCTCTGGCCAGCTCCCTGAACCCATCAGACCTGGGCATACAGCCAGGAGCAGCACTGCTGGTTGTGGTGCTTTAGATCTTCACCCCTTTCTAGAAGATCCTTTCCCCCACTATTTAGTTAACGAGACTGTGTTATTCTGAGAAACAGGGAAGGACTGGAAAACTTCCCAAAAACTTGTAGCAGAACTGTCTCCCCACCCAGCTGGGAGGGAGGCAGTGCTGTGGGCCAGGTTCCCCTGTCTCTCCTCCAGGTTATCAACGTGACAGGCATCTCCATCGGCTCTGGCTTAGCCTCAGCATGTGACACTCTGATGACCCAGGTCAGTAGCAGCTCCCCTTTCCTGTGCCTGGAGGTGTTTGCTGGTGGTCTCACCTCCTGTGCAGTGTGATCTGGGCACAAAGGGCAGGGCCTGGCAGCTGCCAGACAGAACAGGGTTGCAAACACTCTGGCTGGAGCCTGCTCCCTCCCCAAGGAGCTCTGGGTCATGCCTGGGTGCCAAAGGATTTGCAATCTGCAAATTAGACCCAGCCAGCCTGGTATTTGCAGCTGCAGGGTGTGGGAAAGGCATTTAGTTGTCCTGTTGTTGCCCTGAGTGTTTGCCCAGCCCCTTTGATGCCCACCTTGACCCTCTCTCCTGACCCAGACGTACGGCAGCAAGAACCTGAAGCAGGTGGGCACCATCCTGCAGCGAGGCATCCTCATCCTGCTGCTGTTCTGCTTCCCTTGCTGGGCCCTCTTCATCAACACCGAGAGGATCCTCCTGCTCATCCGACAGGACCCCGAGGTCTCCAGGTCAGGGGTGAGATCCAGCCCTTCTGGATCAGACATTTGTGTTGAAATCAAGGCTCTCTGGAGCTCGAGTGCAGCGCTGTTTGGCTTGGCTCTTGCTTTGCTGTATCATTAACTGGGGAAACAACTCTCTTTCCAGGTTAACTCAGCTCTACGTGATGATCTTTATTCCAGCACTTCCTGTAAGTCTCTGCTAAGGCTGTTAGAAGCTCTGTGTACCTTAGTAACACCAGGGAAAGGAGGGAAGGCCTTTGCTGTGTGGCTCACAGGGCAGGTTTAGGGTTTTACAGCGTGCCCCTTGACCTTGTGTCTCACCAGATGTGCACAGACCAGCAAGCAGGGGCTCTCTCATCTTCCTGTGCAAAGGCTTTTGCTGTGGCCACATAACTTGTGATAGACATTGGAACCAGAGCCTCCAGCCTCACTCTTAGCCCTGAGATAAAGGCTGGAGCTGTTCCCACACTCACAGCTGCTGGGCTCTGACCCCCCCAAGGCAGGGAGCAGTACCTCTGTGGGTTTATCCTTTCTCCCAAGCTTTCTAGACTTTCTCACGCTGGTGAGGAAGCATTGGAGATTTCCCATTTGGAGACTGATCTGTTTTCCCAATGGGAATGGGATGTGCTGCCTGTTACTCTTGGTTTTGGGTGCTGGCAGTGCCTCAGCTGGAGCACAGGGGTTTTGGAAGGAGGTGGAGGGGGTTGATCTGGCAGTGTTCAGTGGTCATTTGGCTGTTGAACCACTTGGATGTTGGTGTGGTGATGAACTGAATCCTGACTTTTGCAGGCGGCGTTTCTGTACCAGCTGCTGACAAGATATTTACTGAGCCAGGTATTGTAGAATTAGCCAGCTTCTGGCCATGGAGTAAAGGTATTCCCAGGAGCATGGATAAACTTGGGGATCTCAGATCACCCTGTTCTGAGGAATGTGTGATGAGCCAGCCCTGGCTGAGCTCGTGGGAACCACTCTTAGCTGGATCCATTTCCCACTTCCCAACTCTGTGTTTTATGGGCTGCACCAGCTCCTGAGCTCTGCTTGTCACCCCCTGCATGTCTCACAGCCCATCCTCACCTGGAACATGAGCTGCCTTCTTGGCTTTATCCTTGGGCATTGCTGGAGGTCTCCCTTGTGTTCACTGGGTGGGGCTTGGGCTTCGTTTTGGGGAAGCAAACTCCAAAGTTCCTCCTTGGCTTCCAGGAGATCATTCTGCCCCAGGTGGTGACAGGGATTGCAGCCAACATCCTCAATGCAGCCATGAACGCCTTCCTCCTGTATGCTCTGAACCTGGGCATGGTGTAAGTGTGAGCAGGGCTGCTGACAGTCTCTCCCTGGCTGCAGGGCTTTGCTCAGGGCATGAGGGGGTTCCCTGGGTGCCCAGTCCTGCCAGCCCCTCCCTCCAGCCCCCAGTCTGCAAAGCTGAGGCTGGAGGGGTCTGTCCCATATCTGCAGCAAGGTTGCTGTGGGTGCCCTCAGGTCTGTCCTGCTGTGGCAAGGATGTCACTTGTAACCTGCCTGTCTCTCCCCTCAGGGGCTCTGCCTGGGCTAACATGATTTCTCAGTACACTGAGGTCATCCTCCTTGTCCTTTACATGTGGTGGAAGAAGATCCATGTGAAGACCTGGGGAGGTACTGTTCTATCTCAACCCTTCAGAATACCAATGTCTGGCCCTGTGAATTTGGCACTGCCACCAGCACGTGACAAAGGGATTGCCATCCCCTCACAGCAGGAAGATGCTGTAGCCATATCCTCAAGGCCTTTACTGTAGCTCCAAACAATTTCTTGTCAAATATTCTGTCTCAGGAATGCAGCATGGCACAGCAGCCATCCTGGGCTGGTGTCCTGTGAGCTGCAGGGGGGGTTTGTCCTCAGAGAGTGGATGTGGCTCCCTTTTAGGAATAACACATTTTCATTCTGCTTCACCTCTTCCTGTCAGGCTGGAGCAGGGACTGCCTCGTGGACTGGGGCTCCTTCATCTGGCTGGCACTGCCTGGCATGGTCATGATGTGTATTGAGTGGTGGACCTTTGAGATTGGGAGCTTCTTGGCTGGTGAGTCCAAATCCTCTTTTCCCCCTGGTTCCTGGTGGCCTGGGTGCTTCAGTGTGTCCCCAGAGCCCCCCTGCCACCAGCAGCCTCCTCACCAACAGGGCTGGGTCTGCAGGACACTGCAGGTGTTCCCATCTGTTCCATGGGGATAGATGCCTCCTTTTCAGCCAACAAAGGAGGTGGCAAATCTTTTCCAGGGCTGATCAGTGTGGTGGAGCTGGGTGCACAATCTGTCATCTACGAGCTCGCCTGTGTCGCCTACATGGTAAGGACTGAGGGTGTGAAACCCCAAAGAGCCTGGGAGGAACCCCAAAACTGTGTCCCTGTGGATCAGTGCTGAGGTGGGAAGCAGGGGTTGGTAGCAGGCAGGTGATGCCTCTCAAGCCTGCAAATCCAGGGTTTGGTGCAGATGGAAAATCCCTTCATTGCAGCAATGCCAGTTTGCCCCCAAATTCCCCACGGAGGAAGAAGAAAATCACTGCAGCCTCTGCTGTCCCTGCAGCCTCTGCTGTCCCTGCAGCCTCTGCTGTCACTGCAGTCACTCACCTCCTCATGTCTCCTGCTTCTCAGGTGCCTCTGGGCATCAGCGTGGCTGCGAGTGTCCGAGTGGGGAATGCCTTGGGAGCAGGGGATGTGGAGCAAGCCAAGACCTCCTGCGTCACTGCTCTGCTGTGCACAGGTCAGTGCAGTCCTGCAGAGCAGAATAAAGGGCAATTATCAGCAAATGGTTCAGTTTCCCTCCCCCAAGGCTCCCTCCCATATGAACCCTGTCCCACTTGTTCAGACCCTTTGGGTGAGGCAAGATCTTGACTCACCTTTTCTATTATGCCTGGTGCAAAGGCTTTGATAATTAAAAATGCAGCTTAGTGCTCTGTCCTCACACTCCAGAGGGTAGAGGGAGCATGTGGGGAGAGTGAGAGGAAAAGACTTGTCCTCTGCTGCAGGATCATTTGAGGGCAGCGAAGTCCAGTCCCCACCACACAGAGTCCCTGAGGTCTCACCTGGCTCAGACCAGCAGGATGTGCTGCCCTTGAAGCAATTTGACTCTTCCTTTTTCTTTCAGGAGTTTTTGCTGTGGTGGTTGCAGCATTACTGGGGAGCCTGAGAGGCGTGGTGGGATACATCTTCACCAATGACACGTGGGTTAACAGCTTTATTTATGTATTACTGCCTTCTTGGAGGGTGTCATTTATACCCCAGAAGCTGCTGACAGATAAGAGTTCATAAACCCCCATCTGGCAAACGTTCCTCAAAGGTTCCTCCCCATTTCCCAGCAGCAGCACTGCTGCTTGTAACACAGGGACACTGGGAACAGGGATCAACCTTTGTGGTTGAACCAAGGACCAGGTGGTGCTGCTTCCCCTGATCAGTCCATCCATCTTCCCAACAGGCAGATTGTCAGCTTGGTGTCCAAAGTGATGCTCATCTTTGGTCCGTTCCACCTGCTGGATGCAACAGCAGTGAGTATTCCAGCATGTGGAGTGATTCCTCTCTGCAGCTTGGGGTGCAAAGCTGCCTGAAACCCACTCTGGACCTCTTAAAATGATCCAGAGAAGCAAACTGAAAAGCAAACAGTCAAATCATCTGCTTGTGTTACCTGTAAAACCTCTGTGCTTGTGGCATTGCTGCAGACACCCCAGTTTTTCCTCCCTCTTTTCCCCTGGCCAAGGCTCCAGCTTTTTACTGCTTTATCAAAGCAACACAAGCGAGCAGCTGGGTCTTCAGAGATACCAGGTTCTCCCAGCACACTGGGACACTCAACAGACAATAATTTTAGTCTGTTTCCTCCTGTCATGTCCTGTGGGAGGCACCTGAGCACTGTGGGGAAGCTCTTTGGGATCTGCCGGCTGTCTGCTGGCGAGCCCCACACCACGTGGCTTTGCTCCCTCTTGGCTTGGTGGGACAGTGCTGTGAGTTTCCCTGTCCCCAGGGCTGTGCCACACCCGAGGGCCAGCTGGCAGTGCCCCCTCTCTCCTCAGGCCACGTGTGGCGGGGTGCTGCGGGGCACGGGCAGGCAGAAGCTGGGCGCCATCGCCAACGCCGTCGGATATTACACCATCGGCTTCCCCATCGGCATCTCCCTGATGTTTGCAGCCAGGATGGGGGTGTTGGGTACGTGTGCCCTCCAGCTGGCACGGGGTTAGGTGTGTTGGGCAAAGGCTCAGCCCTGGAATCTGTGCCTGGATCTTGCTTTGGATGGTTGGGGCTGGATTGCACACTGCTTGTGCTGTGCTATGTCCCAGTAAATCCAGGCTTACTCCCAGCTTCCCCAGGGGATGTTTCCTTGAAAGTTCTTGGGATGAAGTCCTTGGGTGTTCTGGCAGTGGTTGGCAAAGGCAGGTTTTCCTCAAGCCCTCCCTGAAGTAACTTCCCACTGCTGCAGGTCTGTGGGTTGGGATGATCATTTGCATCTCCGTGCAAGCCCTTTCCTTCTTGGCTTTTGTCATCCGCATGGATTGGAGGAAAGCTGCAGAGGAGGTGAGAATTGTGCTTTTCTCTGGTAATTCTTGAAAGGTGCTGAGTTAAATCCTGTTTCAGTACAACACTACAGCCCTCTTCAAGGTGGCAGAAGTGAACTGAGCTCTGTCCTTCTGTAGCAGAGGAGCAATTTGGTGCTCAGAATGCTTGTCTTGGGAGAGTGGAGGGTTTTTTGGGCTGGGCAGGACACCCTTGCCCTGAGAAGAGCAACTCTTCCCTGTGTTTTTAGGCTCAAGTCCGAGCTGGAATGAAAGAACAAGTGGAAGATGTGAACTCCAATGGCACAGCTGCTAACAAAACATCTGCTGAGGGTATGTAGCCGGGCCTGACACCAGGCAGGGAGCCCAAATTCTCCACCCAACCCTTTCCTTTCCTTCCCAATTGTGGCAACCATGCCTGTCCTGGAGGCTCAAATGTCTGGAAAGAGCACAGTGCCTGGTGCTGGTCCTGGGCCAGTGGCACTTCTCCTGCACTGAGTAATGGGGTACAAGATACAGCTTGTATCCCAGTGTCCCCAAGCCTTGGGAAAGGACCCTGAGGACCATCACAGGTGCTTGTGCAGCATCAGCCTCCCTGCAGCCCTCTCTGTCCCACAGGTTACACCTCCCTGGACACTGACACCAGGGACACCACGGTCCTGCCTGAGAGCATCGTGATGGGGGAGAGGCAGCCTGACCACGAGCTCAGCACCGCACAGGAGGAGCCTGTGGCTGTTGTTGTCCCTGTCCTGCCCCCTGTGCCGTGGAGGGCCGTGCTCCTCCGCCGTGGGCTGGCTGCTGCTGCTGCCATCGCTGTCCTGCTGGTGGGAATCCTGGTCCGGCTCCTGACTGGCAATGGCTAAAACCAGGGACACTGGGGAGCTGTGCACGGAGCAGGAGGGCACGGGGCAAGGTCCCAGAGGATGGTGTGGGGAAGGAATTCCCCCTTTAGTGCCTTACCAAAAGTCCCTTTGCACGGTTTCTGGTTAACTCACAACGTTTCATCCCACCCGCAGAGTTCTTAAAGGGGGTGAGGGTGTGAAAAAAAGGGTTTGAGAGCTGGTTCCTCTCCTGCACTGCCCTGGGATGTCACTCCTGAGAGGTGGGAGTGTGACAGGGAAGGAGATAGGTCCTGGTGCTGCTGTCCTGCTCTCTGGGGACATTGGGCCGTGTCATTTGCTCGTGGCAGAGGCTCCTGCTGCCCACATTTCCTCACACACCAGCCTGTACCAGCACCTTGGGGTGGCAAATCCCACTTGCAGCCGCTGTGGCAGCACAGAACAAAATGGATTTTGCTGGAAGATGTCAGACTCTGCTGTTGGGTGCTGGCCCTGACCCTGCTCTCCCTCTGTAGGGCGGGCACAGGGCCTAAAGCAACTCCTCTTTGCACTTTTGTAAGGTGGGATTTTGATACAATAAAGTTTTCTGAGTAAATGTTCGGCTGTTTAATATGGTGTGAGCGTGACCCTGGTCATTGGCAGGACTGTGGGTCTGGCCCTGAGGTTTGGGGCTGGCTCCAGACAAAGTGCTATCACTCTTCCCTTTGGGTACAAAAGCAAGATTTGTTGTTTTCACGGCTGTTGAGCACTGTAGAAAAGGGAGCTTGTGTTGCTCAACCCTACAGAGCCATCAAAGAACTGCCCTATGTCATAATGCAAACACCCAGCACTGAGTCCCCCTGGGCCTGTCCCGGGCTCTCACCTGCAGCTCGGTGACTGTGACGTGTCAGGTCCTGGGCCCCGGGAAGTCAATACCTCATACAGATGTGTGCCACCTCCCTGTCACCCCACGGCTCTCCTGGTGCTGGTGGCCTGTGAATGAAAAAATGTGACACAAACGATCATCCATCCCACCATCCCCAGCAGCGGTGGGAGGACTCCGCCCTGCTCAGAACCCCGGTAGGTTTGGGATGGGAGTGAGGGGAGAGCAGGAAGGTTTCTCACTCTGCCCCGTGAGTTATCCCAGCCCACCGCCCGCTCCGTGCAGGTGGGGTCTGCCCCGGGCAGCATCTCCCCTCCCCGCCGGGCCAAGGACGCTGCATTCGGCCCGGGGGAGCCGTGCCAATGAAACCCGACACGGCGGGGCTGTGCCAGGGACAGCTGGAGCCAAGGGGGCCGGCTTGTCTTGGCCACTGTGATGGGATTGAGTGAGCCTCTGCCCCGCCACTGCCGGCAGCAGCTCACACAGCCGCACACACACCCAACAACCCTCCACCGCCGCTGGAAGAGGAGCACGACCCTCCAGCCCTCTGGCCGGTGGAGCTGTGGTGAAGCACGAGAGGTAGGAGCGCTCACAGGGTGGATTTAGGATGGCTCAGCCCCTAACCTGGCTCAGGACAGGCAGCAAGCGCCTTGCAAGGTGCGGCCGGGCTCCTTTGCGCTGCCAGGACCCTCGCTGGGTTTCTCTACTCCGTGCCCTGCCCTGCCCCGGTGCCCACGCTGCCCATGGCCAGCCCAGCCGCGGATGGATGCAGCACACAGCAAAAATCAGCAGCCCGGCGTGGTTACACATTGCTCGCCCCAGCGGGGTTTAACAGAGCGCGGAGGAAGGGGCTGCTTCCACTCCCCCGCCAGGGCAGCATGAAGCCGGAGAACCTCCCCGAGGAGAATGGCATCGGGGACGGAAGAGCCGCTGGTCAGGGCGATGTCACACCCGAGAGCTGCCAGGAGAAACGCCGCTGGATTCCCGAGAACTTCTGGGAGGACGTGAGGCAGCTGCTGGTGCTGGCGGCGCCGCTGGTAAGGAGCGGGGAGGAGAGACTCCCCCCAGCACAACCACCCCTGCTCACCTCCACCCCTAACCTTCAGCTCCCCTCCGTGCTCAGATCCTGATCCAGCTGCTGATCTTCATGATCCACCTCGTCAGCTCCATATTCTGCGGCCACCTGGGCAAGGTTGAGCTGGCCTCTGTCACGCTGGCCATCGCTGTAAGCATTCCCCCGGCCGGGCAGGGGGATGAGATACGGCAGGGGAAAAGGACAGAGGAGATTTCAGACTCCCACTTTTCCTTTCAGCCCCTTGAAAGTCTTAAATGCTCACCTTCACTTCTTGTTTTTTTAACTCCCAGGTTATAAATGTCACTGCCATCTCTGTAGGTTACGGTCTGACTTCAGCGTGTGATACCTTGATATCACAGGTGGGTAGGACACGCTGGCACTTGTCCTGGGGGGTTTCCAGCATCAGCTGATGATGCCCAGGCACCACATGGATCCCTGGCTGCTCCTGCGAGCTGGGGAAGCTTATCCCCAGGCAGCAATCCCATAACGAGGAGATCCACGCTCCAAATCCTCCCCAGGAGTTTTCCCAGGTGGTCAGGGCTGCTCCATGCACTTCTGGGCCCCCTTCCCCTCAGCACCAGCTGATTTCACTGCTGATGAAATTTCACTCTCACCCTGCAGACCTATGGCAGCAAGAACCTGCTGCGCGTGGGGGTGATCCTGCAGCGGGCCACCATCATCATCCTCCTCTGCTGCTTCCCGTGCTGCGCCATCCTCATCAACGTCGAGCAGCTGATGCTGGTGATGCGGCAGGACCCCGAGGTGTCCAGGTTGGGTGGTGCCCTCATCCCTCCCCACGTGGAGGGGCTGAGAGGAGGATGGCCGTGGCCATGCCCCTCCCTGACCCCCCTCTGTGTGCCCCCAGGATGACCCAGAACTACGTGAATGCATTTCTGCCCGCCCTCCCGGTGAGTGCCCCCGGGGCACCCTGGATGCCACCTGCACGTGGGGACAGGCTGTCCCCACCCATCCTACAGCTCAGCAGCTGGCTCATCTCATCCAAAATTTCCTTTGCAGGCTGTTTTCCTGTATAACCTGGAGACAAGGTACCTGCAGAACCAGGTGGGTCCCAAAGTCCTCACACCAACCCTGGCTCAGGGTGCATCCAGG
>VWYN01012435.1:788-17767 GCA_013400075.1 Hippolais icterina
CATCCATCAGGCAGGTCACCTGGTCATAAAAGGAGATCTGGTTGGTCAGGCAGGACCTGTCCCTCCTAAATCCATGCTGGGAGATGTATTTCCTCATCTTCTCTACGAGATAACTCCCCCAGCACAGCAAGGCCATCAATGCCACGGCAAAGCACAGAGCCATCATTTGTATAATAATGTTCCCAAACTCAGCAAAATAGAGATAAGCAGTGCAGCTAACAATCTCCATGTCTCACACAGGAGCTTGCTACTTAATAACTACTATAACATACAATGTATATAACTGCCTTTGCCACCAAAAAGGACTGGTGGGTTGACCTGAGCTGGATGCCAGGTGCCCACCAAGCCACTCTATCATTCCCCCTTCACAGCTGGCAGGGGAGAGAAAATAAGATGGAAAATGGTTGAGATAAGGCAGTTTACTAAAGCAAAAGCAAAAGATTGCACACTCACAAACAAAGGGGAACAAAAAAAGGATTTTATTCTCTACTTCCCATCAGTGAGTGATGTCCAGCCAATTCCCAGGAAGCAGGGCTTCAACACGTGTAGCAGTTGCTCCAGAAGGCAAACATTGCAAATAACAAATGCCCCCCTTCTTTGTCCTTCCTTTAGCTTTTATATCTGAGTTGATGCCATATGGTATGGAATATCCCTTTGGTCCATTTGGGTCAGCTGGCCTGGTTGTGTCATCAAATCTCTGCCTCAAACCACACTCTTCTCAACTTTTGTTTCTGTCTTGCAGAATGGAGATGTATGTATTTCAATTCTTCACCCACCTGTAGATGACCCACAAAGTGGAGAGCTGCCCTCCGAGAGGTGGAACCCTACCCAAAATGTCAGGTAACTGTGAATCTGTAATGTACAGCAGTGACCTCAAAAGCCTGTGATCTCTCTCCAAGACTAAGGCCTGTGTTTGGAAAGTTTCGGAACAGAATTCAAGACTTTGGGAGCTTAAGGTCCTTAACTGGGTGGGAACCAGACTAATCAAGTTGTCTGAAGTGCTAATGCTGTGGTGTCCTGATGATGGACTAACAATGTGGAGAATTCTGTCCTGTTCACAGGGTTTCATGCTCCTAAAGCAACTTATTTCAAATTTTCTACCCTTCTCCAGTCATTGTTATCCTATAATTAGGATTTTCAAACTCTTCCAAGATACCACTAGTAGAAAAGAACATTTTAGGGTATTTGTGCCCAGTAGGAGTAATTTTGTTCATAATCCTGCCTGCTGTTTGCCTTACAGTATTTTTCTGTCTCCTGTCCTGCAGTGTGATATCTTGAGCAGTTAGCCAGGTAGCTTTCTCCCTGACAAAAAGACCCAAAGGATCACTAAATATTAGAGGCATTTGGGTCTGACCTGTCCTTTTCTTTTTAAACACTAGCTGAATTTCATTCTCATTACAAGACACTGCCAATAAAGAACTGATAAAACTCATATTAAGTAGCAGTTCACCTGTGCAGCTGGAGTCGTAAGTGATGTAGTGAAAAAACCCTGAAGTAAGGTGTTGCAGCATAGTGGGATGGTGGAAATGCTGCAACCTGCTTCGAAGCATCTCCTTCAGAAGCCGCTCGGAGTAAGGCCATAAGAACAGTCATTTCAAGTCCATGCATACACACACCCCACAGATAGCTCAGCAGAGGAAAGACAGGAAGGGCCTTCTGTATGATGAATTCCAGCGAGGGTTTATTACGTTCACCACACCAAAGGGATCAGGGACAAATGACCCAGACCATGTGGTGCTCGATGGTTAAGTAAGGGTCAAGATCCAATGGTCTGAGGGCACAGGGGTNCCAATAAAGAACTGATAAAACTCATATTAAGTAGCAGTTCACCTGTGCAGCTGGAGTCGTAAGTGATGTAGTGAAAAAACCCTGAAGTAAGGTGTTGCAGCATAGTGGGATGGTGGAAATGCTGCAACCTGCTTCGAAGCATCTCCTTCAGAAGCCGTTCGGAGTAAGGCCATAAGAACAGTCATTTCAAGTCCATGCATACACACACCCCACAGATAGCTCAGCAGAGGAAAGACAGGAAGGGCCTTCTGTATGATGAATTCCAGCGAGGGTTTATTACGTTCACCACACCAAAGGGATCAGGGACAAATGACCCAGACCATGTGGTGCTCGATGGTTAAGTAAGGGTCAAGATCCAATGGTCTGAGGGCACAGGGGTGGTACAAAGGGCAAGGCAAAGAGCAGCAAACCTATAGGGGGGATGAGGGTTGAACAACTGAGGTGGGCAGGGTCAACTGGCCAATGGGGGAAGCAATCTAAGGTAGATTGGCAATAGTGCTGCAGAGCACCATGGGAGAAGTCTTTTCTTTCAGCCTAGGCAGGGAAAACTCTATGGTAGATCTTCCCAGGGCAAAGCCTGGAGGTTTCCCTGAGGAGTTTTAGGGTTCCCACAGTAAGGTATTTCCTATTCTAACATTTTAATCTGATTTATTATCCAAATAAGGTAAAAATAATTGCCTCTAGATTTTTATCATATGAGAATTATTCTTGCTCTCAGATTTATTAGACGTTGGTTCCTGAGCTTGAAATCTGTTATTCATTGGTAAATCAAGGTAAGGATCTCAGGACACCTGAGGGAATACAGTGATTTGAAAAGGATTGTCTGACAGTTAAACTCGGCTTTCATCTAACTTGGCTTCACAAAATTCATTTGAAAAGAGCCTCTGTCAAAGCAAAGATCTAGCAAGGGGGATCCAATGGATTCTTGATCCTTGAAATATGATTGTAACATACACTGCAAAGTTCTGAACTAGAGTTAACATAGCAGGAGACTAGGAATTGTAGCAGTCAGCAAATTATAACAGCTGATGTTCCTCCTGGAGCATGCTACTTGAAAGTTAAAAAGGCCCAAGAGAAATGATGTATCTTAGCTGCATGAAGTCATGAAGGGTTGGGAATCTGATCCTTAGAGCTTGAGGTAAAGGTTATCCAATCCATCTGTACCAAATACATGTTCGAGTTCAGATTTTTAAAAAGGAAAAATGGGCTTAAATACAATCTTAAATTGTTATATTGCTAAGCTATGTTCACCTGTCCCTCTGCTCAGATGGTTAGTAAACTGTTTTTTCATACATCTGATATGGTTAGGACTAGGTGACAAGCTTCAACTTATAGTTAGAAAACAGCTTTGGGCATTAGTTGCTTATAATGCACACACATTTTGAGTATTTCACAATATACAACCCTAAAGATTGACATGAAACTTCTTATGGTACTAGTTCTCTGATTTTTGCTTTCCCTTACCATGGTGCAGCTTTTGGTGCTTACTCTTGGAACATGCTGGTCTTAACAGTGATATTTGGAGAGAAAACATTTCCTCAGCTGTATCAGCAAGCAAAAATAAAACTAGTCCTTCACTGTTAGCCTGCTGCCTGTGTAACCAAGGGCTTCTCTTCAGCTGCTGAATTTTGTAAATCCGCTTACTACAGATGACTGTGGTTGAAGAATCTGGAGTGAGGAATGTCATTCTTCAACTTTGAGAGCACCTGCACATCTCTACACCTAATGGTTTCAAGCATGCTTATTAATTTTTTTAAACATAGTCAATATGGACTTTCCCATCACTTGAAACTAGATGAGGTTGGCATAAGTAAATATAGCAAACATCCAGCAAGAGGTGAAGGAACGCAGCTGTGATCTGTATGGCAGAAAGTATTGCTTTTCTTATATCCCATAAAGCTGAGGAAGTGGTGGCAGGGCTTAGGGATTGAGGCTCTTTGATAAATTTTAGTTGCCTTTCTTCCTATCTTGCCTGACCTCACTGTCTTTTGAGGTGCACGGGCCAGAATTCAGCACAATATTCAAGATGTTGGTACATTTGTATCTTGTGCTGATATGTGATGCCTCATCTTACTATTGCTTTCTTTTCTGACAATACCCATTTTTGTTGGCTTTTTTTGGCTGTTTTAGTGCGTTGAGCTGTTTGCAGAAACTGTTCAGATGTAACATTACTTTCAGTACAGTCTAAGTATGACTCTTTTGTTGATATATGGAGAGAAAAAGGCAGTTAACAGTTCTGATTCTTTGAGCCTCTACTGGCTTCTCTCCTCTGCTGATAAAGGGGTGTAGAGGGACCGTCCTGGTTCCAGCCAGGACAGAGTTAATTTTTTTGCAGTAGCCTTGAGGGAGTGGAGCCTGGACCTGTGTGGGCACAGCTAGGAGGTTATTTTATACCACCTCACATCATTGACAGGGATGGAGGTAGGGCACTCTGGCTTCTGAGAAGGGCTTCCAGTGAAGAAAACTGTGGTGTGGCAGGAAGGGGAAACCCACCTGCCATTTGTTCATTGTTGCCCAGGATCCATGGTGAGCATTTTTGCATGTGANCTTGAGGGAGTGGAGCCTGGACCTGTGTGGGCACAGCTAGGAGGTTATTTTATACCACCTCACATCATTGACAGGGATGGAGGTAGGGCACTCTGGCTTCTGAGAAGGGCTTCCAGTGAAGAAAACTGTGGTGTGGCAGGAAGGGGAAACCCACCTGCCATTTGTTCATTGTTGCCCAGGATCCATGGTGAGCATTTTTGCATGTGAATCACCCTCCCTTTTGTACACTTTTGTTATTTATATTGTTGCTGTTATTGTTGTTTTCTAATCTCATTGCTGTTTCTAGTAAATTGTTTTTATCTCAACCTGTGATCTTTTGTGCCTCCCATTCAAGAGGGGAGGGGAGCCAACTGTAGGTCATGGTCTTTTTAGTGGGAGTACTAAATTGGGGAATACCATTCCTAAACCAGGACAGGCACTCATTCTGAAGACAACAGCACTGTAAACACTTAAAGTGATGTGGCAGCTGATGAGCACACTGTTGTCAGATGATTGAAGAGACAGGACTGATTGCTTGGATACAAGAAGTAAATTTATTGACTTACAGGGCTCCGCTTATATAGTCTTACAGCTTTGAATAGAATATTCTACTGCCAAGCAATAACCACATTGTTCGTGTTTCTTATCAATATGTTTAACTACAATCTTTGCAGGTGCAGTTTTACATGGCTACCTAAAAACTAAACACAACATTCCTTTTCCTACCTCCCTCAAATCTCGTTTTGAATCTTCCATAGCTTTTGGCCTACCAAGTTCAGAATGTCCAAATCTGTCATGAGCTCAGCAGTACTCTGAGTCCTGCTTTCTAGCTGGATTCCTGACGGCGATCAAAGAGACGGGACTGATTGCTCAGATGCAAAAAGTCAGTTTATTGATCACAAAGCTTTAGTATATATACCTTTTCAGCTGTAACTAAAAATAGCTGCTTGCTTAAGCAATAATAGCTATAGCAACCATATCTTATGTTTCTTAATAACATTGCTTAACTATAGGCAAGCACAGACCCATACAGGCATGTACGGACTTACATAAGCTAAGCATACTCAGCATACCATTATCTTATGCTTCCCTCTTCAGGGTACCATCTGCCATGGGCGCACTGCCTGCCAAGGTTTACGGCCTACTAATGCTAACATGTCCACTTCTGTAATGAGCTGAGCAGTACTCTCAGTCCTGCTCTCTAGCTTCATGTCTACATATTCCCACACACTGTCCCCCAGAATGGGGTGGGAGATGTAAGAAAGCAAAGGTGGGTTTTAAATACCCACTCTTCATGCAAACAACTTGCATGAAACAACATGCCAGAAGAACCACACCTAAGGGAGAAACAGATCCATAACTATACTGGAGAGGGTCAGTCTGTATCCAGTCTGGTGCAGTATGTGATGCTGAGGATGTTTTCAGTCACGCATGGTGGAACTTTTTTATGGTTTCTGTCTTGTCAGATCCCCTGTTCTGGGATCCCTTCCTGTTACTATACCTTGTTCACCTTGCTTACCCACAGCAGCAGGGTTTGAGTTGGAGAAGACTGGCCAGCTCTTAAGGATATCAGCAGTGATGGAGCTGATCTAATGTGCTGGTCAGAAATGAAAAGTGTTCGGTGTCTCACCTCTAATAGACAGTAGATAGAGTGTGGTAGAGTGGGTGCTAAATCCAGATGTGAATTCCTGTCCTCGGCATTCTCTAGATTTTGCTTGCTTGCTTTACAGTAATGATGCTGAAGCTGACATGCTTGCTTTGCAGCCTGATTGCTGAGAATTCAAAGGCTTTTAAATGAATTCTTGAGTTGAAGTAAAAGATGGTTTCTTTTCTGCCCATCATTCCAGTCTGACCAGACAGCTTTCTCCAGAGCTGCTGTTCTATTTCCTATTGAATGATATTATTTGGAAAGTAAATTGTATATGACTCTACTGATAGCTATGCTGAACAGTCTGGCGGGATGCAAGTGTTTAGTCTCAAAACCTTCCTATAAATTCTTCATCCAAATGGCCAAACATTTCCTGGAATTGTATCCCAGATAAATGATATGCTTGTAGATATGCTCAGCATGCACTGCTCTGAATGTGCCTCTAAATAATTTCAAGTACAGTTGGGGCTGTAGTCTCCTTTAATCATGTTCTGCAAAGCAGTTGTTATGTACTGCTGTATTTCAAGACTTAGTTCCTTGTCTCTTGTTCTTGCCTTCCATTTAAATTAAAAGCTGTTCAAAGCAGGACCACCTTAGACACAGGAAGCTGTTGCGGTGGTAGCTACAGCCAGGTGGCCAGATGTGTAGAGCTGCCTGATGGGATTTGCTGTTGAGTTTTGTGCTGGTTGTGACACTGTATGAGGAACAAAGGGCTGAATCTCCAAAGGGCAAAGCTGTAGGAAATGCAAAGGGATCTGGGCGAGGGAGGTGGTGTTTGTCCCTGGTAAATGCCCGCAGAGCAGAGCAGCTGGCTAGCTCTGGGCTGCTGCTAGAAATACAGGAAGGCTGTTTGTCTGCTCGGGGTTACGTGACTGGCTCATGCTGCTTTTGCTGAGTACCAGCAGCTCAATCCTGCTGGATGCTTGGCAGCTTGCCTGAGTGTTGAATACAGCAAGGGGAAGACAGTGCAGATATTTTTCAAGTACTGCTACAGCAGTCTTGGCACACAGGCTGAGGAGAGGGGAGACCTGGCCACAGCTCCAACCTCTTAATACACTGTGGGGTAGGGAAGGCAGTGCAGCCTCATCTGATGGCCTTAGGTTGTACCAGTCAGAATAAGCAAAGAGCCTGGCTTTCTGCTGTGAGGCTGAATATCATGAAGAACAGGCTCACCAAGCAGGTTTCCAACCCTGCACCATCTATGGGTGGTACGGATAAGCTGAATTCTGGTCTGATGCAAGCTTTACCTGCTGCCCTGTCACAAGCATGTGTACAGACATGATAGTCTGTTATCAAATTAGGTCTTTGAGGTTTGTACTGCGTCATCTTCCCTATGCTGATTGTGAGAAACAACCTCTCACTTTAAAATTTTCAAGGTTTATTAAACATTAACAAATACAACAAAGGACTGAATAAGGAAAAAGGACAGCACACTGGGAGTCTGTGATCAGCTGCTACGAGCTCATTTACAAAATGGCTGCTCCACCTTTTATACCCCTTGATGTTGCATCAGGCAACTCTGGCCCCTCCCAAACTCAGTCAGTCTTCTTCGCCGTCTATTGGTGAAGACTACTTTCTTGCAATTTAATTGGAGGTCAGGTGTTGTCATGCCACCCCCCCCAGCAAGCTTTTCCCATTCTCAACTGCCCCATGCAAGGGGCACATGTACCCGCCTTCCCTCCACATTTCCTGGACAACCCAGGCTGTCCTGTTGTAACAATACAGAGGAGGGGAAAAGGGACTTTTGGGGAGAACAGAAGACATCCAAACAACAAACCACAATAACATAACCATACATCAATAGAACTTCTTTTAACTTACACACAATATTCATCCCCTAATTGTGAGAGCAAATCATCATATTGCCTATCTATAACACCGATCACCAGAGTGTGAAGTTCGTAAGTATTTGCTTTTACTTCAACTATTGTCCTGTTGCCTTTTTCCCAACCTGGAAATGAAACTTGAGATAATTTTAGTAAGGAGGCAATATAAAAGTAGATCTTTATTTTAAGGTCTTCAGAGGCAGTTATGGAAAGATGCTCACAAAAGCCCACCCCCCCCAGGGGTGAGTACATTTTTTATAGGTTTTAGGAAATTAGCATAATTGATAAAAAGCACCAATTAGGAGGACAAGTGGTGATGCAATTCCCTCCCAGGTCAAGCCCCTTCTCTGGAGCCCCTCCCTTCAGCACTAGTTGTACTTTGTCTATGGAATGTATCTCAAAGAGTTGTTCTTGGCCTTGGTTCCCAGGAAGAACCAAGATAGGATAGGGGCCTTGTATGTCCCAGGGCTTGGAGCTCTGGAATTTGTTTTGTCTTTCTGCCTAGGGAAATGCCATGGAAAAGTACTGGGAAAACTAGCCACTAATACAATAGACTACAGAGCTACAAATATGTGTGTGAAGAATATAGAAAACATAGAAAAAAAAAAAGCAAAACCCAAAGGGCATCAGTCCTTAGTGTATTGGGTTTGCATGGCCAGGTTTTGACAGCAGGGGGCTACAGGGATGGCTTCTGTGAGAAGCTGCCAGAAACTTCCCCCATGTCCAGCAGAGCCAACACCAGCCGGCTCCAGGATAGATCCACTGCTGGCCAAGTCTGGGCCAATCAGGAATGATGGTAATGCCTCTGTGATAACATATTTAAGAAGAAAGAAAATAAAGTGACTGAGCAGTTGTAATTGCAGCCAGAGCGGGGTGAGAACATCAGAGGAACAGCTTTGCAGACACCAAGGTCAGTGGAGAAGGGGGGCAGGAGGTGCTCCACGTGCCAGAGCTAAGAATCCCCTGCAACCCATGGTGAAGACGATGATGAAGCAGCTGTCCCCCTGCAGCCCATGGAGGACCCCATGCTGGAGCGGAGGGATGCCTGAGAGGGGGCTGTGAACCTGTGGGAGGCCCGTGCTGGAGCAGGCTACTGGTAGGGACCTGCAGACCCATGGAGAGAGGAGCCCACGTTGGAGCAGGTTTCCTGGTAGGACTTGTGATCCCATGGGGGACACACATTGGAGCAAGCGGTGCCTGATTAACTGCACCCCATGGAAAGGGACCTACAGTGGAGCTGGAGAACTGTCTGTGGGATGGAATCATGTTGGAGAAGTTTGTGGAGAACTGTCTCCTGTGGGAGGGACTCCACGTTGGAGCACAGGAAGGACTCCTGTCCCTGAGCAGTGGCAGAAACAACAGCTGATAAACTGACCATAACCCCCATTCCCATCTCCCTGTGCTGCTGGGAGGAGGAGGTAGAGCTGTGAAGGAGGGTGGGATGGAGGGAAGGTATTTTTTAAGGTCTTATTTTACTTCTCATAATCCTGCTCTCATTTTGTTAGTAATGAATTCAGTTAATATCCCCAATTCAAGTCTGTTTTGCCCATGATGGTATTTGGTGAGTGATCTCTCCCTGCCTTTATCTCAACCCATGAACCCTTCATTATATTTTCTCTCCCTTGTACAGTTGCAGAGGGAAGTGACAGCGGCTTTGGTGGGTGCCTGGCATCTAGCCAACATCAACCCACTACACTTAGATATCCTTAATTATTCATAAGTTTTGATTTTAAATATGTTTCTGATGCATCACCTAAAGAAGTTGTCCGCATCCAGAATCTGTGAATGTGTTAGCTCTGACTGCTGTCGTGATTACCTGTTTCAGGACTATCTTACTGAGTGTAATCTCTTTGCTTAATGAGCCCAACACATTCTCTCCTGCCAACGTGGATGCATCAGTCATGTTCAGGAAATGGAGAGACAGTAAAGGAAAAGACAAGGAGTATGCTGAAATCATAAGGTAAGCTTTCCTCTGTGTGAGGCTACTGGCCTCCTTTGAATCCTATGAAACAGGCTGATTTCAAAATTTGCTGAAACCAGCTTCTTGCTGTGGTTGCTCCTTTCAAAATGAATTTTACAGCTTTATTCCAAGTTCATTCTTCTGGACAGAAATGGTTCAAACTTCTGTCTTTGTATTGTTCTTTTTCAGACTAATCTGGCATGATGCTCTACAAAACCTATTGGCTGCTAGTAAATTCTAGTCTAAGTCCCTGCGTACCTTTGAGGACTGCTTGCATTGCTTGGGATGTGATTCAAACTGCCTTCATGCTACTAATTCTGTGCTTAATGCACTCATGAATCATAATCTTGTCCCTCCAATTTGAAGGAATATCAGTAAGATTTGGCAAGTGCTTGCATAGCTGGGTTTGATTAGCTGGAAGTGCTGTTTAGTCTTTACTGCCCTTTTCTGAGAAATTCATGGTTCATCAGGTGCTATAGGGAGATGATGTAAACTTGAGCCAAGATTGCTATGGAGTGGCAAATGGGCAGCCCATACTGCAGTGGGACTGCTGTCACACTTGCCTGGGGCAAGACCACGTACGCCTTGACTGCTAGCTGGATATACCCCTGGTTGGAGCTACGCAGGACAGTCAGTCACTGTCCTGGGCTGTGCAAAGAGCCTTGCTGGGAAGTTATTTTAGTCCCCTCCAGTGGAGTCCCTACAGCCCCTTGATATAATACCTAGGAGGTGGCCCTGGCAGGATAATTTATAGTCACTTGCCTTGACTGAGACAGAACCTCCCGATGGTATTCTGTCCACAATGGTTTGCCCCGGGTCCCCCCTAATGCCCCAGGCCCTTTGGTTTCTTCTTTCCTCTGTGTCTCCATTGGTTGAGGGACCCCGGTGACCTGACCTGTTTTCCCTGTAGGTCACTGACCTTACCTGCCCTTTGCACTGCCCCCGTGCCCCAAGGTCATTGGCTGCTGAAGTCCATACTTAAGCCAAGGACAGGCACATGCTCTCCCTCTTCCTGCTCTGGACCACCCTTCAGCATCTGGAAATAAACCTGGCCAGAACTGATCCAGGCAAAGAGCCTTCTGCCTCTCCTTGCTGAGATAGCCACATGGTGTGCGTGGATGTGTGAGCTTGACTGCCTTGCCTGAGTTTGCCCAAGCAGCTTCTCCACCAGATTTGCTTATTGGGGATAAGGCATCAGCTCCACTCCTAAAAAGCACTCTGCTACACCCTCCAGCTCCATTGGCTTCAGCTGGATGTACTCCATAAACAGAGTATGGCAGACTGAGCATGTGAGTGGGAGTAAAGGAACAGGCTGCCATCTACTCCTCTCCCTGCTGGGAGGCAGCAACAGTTCACAGCCCAAGTACTGCTGAGAGGCACCAGCCAGACCCCATCCTGGAGCAAAGGGAAACACTTGTTTCCTACTATCCTCAGTCAGTGCTGGGGTTACAGCTGCATCTCAGGGTGCAGCCACATGCTTTTACCCTCCAGTGGGAGCTCAGAGCTGACAAATGCTTGTGGGAATTAATTTTGAGCATGCTGGGGTAGTCATCAGTGGTGGAGAGTGGCTGTGGATAGCATCTCTGGATGGCATTTCCTAAGTCATCTTAGGAAATCTGTGACTATCCCTTCTGTAACAAATGTAATGGAATTTGCTCTGAGTTCTAGCAGGTCTCTAATGCAGAGTCCTGTAGAATAATTGATTTCATATGTTGCTGAGAGTGTGTGTGCTTCAAACACCCTTGGAGTGCTCCCAAGCCTGGGGCTGCAGGAACTAAATCTGTTTCTAGTGATGCTTGTGGTGCTTGAGCCAAACATCAGCTCTCCTGACTGAGCTTCCAGGAGGGCTGGGCAGGGGCTGGTTGGGAGGTGGGGAGTTGAGCCACACTGCTGCCAGCACATGGCCCTGCTCATGTTGCTGTGTCCTCCTCCCCACAGGAAACAGGTTTTGGCTACCAAAGCTGAGGCAGAGAAGGATGGCGTGAAGGTCCCCACTACACTGGCAGAGTACTGCATCAAAACTAAAGTGCCTTCCAATGACAACAGTTCAGATTTGCTTTATGACGACTTGTATGATGATGACATTGATGACGAAGACGAGGAAGAAGAGGATGCCGACTGTTATGATGATGATGATTCTGGCAATGAGGAGTCGTGACCTGCTCCCTCTATGCCCCTGTACTGCCCTGTCAACTCAGGCCAGAAGGGAGCAGTGGTAACTTAGCAGCAGTCCAGCAAAAAAGTAGTGATGGGAGGGGGGGATCAAAAAAACTTTTTCTCCTGCTGTCTCCTGTTGTATGGATCTGTTTGCTCCTTTTTTATGGACCTCTTAGAAACCCTCCACAGAATGTCTGAATTCTTGCATTCTTAACCCTTTCATCACTGTATTATGATTTCTTTTTTAAAAAGAAATTCCCTTTTTCACTTCTCTACAAAATACTCACAGCAAAACAGGTTTGCTTGTGTTTAGATTCTTGAATTAAATACAGTCTTGCATTGAGATGTTTAATGTATTTAAAGCTGGAACAAGCCCATTGGAAGACAGATTTTCAGGAGCTCAAGTGCTGCATTTACTGAGAAGAAAAAAATCCACATAAAGCAAATTGCCAGGGTTTAGCTGCTCCATTTACAGTAATAGCATGTGTACATTTGTTTAGCCTTGTGGTGGTGGCT
Organism: Hippolais icterina; assembly: GCA_013400075.1. NCBI lineage: Eukaryota > Metazoa > Chordata > Aves > Passeriformes > Sylviidae > Hippolais > Hippolais icterina. The sequence goes on from VWYN01012435.1 coordinate 13,210, forward strand.
TTTCCTTTATAAGGTGTGGGGTGGAAAGTGTAAAGTTACTGTGTGTTGAGCTTGATGGGATGTTACTGAAAGGTACAGGAATCTGTTTAGCCTGCTCAAATTAGGAAATAGCTGGCCCCTGGATCCCCAGAGGGCACAATCAGCTTTGTCTCTGAAAAAGGCTTGTGATATGAACCCTAAAATAAACACTTAACACTTCACAGGTGTGCAACTGAGCCCTGGATTGCATTATTTTTCTCAGACTAGGTTTGGGTTGAAAAAGTTCCGTTTAGCCATTCTGCTGGGATCTGCTGCCAGCTGCCCCTCTACTGAGGGAGGAAAACAGAAGTGTATCCCACTGCCCAGCGGGCCAGCATTCATCCTGAACTTCTTTTTGACAATGGAAGAGTCTCCTTCTCCAGTGCTTGCTAGTAGCCCTTGCTTCCTGCAGCCCAAGTCCAGTGCTGGCCTGAGCCTTCTTTCTGTTGCTTATGTAGGTCACCTGTTGGTAAATGCAGCTCTGCTGTATCTCTGTGGGGTTGGCAGAAGACAAAGCTCCCTGGGGCAGCCAGGCTGTTCCTGTGCCTGCAGTGGCTTCTGGGACATAGGGCAGAGAGATGGATGGGTGCTGGGCTCTCTCCTGCCTGCCTGTCTGGGGCACGGGTGGATGTGTGCAGCCCCACAAAGAAAAGGGTACACAGTGCTTTCAGACTGAAAGAGAAAGCCAGCAATCAGGGTTTGACAGCTTATTTAGGAGTATGCTTCAGCTGGTGCCCTGAGCTCAGCCTCCTGCATGTTTTTGGGAGCTCTTGGCAGAGCTTAGGGCCCTCGGCACCCTCACCCCATTGCAGTGTGCTCTTGTTCAGCTGTAGTGCAGTGCCCTGAATTCACCTTTCACATGAATAGGCAGCCAGCCCTGCACTTCTGCGCTGAGCCCTGGCAGCCCTGGGAGCAGATCGGAGGTGCTGGCCCTGCTTGGGCAAGACCATCTATTCTCACAAGAGGCAGTCACCCTGATAAGAACTGCAGGCTCAGGCATTTGGTATAGCTTGGCAGTTTAAATGATACATCACCAGCTGCAGTCCCTCGAGAGGTACTTTGGTGGAAGTAAACTTTGTTCTGCGATCAGCTTGGTGGGAAGCAAGGAGCAGGATGAGCATGAGCAAGCTTAAAGTGTGTTGCCTGGAGGGAGAGGAGGGGAAGGCAGCCCTTGGGAAGGGGAGGAAGGCCTGTAGGGCTCTGTTTGAAGTTATCAGAATGTTACTTGGTTGGGGTTTGCTGCAGCAAGGACAGTCCCTGTCCCTCTGCCCCAGCTGGTGCTAGTGTGCCCTCAGCAGAATGAAGGCAGCCCAAGTGGTAATACCTTGTCCCCAGTGTGTTCTATGATGGTCTGCCCTCCTGCTTGCTTTTTACCTGGGGAGGCAGCTGGAACCCTCCTGATGTGTCTCACAAGGGGTCCTTCAGGTCATCCTTCCATCAAGGACTAACAGCCCCTGGTGCTTTTTGGAGCCAGCAGCGGGCCTCCCCTCAGCTCCCAGCTTCACACCAGCCCTGTGAGGGTGGTGCCAGTGTTGGCAAATGGGCCTTTGGCACTCCTTGATGCAAGACTGGTCTCAAGGCCACACTGGGCCAGGAACATCAGTCTCCAGCTTTGGGGGGCTGTTGGGGGCATGAAGGAGCAGAGTATGGCAACACTGGCTGTGCTGACTTGGTTTGAAATGATACTGCATCTTTCAGGATCTCCCTTGTAATTTTGACCGCCTTCACTGTATGCTCTCCAGTGAGTTGTATTTTCAAGCTTGGTGTTGTAAGATGCATTATCTCATGTTAACCTTTTTAAAGACAAAAAGCAACCTATTTTGAGAGCTCTGACCATAACCAGACTAATTTCTCTTCCGCACTGTCCTGTGCAGTGTCATTGCTTGTTGACTTGCTGGTTTCATTTTTTTGAGATACAAACTGAAATGAGGGTATTGTTTAGTTTTGTTGGTTTTTTGTTGGTTTTTTTACCTATTTAAGAAATTGTGGAAAAATGTTTACCTGATCTTTGTATTCTGTTTTTTTCTTAACCTTTTTCTCATCTCAGCCAATATTAGTGTTTACATTTGCAATTACCTGCCCTTTCAAATGCAGTTTTCAACCCTTCTGAAACCAGCAGGGTACACTACATTTCTTAGTAGTTTTCTTAGCTGAAATCCCAGATGTTTTCCTTTTTTTCTTCAGTATAATTTATCAGAAACAATTAACTGATGCATTTTTGTGTTGTCTTCCCCTTCAGTAATGTTTTGTCTTTTCTGCACATCTATTAATAAAAATGTGAAATGAAAATATGCCAGTACTGTTACTTCCCTGTTAATTGAGTTGGTTTATTTGCATGGGTTACTTAAAGCTTTGAATAACAGGTGTTCACAGTGGTGCTCCAGTATCAATACCTATACATATACATATATATCTACAAGGTTATTGGAAAACTAAAGTTGCTGTTTGACAGCTGTCTATACCTTAGAGTAAAGAAGCACTTTGGCAAAAGGCCATGAGCTTTGCTGTTATATTTATTTATTCATCCTAAGTCAGCAAAGAGGAGACCAGGGAGAAGACTGTTCACGGTATATGACTGGAGCAGGATGCAAGGACTTGGGGTAAAGATGCTGCTGGCATGGGGTTGGGGTGCTGCTGGTGGCCAGTTTTCTGGGGCAAGGTGTTTTGATCTCATGCAGAAGACCGACAGAGGAATTGAGGTAATCACTGCCAATCACCCCTTCAGGGTGCTTGCCCTGCCTGGCCCATGCTGTTCCCTCCAGGCCCAAGAGTGAAGTATTTGTTTTTGCAGTACTGAAATTAGCAGGACACGTGTACAGGTGTTGTATTTGCTACATAGCATTGCTTGCAGCACGGCAACTGCCGAGTCAAATGTGTTTGGGGTCTGAATGTTTCTGCTTCACAGCCATGCTGGAGGAATGGTTATGGCATTGCAGAGCTAACTTCCTAGAGGAGTCTCCATGTTGGGGTATGAGGCAGTGCTGTCTGGGCCTTCTGACTGGGATCAGGCGTGCTTGTAGGTCCTGCCTGGCTTCTCTTGCACCAGCCTGCCTTGAGCTGACAGTAGCTTCTTGATCTAGCAGGTGTTATAAAAACCAGGACAAACACTCCACGCTGCCCTGCACTGGACAAACCTGGCTGCCCCTTGTGCAGAGTGGTTGGGGTTTATTTTTCTCCATTTCCTTGATGGCCAAGTGCAGAAGAGCAACCTTGGTTCTACCATTAAACTGTGGAACAGAGGCTTAGAGAGGAAATTGCTGTAGAAGAGCCCTGTTGGAGCTGACTATAAGGGGAAAACATCCTGTTTAGGCTTGCCAGGGGAGGGAAGGGAGGCAGTAAGTCTCCAGCCTGCAGAAACAGATTGCTGTATTCCCAGTGCAGGACCGGGCACTTCACCTTATTGAACCTCACCACAGACCTTCCTCCTGATGGAGGCCATGGACTTTATGGGCAAAGCAAAGAAAGACTGCTGCTGTGCTCCCTCACCACTCCCAGCTGCTCCACAAGGCCTCAGACAGCACAATGTCAGATGACAGCAAATGCAGAGACGATGTTTGTGGCAGAAGTCAGGGTGCTGCCCAGGATCCCAACCCAATGCAGCTGCCTATGAGCTTTCAGTACCAAGGTGTGCTCACCTTTGTCACAGTATTCAGCACCCCCTGCAGATCCATCTCTTGCCCTTACCCTCCCAGCAGGAGGAAGTAGAAAGGGACAGGCTGTAAAAGCAAAACTGCTTGAGGCCTTTGAAAATGCAGACAAACACTAGTGATATGCTCAAATATTTATTAGGTGGAGGGAGAGTTAAAAAGAAATAAAACTCCTAAAACATTCACCGCACTGGTGTAGGACAAGAAGGACCAGGAGTTGCCTCCAGGGTCTTGTTTTAGAAAAAATTGGGGAGGGACAGGTGAAGTTTCCATCAAGTAGCTGTGTCTTTTCTGAGTAGGGTGGCTTGAGGCAAAAAGAGGTACAACACACAGCTTATACTTTTATTTAAGAAACTGCNTTTGACAGTTATAAAGCTTAAAAAAAAACAAGGAAGGATGATCTGGTGCAGATGAGAAATTCATAATAAGTTTCCCTACAAAGAAAATAAAACAGGCTGAAAGATGCAGAAAACCACATTTAGCCTCTATTACATTTACAAATACATANGAAAAGAAGTTGCAGGACCCACTGAGCCATCCAAAGTCTCTTCCTAGAGAAACAAAATACTCCAACCCAATATCAAAACACACATCCGCCCCCCCAAAAAAACCACAAACAAAACCCACAAACAAAAAAAAAAGGCCTTTATTATTAAAAAAGTGAAAAAAAAAAGGTGAGACTGCAGTTCAGGGCCACAGTGAACAAACTGCCCACAGGAGTTCATCTTCCACAGCAGGAAGGAATGAGAAGATGAAAGAAAGAGGAAGACCCACAAACCTTTTTTTTCCCTTCTCCCAGTCCCGTTTTTATCTCTTTAAAGTAACAGCTATATTGGGGGCTGAGGGCAGAAATCAAACCAACAGGACACGTCTTAATTCTTTTTTTTTTTTTT
>VWYN01012439.1:0-11211 GCA_013400075.1 Hippolais icterina
TTCAGGGGTGGACGGCGACAATCCACCCTTTTTTTTTTCCCATTAGTTCCTTCAAAAGCTCCTTGTTACACAGATGGAGAGCCCATCTGGCTCTAGCAGGCCTGGTGCCATAGAAGTTGACCTGTCACCAAAGAATCCAAAATTCCACTGTTGGCAGCAGCCCTTAAGTCATTAATAAATCATGTGGATTCTCCTGTTCATCACTCATCTCTCATACTGAAGGAACCGAGCAGAACACCTTCAGAGCTCCTGCCCCATCAACCAAGTGACGCAGAGCCTTGAAGTCCTTTTTAACTACCCTGATGCTCTTCTTTTCAACCCATCAGTTGCCAGCCTGCAGTACCAGCAGTGGATAATAACCAGAGGGCTCTATCAGCCCAGAGAGTCTCCTGGTGATATATCCTGTACCCAGGCCCCAGGGAAGCAGCAGACTTCCCTGTGGGATGGGTCTGATTGACACCCAGGGCCCTCTGCTCCCTTCAGAAAGGAACCAGCAACAACCACTACCCTTTTCTCTTTAATGCTAGAGGTGGTGATCTATCTGGCAAAATATTAACTGGGAAATGATCCAGACAGATTATTTTCTTCAGTGTCATTTGCCTGACCCCCTGGATCCAGGGCCCCATTCTGAAAAGACACCGGGGACAGTGATGGGGCTCGGGTGGAATTCTGTATTGTATTTTTTTATTTCCATCCCCCCCTCTCCATTCAATAGGTCTTCTTCTGCTCCTCTGACTCCTGGTGGGCTTCTCTCAGGGATGAAAGGGTGAAACTCCACCAGTCTATTTCCCCTTCACTCTCCCTAATACCCCTTCATCTTTCCACTTCTTCCTTAAGCTCTGCTATCAGACAGAGCAGATCATTTACCAGCTGATACTGTTCTCTGGTATTATCACCAGGCTCAGATATTCCCTGCAGTTAAGTGCTTGGATAGCTGTGCTGTTCATGGGTGGTTCTGTTTGGAAAAACAAATTATAAAAAAGGAATTAAGAAAGGAGAATGACAATGAGAAAGGCAAGGGAAGGCAAGGCATGGCAGACATGTCCCAGCACCAGGACTGTGGCTACAACCCAGCCTGTGTGCCATGCCTGTGCAAACTGCACACAGCATCAACTACACCATGACCTGCACACATCATGATTACAATCAGCTATGTTAAGAACAAGCCAGGAGACCAGCTCCCTTTTAATGCCTTTATTGAGGTCAGCTCTGGCTGGGGAGCCCGAGGGGTTTGCACACCGCCACTACTCCCGGGAATGATGCAGAGTGTTGCGGCGTGTTTTGTATTTTCATGTTTTATTGCTAATGTTTATGGGATTTACTTGCTGTTTCTATGTAAGTTAAGAAATGGTTTCTCCCAAGTTCCCCCCTGTACTCCTTCCCATTTGGTATATCTCCCGCCTTGGAAATCCACTATCCAAATTTGTTCTCCCTGGTTACAGTTTTGGGTCAATCATTGGTTGCTCCCCCTCCCAGAGCCTGCCAGTCTCCGGGAGGCCTCTCCCCTCCGTCCAGAGACTTTGGAGAGACTCAGTCCCGGATTGGAGCAGGCCTGGGAAATCCCCCACCCCTAAAATTTGATTTGCTTTGTATGTACCTTCCCCTTTATCCTCATTGGCCCCTTGACCTGAAGCCACTCTGTCCCTTTCCCCTTTTTAACCTGCTGCACAGCCCTGTCAGCTGCCTTCGGTCAGGAGCTGCTGCAGAGTGCCAATAAACTCCGCTCTGTTGCACCCTCACCGAGCCTCCTTCTTCTCTACCTCGTCATCGCCTCTCTTCCAGTGCTCCATCGCCGTACGGCCTAACCCACCGGGGGAGAGTTGCTGGACCGCCTGCAACTCTCTAACCGAGGCTGGGACGGTTCCCTGCCAGGGCTGCCGGGTCAGCTGGGAAGCCGCTCCCCAGAGAATCAGGGAACACGCCTCAGCAGAGAACACTCTTCAGCAGAGGAAGAGGAGTTCAGCTTTGCTGCATGACACAGCTGGGGCTTCTGTCCTCGCAAGAGGCCTTAGTAAGACACTTGGTGGCTCTTGGTCTAGGGGTGTCATGCTGATCGAGTGCTGTTCAGGTCACAGCTACAAGGCGAAAAGCTCTGGTTGGTGATATGATATTCTCCACTGTTTTCCTGGCCTAGCAGTATCATTTTCAGTCTTTTGTTTTCTATTGGCTCGTTGTTCTAGGGCTTCCCTCTCTCTGGATGGTATTAGATGTCCCCTAATTTACATAAAACCTTGGGTGCCATTTTCTTCTCAGTTACTAATATCCCCTTTGGGAAGCAGCAGAAGCGATACCTGATAGAAAAAGGCATACAGGCACAAGGAAAGTGGCAATCAACAATTAAAATCTTAACCTGTTGGGGACAAATAGTTAGGCATATGAACAATAAACAAAGAACGGACCTAAGAACATGAACAATGGGTAATTAAACATTCAGTAATTGTAGTGGTACATTCTTTTACTTGTTATATTCACATTTGTGTTGATTAGCTGGACTGTTCCATGTAACTCCTCGTTCATCCCCAGTTTGGTTTTTCCTTGAGTTGTTTACCAAGTTTTGGTTAACCATCAATCATCTGTTCCCCTGCCCTCAGGCCCTGTCACTTTTAGTGAGGCCTCTCCCCGGTTCCAGAAGGTTCTGGGAGGATTGGGCCCTGAGAAGATTGGACTCGAAGGATTCCCCTCCTCCTTCATGAGATTTGCCCTGTGGATTGCACCTCATCCCTTTAACCACTCCCCAGTTCCCCATGATTGTCTCCCTGCTTGGTCCTTCCCTCAGCTCCTCCCCTGCTTAAAAGAGGCACCCCCAAGGTGGGGTATGCTCTGTCGAGGCAGGCGCTCGGGAGTGAGGACACTCTCAATAAAGCTCCTGTGGCACCTCATCAGAGTCCTCCCTTCTTTCTTCACTCCAATCACCTCTGCCATCACCAGGCTTGGGGAAGCTCTAGACCCACTGGGTGGATCCTGTTGGCAAGCCTACGGGATCCTACCGAGGACCGTAAGACTTCTGCCAGGGTAGCCAGAGCAGGTTCAGGGAGCCACCAGGAAGGCAAGAACGGTTGCAAATACTTCAATGATATTATTAGCAACAACAATTAACTGGGTAGACACTTCGACATGATATCATAAGAACTCGTGTTTAGGGATTTATTCCCCACAATATTCCCCCTCTATCTTTTTGATCAGGCTTAGGCCTGCATCAATTTGCAGTTTCTGATTCTTGAGAATAAAACTTCCCTAATTTTTGGTATTGGTCATAAACCTTTTTGGTCATTTTATGCTCTTGTTGTTGGCTCTCTACCATCGTAATTCTACTTTGTTTCTAACTGGTTGTTCCTGGGATTCGTACACTCGCTTGGATTGTGAAAGTTACTACTTGGACCAAGCAAGGGAGTAGGAAGGGCAGAAACAGTAAACTCATTAATGCACTAACTACAATAAAAGCCATTTTCTTCCACCACTTTCCCTTGAAGGGCCAGAAGTTGTCCCACCAACTAGTGTCTACTAGGGGAATCCACTCTTGGGTACCGACATACACTATTTGCGTATTTCTTTAGAGATGTTTCTGATCACTTTGCTTTTAGCATCAATCTCTAAGCAAAACTCTGAAGAATTAAATTTGCCACATATTCCTCCTTCATCAGCCAATAAATAATCTACAGCAAGCTGAATTTGATAAACTACTGCTCTGGTCTGGGTTAACTGGCTACTGATGTGGTCAAGGGCAAGACTCATTTTGTTAGAAACAATTTCTAGCACTGCTTGGAGTCAATGATTCTATTACGCATATAAATCATGGTATGGTATCCCCAAGATCTGTATTGGGCCCAGGTTGCTGGCCCGTAAGTTTTAATTATCTCTTCTGGGGTCTAGATTTTTCCTTTCCATGTTTGGGTACTCCGCATGTCAATATATTTCTCTTTTTTCTTAAGTTTTTCTTAAACCATCACATAGTGGAACTCCTAGATTTGACCCTGATTCCTTTGGGAGTAGGAAGAAGGTGGGTTTAAGGACACCTATAGTACAACTTCCTGCCCAGGTCTCCCGGGAAATTGGTATACACTGTGCTTCCACAAATCCAAGTCAGTGTTAAAGGGCTTCCCAAAATGCATTTCTTATTTCTGAGGGATATTCCCAATATGTGGACAATGTTCTTGTTCCCCAGAAGGGGTTTAATCCTTTTTCAGTGCATTCATGCAGCCCATACCCCTCGTGGTAAATGCAGGAGAAAGAAAGAAAACGCATTTTTCTTTCTTTCAAATGGACCAGTATCAATTTGGCTCTCAGGGAATCCACTTAGTGCCTAGATCTTTCGTTATCAAATATTTTTTAGAGGCCGTTTTTTCTACTAGGGTCTTATACCTCTTCCCTGTCCTTATAATACATTCTTCACCCATGACCTTTGACTTCAAGTCCCATTGCTCTTCCTTGCCCTGGGATTTGATGTTTTTGTTCTACTTGTCCCTATCTCAAAATCTCTAGTGGTCCCAGACTAATCCCTTCCCAAGGCCAATTTTCTGTCATTTGAGTATTTCCGCAAACCCAACAGTTGGTTAAATTTAACTCTTTACTGATTCTCTCAACTAAATCTAGGAATAGATTCTTCCCCAGGGGTATTTCTAAGTCATCTCTTTTTTTGTCACCAGTAATTGTTTTTCTTTCACTAGGTCTGTTAATTTTTCTTGGTTGGCATCATGTTCAAAGCAGAACCAGGCCTCTCCTACAGGGCATTCCCCAAGCAAGCGCTGCCTAAATGATGCTGTATTTTTTGCAATGCAATAAATTTTGCCATCTTCTTGACAGGTGGCTAACTGGGAGTGATTAAAACAGCTGGGGTTTAAGTTGGTATGGATTCTTTATTAGAGACCTGAGATTTTCCCCATCATAGAGAGAGTGATAACCCTTAGTACATGCAGTTTCTCCACTCTCTATGGTGCTTCTTACGAGCAGGACTAACATTAGCCCTCCCAGAGTCCGGGATGAGCCATTTTCGGTGTGGTGGACTTCACTCACTCACCCGGTCTTGCCTCTTGGGACTGGCGAATTCTCTGGGGAGGGTAACAGTCTTTCCTTTATACCCACTTCTTTATTAGTTTTGTGGCCCTTAGGAAATACTCTGTAGGATATTTAGTCCGCGTTGAAGCTGGGGTTTTTAAAAGAGGAGTCTTGAGAACAGCATGACTTCTGTTAGCAGTAAGGATCTCGACTAACTTGAAAACTCCAGAAACATTTATCAAACTGTCATGAACTTCTAACAATAATTACGAACATCAACAATAATTACAAGAATTCTTTAGCTACTATATTAATCTTTAACATGTTCCATAACTGGTTTGTTGGTCTGTAGAGATCTTTAGCTGACCTTTGGCTTTCCCTTAAAAGTCACTTTGAGGTCTCCTGAACCTGGAATTGCAACTCACTCAGGAGGATTTGCAGGTGATGCTGCTGGGTCTAGTCTGCTGTCAGGGAGTAGCACTGGTCCTTTGACTCGGGTGATGTGGGTCCAGCCTCTTTCCTGTATTCGCACCGCAGTGTGTGTGGTGAGTAACACTTGGAAAGCACCTTGAAATTTAGGGGTTAATGGGGTGTTATTCCATGATTTGATTAGTACCCAGTCTCCAGGGTTAATCTGGTGTACATCAGTATCAAGGGGAGAGGTCTGCGGAAGATACCCATTTTTCCTAGGACTCTCTAGCATTTCCCCAATGGTTTGTAAGTACTTTCAGGATTTGTTTCCCCTTCTAGATAATTTCCAGAGCTGTATGGGGTTACTAGGAAAGGGAGTCCAAACATCATCTCATAGGGGGAAACCTCTATGTCTGATTGAGGTCTTGTTCTGATTCATAGGAGGGCAAGGGGTAAACACCTGAGCCAGTTCATTTGAGTTTCTGCAATTAATTTGGTTAGCACATTTTTGAGGGTTTTATTCATCCTCTCCACCCTTCCAGAGCTCTAGAGATGCCATGGGGTGTGTAGCTTCCATTTCACACCCAGGGCCTCAATTATTTTGTGTAAAGCTTGGGCAACAAAGTGTGGTCCTCTGTCTGAGTTGATGCTACTGACTAGCCCATACCAGGGAATGATATGTTCTAAAATTATTTTCGCGACCACTTCCACTGTTTCCTTTCTGGTTGGGAAAGCTACTATCCAGTGGGTGAGGTGATCAACTACTACTAGCAAATGTTTGTGTTTTTGCACAGGGAGCATCTCGGTGAAATCTATCTGGGTATTTTGGAATGATCTCAGGGCTAGCTTCCTTCCCTCAGGTGTGGTATTTCTTGTTACTTCTTGTCTACCTTTTGACAAATTATGCACCCTCTAGTCACTGCTTTTGCCAAATCATATACCCCAATACACAGATTTTCCCTTAGAAAACAGTTGTATAATCCTTGGATTCCCTAATGGGTTAATCTGTGTATTTCTGTTAGCATTTTTCTGGCTAGAGTCCTATTTAAAAACTCGTGTTCATTATGTGCCAACCACTCCCCTTGCTTCCCTTGATGCATTCCTAATTCTTTTACCACTTTTAATTCTTTCTCACTAAATACTAGCTTTTCTTTTCCCTCTTTTTCACCAGGTTTTTCATTTAGCTTGAGGATCTTCACTGAGTCCCCTGAATCTAGAGCTGTTAAGCCATCCAATCAGCCAGTTGATTTTCTCTCCCTTCAAAGCTATCTCCTCTCTGATGTCCTCTTACATGCACTACCGCTATTTCCACTGGTTTAGGCAGGGATTCTAACACTGATTCTATTAATTCCTTATGCACCAGGTTCTTTCCCCTTGAACTTAAGTACCCACTCTCTTCTCAAATTTTTCCAAAGGTGCAGACAATCCCAAATGCATACTGTGAGTCAGTATAAACAGTCCCTTGGTCTCCTTCTAGTAGATCTAGTCCCCTTTTTAATGTATGAACTTCACAGCACTGGGCTGACCAGCTAGAAGGCAATTTTCCCTTTTCTACAATTTCCATGTTCCTTCCCTTTGTTACTGCGACTACTACTACTACTACTACTACCACTACTACTACTACTACTGGTATATATGAATTTTTTTTCCTCTCCACTACTCTCAAGAACCCATCAATGAATAATATTCAAGGCAGAGGTACATCCTCCAGGTCTTCCCTTACTTTAGTTTGTAAGTTTATGAGTTTTAGACAGTCATGTTCTAACTCGAGTAGGGGTTCTCTGGAGAGAAACTCTGCTAGATTTAGACTTTTAGAGGTGACCAGTTCTAGGTCAGCAGTATTCATTAAGATGACTTTATACTTTAATATCTTAGAGTCTGTCAGCCACTGCTGGGCTCTTTGGCTTAGGATCATTTTAAGATTGCGCAGCATATGGACTATATGAAGGGTTAGGGAAGAGGGTGTTTAGGGAAATTCTATGGGGTAGGGTAGAAATAATGAAGTTTTCTTTTGCCTTTTTTATACCTCTTTGACCTTATTCCTAGTACCACTCCTCTCCTTTACACTTCTCCTTCTCAATCCTTGTCTAACTTTTTCTTACTATTCACACACTTTCTTCTCACTTGCTTTTTTGTTCTTTAAACTTCATAGCATTCTAAACGTAAATTTTAATTTAACAGATACAGCCTAAAGGAAAAACTTTTTATATACGTCAGGGTTAAATTTGGGTCTCTCTCCAGAGAGAACTCTTTTATGGGTTCTCACTTTCAATCGTCTCCCTATTTGCCTCTCCCCTGTTGAAAAACTGAAAAAACGGCGGTGATTGTGCGCTTTCTGTAATGCATATAAATGAGATGAAACATAGGGAGTAACGTAACTATACTCATAACAATACAGAGACTTCTTGTTTGATAAATGTATTTTCATTTCTACAGCTAAGGTTACTTTCCTGAGGTTTTGCCATGGAAATCTTTGTTTCTACGGGGCTGCAGGTGCTCACGGAGGCATGGGTGTTCACAGACAGGACCTAGTTGGAACCATGCCGTCCTAGATTAATTGGGATTCCTTGTAGGATATTACAAGAAGCAGTACAACACTGAAGCTGTAGGTCCTGGTCTGTTGATCAGAATCATGGAGTGGGACATCGTTTTACTTCTTATCTTGTCCGATAGTCTGTAGTTTTGTGGTTTGCAACCTGGTGGTTGAGCGACGTCTCAAAACTGGCAGATAGGGTTGCCTTCTCCTCCTTCTCCATGCCGCAGTCTTTTGGGTTCACTGCACTCCTGTAGTGAGCCCAGCAGAACTGTTAGTATCTTTGTCATTAATTTAATTAGTCTGTCCTAAAATATGGTTTGATGTTCTTTGCCGGAAGCCACCTGGGTCCCGCAGGGATCAAGACACATCCATATCCTCTCCCCCAGGTAATCAATTGATGAGGCCCAGTTATTTTGTGTGTTTCAGGGTCTTTGATCAGCACAGGCAGCTTCTCAGTGAGTTTAGCTTGGGTCGAATTGGAGAAGTACCTGATCATGGCAGGGGGACATGTCGGGCTCAGTACTGGAACAATTTAGAAAATTTATCACATAAAGGGCCTTACAGAGCCTCTCAATGGGAGGTAAGATCTCTGTTCCTCCCCCCTGTTTATGCAGAACCCTTTTGAGAGTTTGATGGGTTCTCTCAACAGCTGATTGCCCTGTGGGTGAGTATGGAATCCCTTTATCGTTTTGGATGCCCCAATCTTGCATAAAACTTTTCAATTGTTTGGAAACACATGCAGGGCCGTTATCAGGTTTTATTTTCTTTGGGACTCCCAGAGTAGCAAAAGCTAGTGAGAAATGTTTTTTACAAAAGAGGCATTCTCTCCAGCATGGGGAGACGGTGAACATGACTCCGGCAGTACTTCTGTCTCCCAAAGGATGAGATGTGTGTGACATCTGTCTGCCACAGCTCATTAGAATTGAATCCTCAAGGCTTGACACCTCTGACAAGGAATGGGACTTGGTAAGACTGGCATTGGGGGCATGACCCTACTACAGCTTTGGCTTGTTCCCTAGTGAGGTGGAACATCCTCACCAGGGCTGACATTCTGGTGGTAGAAAGCATGTGATATTTTTGCCTGTTGTAGGGTGTCTAGGAGAGTTGATGTTTGAACTGCCATTGCCAGTGCATCTGCTCTACTGTTTCCCTCCACAATAGCACCTGGAAGGTCGGTGTGTGACCTGACATGCATTATGTAAGTAAGACTGCTTCCTGTGGGAGATAAGGTAAGTTTAGAAAGCAGATCGTATAGTTTTCTGTTGGATGCCTCTTTTAAAGCATGTTCTGCCCTCATAGCTACCCCTCCAACATAAGCCGAGTCAGTTACCAGATTAAAAGGTTGGTCACTGAATTTCTCGAAGGCTCTGACAACAGCTGCTAACTCTGCAATCTGTGGGGATCCTTCTACCACACAGACATCAGACTCCCACTTCTGTGTCCGAGGATCCTTCCAAGTCATCACTGACTTGTGAGAGGACCCTGAGCCGTCAGTAAAAACTGTCACAGCTTCAAGAGGTGTTTTGCTTTGAATAAATCTGGGGACTAATTGAAATTTGGTTTTGAACAACTTGTGTCCAGGAAAGTGAATAGAAATTTTGCCTGGATAGCTATCTAGGGCAAGCTGGAGATTATCATTGGTTTGGAACAGAAATTCCAGCTCCTCTGTAGTTTCAAATGGAAGAAAAATGCATGAAAGGCCACATTCCACAAGAAAGGGGAGGCGAGTCCTACCTTTTCTCATGACTACCGCTATTGATTCTTGAGGGGCGGTCACAGTCTTGCCAGGCTGCGAATGAAGAAACACCCATTCAAGAATCAACAGGGGGTCCTTTAGCTCTTGGTCCCATTGAAAGATCAACCCAGAGTCGTGTGGTACCTTTCCCAACACTGCAAAAGGAAGAGTAGTTAGTGAGGGCTCATACCTTGAGGTCTGTGCCATTGAGAGGGCTCCTTGAACCTGTGCGATGGTTTGGCAGGCCTCGGGGGTCAGGTTTCTCAGGGAATTGACTTCGCTGTCACCTCGCAGTAAGTTGTAGAGTGGGGCAAGGTCTCCTGAGGAGAGTCCCAGAAGCAGGCGAACCCAGTTGATGGAGCCACAAAGCTGTTGCATCTCATGCAGGGGTTTTGGGTTGTTTTTGATGATGATCTGCTGCGGAGAGATGATCCGTTCTTTCACTCTAAGTCCCAGGTAATTCCATGGGCTGGTGAGTTATATTTTGTCCTGCTGAATCTCAAACCCTGCACCCTCAATGGCACCAATGGTGTTTTTTAATAAAATGTCCAGTCTGGTTTGGTCTTTATCACATAACAAAACGTCATCCATATAATGCAAAATGACAAGAGTCTGGAAATTTTTCCCTAACAGGAGAAATTATTTTTGCAACGTACCACTGGCAAATTGAAGGGCTTGCCTAATTTGCGGGGATCGGGCATGGGCAGGTATCCCATCCCGGCTTCTAGGAGGGCCACGTACCATTGGGTGGTGCTGGGGACGAGGCTGAGGCTCAGGCTGAGCCAGGGACACTGCCATGGAGAGAGAATACCCATGAGGCAGTGCAGCACCCTGCTGAGACCTCCCTGTAAGGGAAGTCCTCAGCCAGGTCCTCAGCCTGCAGAAATTTCCAGAAGGATCATTGCATCACCCCTTTATGTTAATAAGTTTGCCCTTATTGGTTGGTGTTGCACTTCCTGGTTTTCCTGTTTCCCCATTGGTTAGGTTTGGATCCCCTCCCTGATTGGTTTGTTCCCTAATCCCTTCCCCCATTGGTCAGTTCCCCTGACCACTCCCCCAAGTATCACTATAATGGTAGCCCCTCCGAAACCCTTGGGGTCTTCGGAGCCTCGGACCTCAAAGAATAAAGAAGCTCTTGAGACCGTTCCCTGCCTCCTGCTCCTCTCTGCGTCGTCTGCAGCAGCCCAAGGGCTGATCACTGCTGACTCCCTGAGATCGGTTGCCTAAGCAACCTTCACAAGAGAGCAGTTCACTGGGGAGTGCCTGTGCCCCATTGACACAGAGGCTGTCCTTTTAAGGACAGCCTGTCGGGGGAAGGTCGTAGCACGCCGAAGACTGGCGCCGGGCCCCGGCTTCAGGGGTGGTCAGCAGAAGGATGGTTGTCCCTGTTGGCACCCAACCAAACCATTATCAGTGAATGGAATAAGAAAAACAATTCGACCAACAAAATTCAGAAGAGAAGTGTTGACAATTTAAACCCAAATTGTGATTCAGAAATTTTTCACTGGTCCAAATCAAAAAGAATTGCTGCATCCAT
>VWYN01012440.1:0-25328 GCA_013400075.1 Hippolais icterina
CCATCCCCTCTGCTGCTCCCAGAACTCCATTCCCTGTGCTGCCCCCAGAACTGCTCCATTCCCTGTGCTGCTCCCACAACTCCATTCCCTCTGCTGCTCCCANTCTCTGCTGCTCCCAGAACTGCTCTGTTCTCTCTGCTGCTCCCAGAACTGCTCTGTTCTCTCTGCTGCTCCCAGAACTGCTCTGTTCTCTCTGCTGCTCCCAGAACTGCTCTGTTCTCTCTGCTGCTCCCAGAACTGCTCCATTCCCTCTGTGCTGCTCCCAGATCTGCTCCATTCCCCCTGCTGCTCCCACAACTCCATTCCCTCCCCTGCCAGAGCTCCTGGATCTCCTGGAGCACGTTCCCTGCAGTGATGTCCCTCACAGCCAGCTGCCACTTCACGCTTCCCTGCTCCAGCAGCCATCCCCTCCCTGATGAGCTGCAGGCCCTGCTCCCACTCTCTGCTCCTCCTCCTGTGAGCACAGAAACATCTGAGGATGATGATGTCTCCTCAGTGCAATGCACTTTCTGTCTCCAAGACCCATTCCCCACCCGGAGACTGCCCTGCTTTGCCTTCTCACAGGGATGACTTGTACCCCCTGTCCAGCAGCCTCCTCCTGGTGATGATTGCATAATCCCAGACCCAAGGCTTCCCAAGTTGTTTTAACTCCAAACTAAGTGCAGAAATGTCTTTTCTAATTTGCTGAGGCTGGGCAGGAACATGGCCCTGATAAGCTGCCTCAGTGTTTTAAAGGCATTAAAAATGTTCCCGGTCCCCTGGCAAGCTGTACTAAGTCTGCAGCTCCAGAGGGAGCAGTTGGCTTTTTGAGGGAAAGCTGAGATTCCCAGGGGCTGCAGGGGGTCTGAAAGAAGCAGAATTCCTCTGTCAGTGCTTCATGGGCCATTCCATGAGCAACTGAGGAACTCACCACTCTGGGGATCTCAGGTCTCTGCTGTCAGGCACTTTGTCTGACATCTCTAATTTAAAATGGGAACAGAAGTTTAAATTTTAGATGTATTCTTTCAGTACTTGTAAAGCATTTTATTATTTCACCACCATCCTGCCTTGCTCTGCTGCTACTCACCTGCTCTTGTTTTGCATGTTAAGTTTCCAATAAGCACCTCAGGCTGAGACATTAGGCTCAGATACGGAACTCTGTCAAGCAGCTTGTGAATTTGCAAGTGTCACATTACCAGAAGATGTCATTTACTGTTATTACATTTCTGATTAAAATCTTCAGTGAGAGAAATTAAGCTGAAGGCTAGTGAGGTACATTTGTTCCTTGCTGCTGACACTGTTGCTGTAAGCAGCATTTGAAGGGTAATTAATTCAGTACCATACACTGGACCCTTTTCGTGGGCAATTTGCAGTGAGTCAAACAGCTTGCCAGCAGCATGCATGAAAAAAAAACCTCAGCGAAGAAACAAGCTAAAACCCTTCCTGAGAGCAGAGGTTGACAAAAACATTATAATCTGCTACACCCTGCTACATGCACTGGGTTAAAACCATGCCTGGTGTAAGAAGTGCATTTCCATTTATCCAGACTGTCTCTGATCTGCCTTTCAGCATGGCACAGTTAAAGTGGGAGTGTGTAAAACCCCAGTGCACGTGGCACAGCTTTAACACAACAAAAAGTGAAATGTTTTGCAAACATGTAGCCCCTTAACGTTATTTTTGGTGTGGTGTTTAGCCATGGCTCATGCAACATCCTGACTGCACTGTATGTTTAAATATTAGACCCAAGCTGAAGTCCAAGATGCAAATGCAGAGGGATAGATGTCTCAGCAGCTGTCAGAACAACCAGTTTTACTATTTCAGATTATTTGGAAAATTCCAGGATACAGCAGAGACCAAACAGTTCCAGTCTGAAGGACAGAGCTAATCTTCTCCATTTGTGATAGCTTTCCAAGAGCTAATCAACATCATTTTGTGTCCAGTGAGATCCATGCAAACATCATCACCCACACTAGAGTTCCACTGACCCGTGGTACAGTCAAACCCTGCCCAATGCCATTTGAATCAGAACACTGAAAACATTGGATAGATCTCCTCCTTAATCCTCCTAATGGCCTCAGAGAGTTCTTGTAAAGGGAAATGAAAAAAAAAAGGCAGCTAGGGCTTTGCAGAATTGGAGCAGCAGTGGGAATGGATGCTCTGAAGTAAATGCATGCCACTATTACATCCAATGCTTCCAACATTTCATGCTGAACCACCAATGCTATAAAATCAGTGGCGTTGCAGGCAGCCATGAGTTAATATCATCTGCCTAGACAGAAACTTTTCAGCAAAAGCCCAGAGGAGATTAAAACCACCCAAGCATTCTTTGGTCTTTACCAGATAGGCTGGATCACAGATTTCTGATGTTTTTTACTGTAGCAGCAGTTGTCTTTCTGTATTTTTTTTCAGTAATCTTAATCCCCAGGAGAAGACCCGACACAAGATGACAGATTGGCAATGTCAGAGGGAGATTTCTGAACAGAGGCAGCACAGTTTAGCTGTTGCCTCTTTCAGAGACCCTGCTTATCTCTCATCCTTGAGTAAAATTCTGGCAGTATTTAATAATATTTGACTTATGGATGAACAGCCTGGAAGACTGGAGGATCCAGCAAAGTGTGGGCTGAGGAGCCCTTTGGGGTGCCCAGCACATCACAGATTGCTGTGACACAGCCCAGGGGACAGGCACACACGGGTCCCCAGGCACTGCCCTGACCCCAGGGGTGCAGCCACCCTCCTCTGAACCCCAGAGGAGATCTCAGCACCTGACCAGGGGTTTGTCTGCTGGGGAGGCACTGCTGGGGTGTCAGAGCACAGCAGTGCCAGCCAAGCCCTGCTCCTCAGTGGCAGGGCCATGCTAGAGGGCACGGTGAGAGGGGCTGCTGCTCCCACACAGAACCTTGCTGCTCCTCAGTCCTCAGGCATCAGGGTAAAGGAACGAAATACTCAGGAAAAGCTTTTAAATCCGAGTTAAATCCCATCAATGATAGCTTTAAAAGATCAATTCCTTATATCTATAAAAGCACGCTGATGGGATTAGGTGCAATCTGGCTGCTAACATTTGCAGTGCCACAGAACACTGCACAGGCACCTTGACACTCACCTCCTCCATGGAAACTCCTCTCTGGGAGGCATTCTGAGGAGAATTTCTCAGGGATGACTTTTGGTTTAAAGTGCACACAGAGCCAGCCAGGGAGCCTGCCCCGAGTACAGTGGCCTCATTCACAAGCACAGCCCAGCAGTGGCAGCTGGGTGCTCCTCATGGAGCTCATGGCCAATTGCTCTACATATTTATAACATCCTGTTACATTATTAATAGTGATTAAATGTTTAGGTATTTCAGATCAATAATGACTGTTTACAAATTTACCTTATCAAAAATTAATGCTGGAGAAAAAAGTGCACTGAATTTGTGTGCAGGATTGTGCTGAGCTTGTAATCTAAGTGCTATGTGCTGTGAAAATAAAAAATTCTTATGTGCTTATTACTGGAACATGGTTTATCTAATGCACAGGCCTAGTTGACAGGGTAATAGTCAGGTGATGTGGAAGATTTGTGGCTCTCTTTGTCAGCAGGTAAGTTATAGCTTCCCA
Source organism: Hippolais icterina (assembly GCA_013400075.1). NCBI lineage: Eukaryota > Metazoa > Chordata > Aves > Passeriformes > Sylviidae > Hippolais > Hippolais icterina. Next base: position 3,570 of record VWYN01012440.1, read on the forward strand.
AGTGAACTGCAGCATAAAAACTTATGTGCCTCTCTATTTCAAATGTTCAAGGAAATATGTGTTACCAGCTTTTCTGAGCAAGTAAGTGCCCTTTTTCTACTGCACATTTCCCTCCTGTTAAAGGGCAAGGCCAATCTCACAAACACTCAGGGATCATGCTGCTCTTTGCATGATAACCTGCAGCACAAAACAGTCAACTCCACGCTGCTTTATCAAGGTGTAGCAAAACCAAGGAAGTTTTTAAATTGTGAGTGCAGATTATATGTAAGTGACACATTAAATTCATTCCACTGTAAATACCAACCAGACTGTACTGGGCAGAAAGGTGACTGAAGACAGCAGATGTGAATCCTTCTGCATCCTGCCATGAGCAGAGTGAAGGGCTGAACCTCCCTGCTGATTTTAGAGGACTGAGACACTTTTACCTTCCACAGCAGTCAGTCTTGCTGACAGCAGCAGCAGAGTTTGTTGCTGGGACACTTGCCCCAGTCAGACAGGCAGCAGCAACAACAATCTGGTAACCAAGATCCTCAGCTGCTGGGACTTTAAAGTTTGCTATCCTCTTAAGTGTTTTATGAGCACTGGAGAAGAACCCTCAGCTCTCCAGGTATCCCCATCTCTTCCTGGGTAAATAATTTAATTGCAGTTCTCAATATTCAGAGAAGTCTTTCACTGACAAGAAGACTCACCTGCTCTCAAAGGAGACATCTCCTGGGATCACATGAGTGCTCTCCTTCCCAATAAGGAACCTGATGCGATCGTAGAAGAGCCTTGGAGGGTGCTGAGAGAAGGGGGGCTGGCTGTGCTGGATCAGGTCAAGGGGATCAGGGGAGCCCTGGCACAGAGGGCTGGAGTAACAATTGCTCTGCTGGCAGCAGTCAGGGTCGACACAGTCTGTCAGGCCATCTGAAATGGAAGGAATGGAAACTTCAGGAAACTGAGCAGTTCTGAGAATGAAGCAGCACCGATCACCTGGGAGCACAGGAGGGGTGTAATGGATGGGAAGGCACGCTGATTATGACACAGCCAAATTCAACAAGGCATTAACACCCATGCTCAGTGCAGGAGGGGTGTTTGTCTCAGTCACTAACGCTGCATCACCCCACCAAATCCTCAATGGAAACTGAACCTACAAACTAAAGTAACAGGGAAGAGCAGGACAGAGCTCCCTGCAGAAGAAATCACTCCAGGTCACTTGTCAGTGCAGTGTGAGCCATCCCCTGTGCAGCTGCTGCCCTGCCTGCTCTCCCAGCTGGGACACACTCACTGACCAGCCCCCAGTGCTGAACTTACCCAACTCTCCCGACTGTCCCCACTGCAGCAGCAAAATAATGCACTTGTCACAGCTGTCTGACTTCTGTTTTAAGCCCTACAATAGTTTTACAAGTGGTTTAGGACATTTCCTTTCCATTTATTGGTTGCACTATCAGAATGATCCAGAGAGGGCATAATCATAACTGCACTACATGAATACACACACCTGGATTCAGGCTCTATCCCAGTGACCAGTTACAGTCTTCTCTATAGATGTTTGCACCAGGAAAGCAAATTTGGAAAGTGAAAATAAAGCTATTACTCCTCTGTCCATTTTCAAGTATGAAAAAAAAAGAAGAAATAATAGATGTTTTTCAGATATCTACATTTCTTCATGGACAAACTTGCAGCAACATTTGTGGGTGAAATTAAGTTACTTAAAAATCTAAAGCTTATGATGAAAATTGAATCACTGAAGTGCGTCTAAATTAAGCACCTAAATAAAACTTAAAATTGGGCTATTGGCATTTAATTGCTTCTATCAGCAGCTTAGATGTCCAAATTGCCTAAATTACATACTCAATCAGAAACAGATTTAATAGGAGATAGTAAAATATCCAACAATCTTCTTCAACATCCACTTTATGACTTAGCAGCTGTGTTGCTTGCATTTAAAGCAAGATAAAGGTGTTTTATCCTTCAACAAAGACACCTCTGTCTTTCTGACAAGGTTTTGTATTTCTGACAGAGTCACCACTGTGTGGATCTCCCTTGTGCTCACACTGGAATGCTACAGGATCAACACACTGTCAGGTATTTTCACTCCATGCTCTGACTTTCCACGCTGTGTTTGTACCAACTCTCTGAGGTCAATCAGACTGCAGCTCCTGTGGGCAAGCTGTGCCAGCAGGGAGCTCCTGGAGTTGTGTCACTGCCTTTAAAGGGTGCCAGACCAAGCCCCAGGCAGCCCCAGTGCCCTCCCAGCAGAGCTCTGTGCGAGTGCTCAGCAGCACAGAACATCCCCTCTGAAAAGAAAGGAAAAGCCCTTCCACAGAACAGACATGTAAAATGAAATGGCCTTTCCTGGCATCTGAAAATCCTCGCCTGACCTTGAGCAGGATAATTGCTTGGCTAAGCAAAAACTTCTACCAATCCATCCTCTGCAGCTGGGCAGTCAGGGAGAGAGGCTGAGTTGTGACAATGACCCAGGGCAAGTGCAGCTTGCTGGCAGCAACCACCCAGCAGCCAGGGCTCAGCAGAGCTGCCATGGCCACAGGTCACTGCTGCTTCAGGCTCTTCCCAAGCCCTGCAGACAACAGGCACTGCCAGCAGGGAACAGCAACTTCCAGGGCACGGCTGAGTTTATTGACTCTGAGAGCAGCAGTCACTTCACATTCAGGAAGGCCAAGGAAGAAACTGGAATCTGTAGGAAATCAGTGAGCTCCAACCATCAGGGCCTCCAGTCTAAACAAAAGCACATGGGAGGGGATGGAGGAGCTCTCAACAGGAACCAGAGTCCTTTCCAATGTGTTCTGATGAAACAAAAAAACCCAGTGTTTTGGGCTGAAACTTGAAGAGCATGCCTGCAACTGCGAGGAAAAAAAAATAGTTTCATCTATATTTTTTCCCAAGAAAAGAAGCTCTCTGTGTTCTGCCTAAGTGAACTGAAAAACACAAGCTATAGATGTTTTTCAGCAGATCATCCAAGACTACAAACAATAAAGAATTTGACTAGGTTTGGAAATGTCAAAGACATTGCAATCTCTTGCTGTGGTGCATGCTGCAGTGTGCTCTGGACTCTCTCTGCCAGTGGAGGGTTCTGGCAGGGACAAATCTTGTTCCAGGAGTCAAGGGATTTTCTGGGAGATACCAATTCCTACAAGCTCCCCACTGTCTACCTGAGAAACCTGACAAGCTTTGGTCCAGCAGATTATGTGCTAATCAGAAAAAAGGAGCACTCATTGCACAATAACAGTAACCATGGGGAAGTGATATTGGAGTGATGTATTCCACACCAGCAATTCTGATTAATTTTTCCCTTGTCAACAAGCCATTAGATGTGGGAACTGAGCCGACCTGATTCTCTCATTTATGTAAGAAATAAAAGTGAAAGGTCACAGAAATATTAGAATAGGAAGGTCTGCCTAGCAATGAAATAGCTACAAAAAGAACACTTTAACTATTTTGCTTTTTCTAATGGAGTCCTCATTTTCCTCTGCTTCGGTCAAGAGCTTCCATACCTGGTGACCAACACAGCCCATTCAGGCTGTACACAAAAAGAAACCGAGGAAAGGGAAAGCAATTTTCCATCTTCCACTCAGACCCAATTTTCCCCTTTTCTTTGCAGCTCACTTGTCAGCAACATGGCTGCCTTATAAACTCTCCCAGGTTCTGCTGATGGGGTTATTTTGGTTGGAATTTGGTTGGAATTACTTGCCCTGGTTCAGCCTCCCGGGTACAACGGGGGTTCCCCATCAGGAGGGTGAGAAGCCCCAGGAGCACACCTGAGTTATTTGGGACTGGTGTGAGCCCCTGCAGCACCACAGACACACACAGGGCTGGAGTCAGCAGGGACAAGGCTACAGAGCCATCAGAGAAAGAAACTGCCACCCAAAATATCAGCAGTAATGCACAGGAGCAGTGCTCTAGGTCACAGGCTGTCATTTATGGGGTCTCTTTTCCCTCTCATAGTGTATTTTTTTTTAAATATTTTGATTGATCAAAATCCTGGGAATTTATTTCCATCTCCCCTCACAGCCATGCAGAATGAAAGAGAAGACACACGTTAGGCTCAGAGAAGATCCTTCGTGGGCAGGAGGTGCAGAAGCACCTCTGGACTCTTAAAACCATTTATTTGGCTCAGACTGCCATGAGTATTTTAGGATAATTAACCACAATTGTCTGAATAATGCAATTCCAGCTCTTCTCCAAACAATCAACCAAAATTTAGAAGAGAAACTGAACTTGCATAGAACTTAAAAATATTTTTCTCATTTTGTGAAGAAGTAAAATAATAAAACCCACCTGTTTCAGGGCAAACAGGGAACTCCTAAGCCAAAATAAGAGCTTTGTTCCACTTTAGGCTCATTCAAGACATTGGTTTTAAATTAAACAATTTAAAAGAGAAAAAAAAAAAAGGAAGAAAATCCAGCTCTAAGACCTCAAAAGAAAACTCCTGTAATTTAGCACAATATCCATCAAAATGCACCAGGTAAGCCAAGCTGGTACAGAATCACAAGCTACATATGGAGGCAGGCTGTGATAGTGCAAATTGTATTAGTTAGTGCATGTAAGGGTAAAATTTTCAACAAGCCAATCCTATCTGAAATGAGATTTTTAATCCAGGAGAATAACCCAGAAAAAAAAGCCAAATAAATCGTGTTTATAAACTATATTGTCAAATTCATTCACTTGAAAATGCTGCAAACACATTAGTCACTTCTCAACCACTGGCCACAATTTTAGTTAAATTTTCATATCAGGAACCAACTATTAAAAAGCTCACTGTGTAAGCAAACCAGCAGGGCTTCTTTTAACTCTCAGGAGACAACAGTCAGGAGTAGGAACAAACTCCTACAAACAGCAAACACTGTAATTCATACAGCAGGGGAGCCTGTACACTCCAGTTTTTACTGTCAATTACCCCAAAGTGCATCACAGCGTCGGTGCAGACTAAAATGTGTAACAGATGTGTAAATGGTTTTGGTTTGTTATTCGCATTTTTACATTTATTTTATATGAAAGACAGGCACATTCAGAGAACACTACAGATTATATAATAAAGTGATTTACATTTTGATGAGTCTGAGATTATGGCCTGCCATCCTCCAGGTACCTTCTTTTGTATGCAAGGATAATGATGAACTGGGATTTTTGTTTTGAAAGTGAATTAGAAAATTAAAATGTGTTTAATCTTACTGCTAAAACAGAATTCACAAAGATCGACTTCAGGACAGAAAGCACTTCATAGCACTGCTCAATAATTCAAACAACCTCAAAGAGAAGGCAGAGCATGCCAAAACAAGTTGCTCTGTTTTCAGTCCCAGCACTCCTATCTGCATTGCAATAGATCACAGAACTAGGACAAGATTTTCCCACTCCTTTGCTGGGGAATAGATTTTTTCAGGAAGCCTTCTGTAAGGAATGCTATTAATATTTATTGGGTCAGGAGTATGTGTCAATGGAATCACACAATGCTTTCCATCAAACAAAATAGATTTTTCTTGCTTATACTTTTATATATATATATATATAAATATATATTCCATATGATGGAAGGGATGTCACAAGTGTTGTGAAATCACTTCCTCAGCAATGCCTCAGCCACGGAAGGCTCAGGTTGTGCCTGGTACAGCCCATTTCCTGCTGTACACACGGGGCAGCAATCTCTGCTCTACAGGCACGATCACCTCCAGCAGCCACCAAAAGTGGCCACGGACCCACCCAGCACTGGCTCCTTTGCAGCAGTTCAGATCCCTGCTTTCTGTGTCTGGGGAAGTGCTGCACACTGAGGGCATTCCCTGTGGTTGGTATTTGAGCTTCCCAGGTGCTGCAGAATACTTGTGTTAGGCTTAAAATAAAATAAAATAAATAAAATAAAAATAGAAAAATACAGTTGGAAATGAAAAAGGCATTTTGTCAGCTCTAAGTTAATGGCAAGAACATTGAGCAAGTCATATATTTTGTGCCTGATACAAACACCTCAGTCACCTACTTTTCAAATCCCAGCCTCTCTGTTCTTCTCATCCACCCCTGTAGTACTTGCAACTCATGAGCACAAATATGGGAATATCACAGTACCAAACCTGGCAAAGTTCAAGAAATGTTTGGAAAACACCCTCAGGTACACGGTGTAATTTTGGGGCTGTCCTGTGCAGGGTCAGGAGTTGCACTTTGATGATTCCTGTGGTTCCTGCTCAGCTCAGACCATTCTCTAATTCTGTAAGTACCAAAGAGTTTCCTGTTCAGTGNAGTACCAAAGACTTTCCTGTTCAGTGCTGCAGAGCAAGCAGAGCAGTGTGTGTGTGTGTGTGTGAGTGTGTGTGTGTGTGTGTGAGTGTGTGTGTGTGAGCGCACTCCTGCTCTGGCTGCACTGAGCCCAGGGAGGACCAGCCAGAGATGGAGCTGGGAGATCTTGTCCAGAACACGTTCACAGAAAGTGAAAAATGAGATTTAAGAGTCTCCTTAAATATTGCCTGTGCTGACTTTATTCACCACAGGCTCAGTTCAGTCTAATTAGTGCTGCCAGGAATCCAAGCAAAAGGAATCAAAGAGTAACTTCAGAGGAGTGTAAGCAGCAGCAGCAGCAACTGTCAAAGAGTCTCTAATGCTTATTCCTATGCATGAATTCAAAGTGCCCAAATTTTATCCATGATACATGGCAGGCAGCAGGCAGGGAGGCTGTGAACTGGGAGCACTGGTGTTTCCAGAAGGAAAGCCATCAGTGTACCTGTGGAAAGGCTGGGGGGCTTTTACCCACTGAGTACCAGCAGTGTTTGGCCTTCCACACTCAGGACAACCCGAATAAATCAGGGGTTTCAGAAACTCCAAGTATCCCTGGGGAGCCCTCGCTGCTCAGCAACAATGAAAACCATTCCCATCAGTATTATTTATACTGGGTAATAATAGCATATTACTTATAGATGGACTCAATATCTCTGTGATGGATAGGTTATTAAAACGCCAATGGACGGGTCAGAAATACATCAATATTTAAGCAGCACTGGTTATCAACCCAAGGCTGTGCTGAGTCATTTATTTCCTTGTGCTTGGAAAAGCTTGGAGAATGCTACAGTAACTGTCTGCAGTGACTGAAGGCATATTTGGAAAAGAATTCAAAGCTTGTAGTAAACAGCATTTTCCTTCAAAACAAACAGGCAAGATTGATTCATGAAAGAAAAACGATAAAAGGAGATGCAGGCAAATTTAAAAGAGATCTGTATCAGAGAAACTAATGGGAGTGACAGGCTGCAACTTCCAGCTTGAGACAAAGACCTGTTTGTGCAGCAGCTGGGTAAATACATGCCCAAAACCCAGGAAATAACCTGGGTACAGCTGAGTGGGGTGTGACCCGTGGGTGTCAGGATGTGTTCTGCCTCCTGCCCAGGACACAGACACTCTGCAAATGGCTCAGCAGAGCTTCCCAGGGAGCTTCTGGAGCTGCAATGAGTCTGAATCAGTGGCAGGAAATGCCCTGCTCAGATGAGCTCAATGGCCACTTTATAAACTGCAATCCTGTCAGTTGTGACAGGGAAAGGAGAACCAGCACTGGGAATTACACCGAGGGAAAGGCCCCCCTGCCCAGGACACCTGCCTGACTGCCTGGCATTTTTTAATGGACATCACACTGCTCACAGACTGCAGCAGCACTCCACGAGAGCCACTGCAAACCATGCCCCCGTGCATCTGTTCTAATGCTGAGACCTTTCCACTGGTATTTGTAGTGAGATTTGAGCAGGTAAACATGCCCTTCAGTCTGTGAGCGGGGAAAGCTCACACAGAGCTCTGAGCTGGAATGGGAAAGGCACTTGTGGTACAGCCAGGGAAAAGTGCAGACAATCCTGATGGGGCTCCCAGGGAAACTGTGCTTTCCCTGCCCCTGAAACAGCTGCACACGTTTGATCTCAGGGACTGCACTGCAGGGACCGTGGTGCTCCAGTGGCTGCAGGACCAGGATGCCTGTGATGCTTGTGGCTTTTCTTTTTGTGATTATATCAGTCCTTAAAAATGGATTCAAAACTTTCCCCCTCCCTGAGCTTGTGTGCTCTTAATACACTAACACCTCCTCATGCCAATTAAATGACATTATTGAATCCTTATGGCTGGGACTAACCTCCTTTTTTGTCCACTATGTCTCTGAATGTAGTTCTAAATGACAATAATCTCAGTTTTTCCATCCCTGAAAGTAACATTTGACAAATCAACTGGAAAAATAACTTAAAACTACACAAAATTATCCCTTTGTCCAAGTCCTAAAACTAGAGCTTGTTTGAAATTATAATTGCTCAACTCCACTACAGCTTTGTTCTTTGGTGGTGACCTCCTCATCATGAACTTGAGGCACAACAGGACTGAGATGAAAATGTTTGATTTAAACACAACAGGAATGATTAGGATCTTTTCTAGGTGAGGATTCCATGATTTGGCTACACAAGGGCACTAAATTATCCCCTGGGCCAGGTGCCACTGCCTGTGATCAGATCCTGAGGCCTGAGGGAGTGACCAGCCGTGTTTCTTTAACTCCCCTGAGTGCAAGCTCTTACCTCAGCTGCAGGTGAGAATGCCAAACCTGCCCCAGCAGTGCAGCCTGAGGGATGGAGACCTGCAATGCCACCATAATATTCTCCCAGTCTAAGGCTCAACCTGCCAGCAAACAGGACTGCAAGGGTAATGTCACACCTCCTCCAATTCCTGATTTCCCTGTTGTGTTGGTATACAAACCCTGAGTTCATATTCATCTAACACTGGTATAGCTCCAGTGACCTTAGAGGATTTTTTTTAATTTATACTTATGCCACATCAGGTTCTATGAACTTCATATATACATAAAAGGAGAAGTGGTTATAATATGTAGATATAATTTTCTTTTCTTATATGAAATTGATTGTGGAGAAAACTTAATTACATTTAGCCCATCTGTAGTAGTCAGAATAATTAAATATTTCTCTCTGCACTTATCTCTAATTTTAATGTCAACAGAGCTGTCCTAGTCCATGTTATGTTCCCATTAAAAAGGGAAAAGAAAATTGCTTTTAAAACCTGCAGTGAAATGATGTGAAGTGTCTGCCTTAAACTGACAAATTCAAGGAGATTTAGAGTTAGAAGTGCCAACTCCTGCAATACCTCACTGTTATTGCAGGATATAAAGCACCCCAAAGCACAGCACGGGGCAGTTCCTGGGGAGCCAGCTCACAGGGAGCATCAGAAAATGCTCTGCATACCCTGCAGCCTGAGCAGGGCTGGGGGCAGGGGTAGGGTGAGCCAGGGGCTGGGACAGTGGGACAGCAGGGACAGCGGGACAGTGGGACAGCAGGGACAGCGGGACAGTGGGACAGCAGGGACAGCGGGACAGTGGGACAGCAGGGACAGCGGGACAGTGGGACAGCAGGGACAGCGGGACAGTGGGACAGCAGGGACAGCGGGACAGTGGGACAGCAGGGACAGCGGGACAGTGGGACAGCAGGGACAGCGGGACAGTGGGACAGCAGGGACAGCGGGACAGTGGGACAGCAGGGACAGCGGGACAGTGGGACAGCAGGGACAGCGGGACAGTGGGACAGCAGGGACAGCGGGACAGTGGGACAGCAGGGACAGCGGGACAGTGGGACAGCAGGGACAGCGGGACAGTGGGACAGCAGGGACAGCGGGACAGTGGGACAGCAGGGACAGCGGGACAGTGGGACAGCAGGGACAGCGGGACAGTGGGACAGCAGGGACAGCGGGACAGTGGGACAGCAGGGACAGCGGGACAGTGGGACAGCAGGGACAGCGGGACAGTGGGACAGCAGGGACAGCGGGACAGTGGGACAGCAGGGACAGCGGGACAGTGGGACAGCAGGGACAGCGGGACAGTGGGACAGCAGGGACAGCGGGACAGTGGGACAGCAGGGACAGCGGGACAGTGGGACAGCAGGGACAGCGGGACAGTGGGACAGCAGGGACAGCGGGACAGTGGGACAGCAGGGACAGCGGGACAGTGGGACAGCAGGGACAGCGGGACAGTGGGACAGCAGGGACAGCGGGACAGTGGGACAGCAGGGACAGCGGGACAGTGGGACAGCAGGGACAGCGGGACAGTGGGACAGCAGGGACAGCGGGACAGTGGGACAGCAGGGACAGCGGGACAGTGGGACAGCAGGGACAGCGGGACAGTGGGACAGCAGGGACAGCGGGACAGTGGGACAGCAGGGACAGCGGGACAGTGGGACAGCAGGGACAGCGGGACAGTGGGACAGCAGGGACAGCGGGACAGTGGGACAGCAGGGACAGCGGGACAGTGGGACAGCAGGGACAGCGGGACAGTGGGACAGCAGGGACAGCGGGACAGTGGGACAGCAGGGACAGCGGGACAGTGGGACAGCAGGGACAGCGGGACAGTGGGACAGCAGGGACAGCGGGACAGTGGGACAGCAGGGACAGCGGGACAGTGGGACAGCAGGGACAGTGGCAGGGATGTGACAGGGACACACACCAGTGCAGGACAGGGGACACTGACAGGGCTCTTGGGCTCCTGGAAACAAGGTGGGAAAGGAAGGATCTGAGAGGAATAAGGTGAATTTGAACAGGGTTCAGAAACGAGGAAGCCTTTGCCAAAGGACAGCAGGGTCTTAGAGCCCACAGGATACAAAATCAGAAGGTCTCAAAATATATCTGCAAGTGAGGACTCATCACTGAGTCACAATGTTTCTACTGAGGTCCCACAGTGACCTCAGCTCCTGGACCCACATCAAGAAAACAAACAATCACCACAGCAAGGTTTGCCCCTGCAGTCGAGTGCAAATCTCCTCCAGAACACTGCTACAGGCTCTAGGTGTGACACAAGAAGATAATGTGTATTTTAATTTTAATACATCTCAGTGTACAGGAAAAAACTTAAACCATGTTTGGGGCTGATCATAAAATAATACAACTGCATGGGTTGGAAGGGACCTTGAAGCTCACCCTGCTCCAAGCCCCTGCCCTGGGGAGGGACATCCTGCACTGGACCAGGCTTCTCAAAGCCTCGTCCAACCTGGCCCTGAATGCACTCCCTGAGTGAGAAACCTGCCCAGCTCTGAGCATGGACAAGCACACGGTGAAGGCTGCTAGAAGGTGAAGGAGAGAAAAGCAACAGCCCTTGACCATTCAGTAAATGAGTATTCCTAAAACAGATAGGATAAATAATTAATTCTGGGAGCAACCAGGCAGGAATATTGTGGCTTCTCTCCCACTGGCAAGTCTGAAATAGAGCTGGATGTTTTCCTTTAAAAAAATGCTCCAACTCATGCATTAGAACAGCCTGTTGGAAAGGAAGCAGACACCAGCATATGAAAGAATTATGTTTTCCCCAGCAAACCTAGAACTTATGCAGCCTTAGAACGAGATCAGGATCAGAGGACTGAGGTGGGGAGCACCTAGTGCCAAGTGCCCTCGTTCAGCTGACAGAAAGGAGCAAAGGATTCTTTCCGTGCAGGGCTCTGTCCGTGGTACTGCCCCAAATCCCCTGTGCACACCTCCTACAGTTTCCTCAACAGTCCCTCCAAAGCAGCTCCAGATAATGCAAGAACTGTGCTGTGTCTCAGTAAAAATATTGAGAGAGATGAATGCTAAAAGCAACTGTAAATGTGCACTTTATGCTTGCAAATATATTAAATTAATAATAATAGAAGAGTAACTGGATGCATTTTGACAGGCACAGAGGTTTTTTTTTCATTTGGGTATCTCTTGGCTGTTTTTTCTGCAAGACTGACAGAATTATGAGGAAGAGTGGAAAGGAGATACATGAAATTACTTATTACACTTTTGTTTTGGTTTGCTTTTTACAAGAAAAAGGCAAATGCAGGGATGGTAGAGATGGCCACAGACACCTTCTGCCTTCAGCAGCAGCCAGCTGGGGTCTGCTCCCTGCTCCAGGTGAGGGCAGTGGAACAACTGACGTGAGCAAACAGACAAACATTGACATTTGGTGATAAAAAGGAAAGCATACACCAAACTATGGATTTAAATGGCAGGCAAGGATGTGACAGATAAACAGAGACATGAATTATGTATCATACCTCCATCATTGTCCAGGTTATCTGCACACACCATTTCCATGACAACGTTACATCCCGAGCCGCTCCAGCCCACTTGGCACACACAGTGCCACCCGTTCTGATCAAGGGTGCACCTCCCATTTCCATAACAGAGACCCGGGCAACCATCTAAAACAGAAAGGGGGAAAAAAGCCTTCATGAAGGGGCATTTTCTTTTGTTTTGCAGTTGCAATTATTCATTAACATTCCTACTTCTAGCACTTGCTCCTTCAAATGACCACAGCTTGGAACCACTTACACTTCTGGCCAAATATGGAAAAATCCCCAACTTGGTCCTTCCCTTTGCTTGCCCAAAAGTAGTTTCTCAGTGAGGAATGAGGTTTTTTTAGTGTTTAGTATTTTGTGCACAGGAAAAAAGTGAGTAAAGTCATGCTATAAAGTTCTAGAGTCATGTCCATCTCTTTCTCTATTGAAAAATAAACTGTGGCCCACTAACAATATCACACACAACCAAGATTTATATCAAAGACACACGTGGAAAATACTGTCTAAATGACAAACTGGCATCTGTAGACATAATCCTACACATTGCAGGGAGTGGAAGTGACCTTTTTATTCTGTTCATAAATACTCATCTGACTGAGGAAAAGCCAATTTGATTTATGCCACAACACTCCTTCCACAGACGCCAATGAGGGAGCACTGCCTTCCTGTTCACTTTCCTCCCTCACAGCTGATTCCAGCAGGAGCAGCACGTGCCCTTTGGTGGTGCTGATTCGAGATCAAAGCTGGACCAAGGACTGCTGCATCCTCTCAATTATTACCTGCAAGCTCTGAGTCAATCTAACTCGGACACTCACACCTACATTTCTTGCCTGTAAGAGAGAGGAATGTGTGCACCACGTCCATCTGCTTGCAGGGTGCAGTGCCAGCTCAGACATTTGTCACATCCTCACCCTGTCACACAGGGAGCCAAAGGACAGTGATGAGGCTTGGCAGAGGGTGACAGAGTGAGTGGCATCACTTCTGCCATGGCTCCTTTCCTTCTGCGTGGACACGCAGGGTCTAAAGCCCCTGTGCACCGACACTGATTATCAGCACCTAGGGGTTATCAGAGAGGGGCTTTGAGGAGGAGAGAAGAATCAGGGCCTGGCAGCCCCAGGAGGCTCCAAATGGACTTTGGCTGGTCTGTCAGGCTGGGATTCACAGCCCCACATGCAGCACTTTGCTGCTAACTCCACAGGAGACACAGGATCTCCCTTCTCCCCCTGGCACAGTTCATGGATCACATCTGCAAACAGAGGGATCAGAGTCTGGCCCTCCTGCTCAGGAAAACTGGACATGGGTGGCACCATTTTCTCACACTGACTTATGGACTTGGGAACACCAAATACACCATGAAAGCCTCTTGCAGGGAGCTGGGGGAAAGGGCAGGGTGTGAGGGCTCTTCTGGGTAATGTGGATGTTTTTCCACTTTCAACCTCTGTCCTGTGAGTTGATTTCTTGTACATGAATATATTTTGCTGATGTGTATGGTTACCCTCTAAGTGTATAAATACAACAAAATGAATGCTTACATGCTTTTGTTATTATCTAATTCCAAAGAAATAAACAGAAAATGAGTACTGAGATCCCTCTGAACCACTGGTCAGTTTGGTGTTTCAGTGAGCAGCACGTTTGGAAGGGGCTGTGCCTCCCTGCTGTGCTCACTGCGGGGCAGGACAGGGACTGTCACACTGGGGAGGATGAGCAGGACCTGCAGCAGGGCACAGCAACCCATCAACAGCACCAGACACAAAGCACAGCAACTGAGCTCTTGTATCAAATGATTTGGAGAGAACTGGATCACATCTGGCACAGACAGCTTTGGAAAACAAGATACTTCTCTACCAAAAGAAACTTACTTCAAGCATAAATGACAAAAGAGTATTTTTTTACTTCTCACGGGAGACAGTATCAACACAGGGTTTTTAGCAAGTCCTCAGCTCTGGTGTTACTTTGGATGGTAAACAAGAGCAAAAAATGGATTTGCCTAACACAGCACATCAGCTGGCCCTGTAAAACATGCTTACATTGCTACAAGTTTGCAAATGAGTTGAGCACATTACTTATTAAAAACTGCATTTTCTGCTGTAAATCTGTCTCCATGTGTGCATCTACATCTATATATATCTCCATAAACAAATGTGTCATCTATTCTGGGAACCCAGCAGTACAGAAGCTCAGACAAAATGAGTAACAGAAAACACTCCATTCCCAAGATTTTGGTATATTTTCATTATTTTTTTTGGAATGCTGATATGAAAAACTTACCTTGAACAGCATCTAAGTAGTGAGCTTAAAAAAGAAAAGAACAAAACTGAGATGGATCAAACTTCTGTACCAAGTGAAAATACATTTGCTTATGGCTTGACACCTGGGGGTTCAATTTAAAGTGTCTCCCTCCTCCTGCAGGCAGATCCACCCCTGCTGCTGTGACCAGAACATTGCTTGTGATCGTTCTCCATTTGATGACAAGTCTGGCTGGGGCACACCTGGCACTGCCCACAGCCTGAGCAGCAGCTCTTTTATCTAATGAGGCATTTTGGTCCTTCTCTGGGTTTGCTCTAAACAATCTGCAGAAAATTAGGCTGTTGCTCCATCACAAACCTAATTCTTGGTGTAGCAAATCTGATTTAGTGAATTCTAGAGCCAGGGAATGAATTACCTTGAACTGCTCAAGATAAAGTTAACACATTCTAGATTTTTTTTTCAAGAAACAAATGTGAGACTTTATCCTGCTCATCTCTGAAAAGTAGATAATAAACTCACTTTGGGACATTTTAGGGAGAAATACTCTTGGACTTTGCAAAAAGCTGTTGGATTTCATTAAAAATATAACTTTTACATTTTTATAGTAGACTAATGACTTCTAAAAAGATCTGAAAGCTTTACCTTATTAGGAATATTGTTGGAAATCACCTCTAGGAAAAACACCATTAGCAGTAAGTAAAGCATGTAAATCCTCAGACAGAAAGGGAAGAGATTTAATGGGAGAATTATGGTAAGGTAAATAATAGCTTTGTCTCCTCACACCTTTTATTTTTTGAACATTTTTCTCCTTCCTGACTACAAAATTCACATATGGACACATCCCAAAGATACATTAGGACTGAACTTTCTTTTCTGTGATTTTTTTTTTTAAATTAATTAATCTGTTCTTTCCCCCACACAGAAAGCTGTGCCAAGTTGCTATTGTGTGGGACAAACAGAGTCACCTTTTTAATACCTGTCTCCATTCTGAGTCTCTGTTTTTCCCAATCAGATTTCAATCAGAATGATGGTGATGTGTGTAGGACTGGGGTAGGATTGGATGTATTTATTTGGGGAGGTATAAAATCCCTTCCCAGCCGGGCTGCACTTACACCCAGGTTAGTACAGGATATATTCATTTCCTGAGGTGTAACATCCCTTACCAATGGTGCAGTGTCCCTTCTCGGCCAGGGCTGCACTCACACCCGGGTTAGGATGGGATTTATCTCATTTGGGGAGGTACAGAATCCCTTACCAATGGTGCAGTGGTCCCCCTCCCAGCCGGGGCTGCACTCGCAGCGGCCGTCCCTGCAGTGGCCGTGCTCGGCGCAGTGCGAGTGGCAGCTCCTCTCCTCGCACGTGGGGCCCACCCAGCCCTCCTGGCACTGGCAGATCCCTCTGGAGCACACGCCGTGGCTGCCGCAGTCCAGGGTGCACAGCTCTGCAGGGAAACACAGGGACACGGTGGGGGACAGCACGGGCACACTGCACACACACTGGGCATCGACACTGAGCCACTTCTGCACCAACGTCTCCCATCACCACTCAGAACAGACCTTATGCAATCTGGCTGCCTCCTTCTTTAGCAATTATTTGTCAGATCATTTATTTGTTTGTAAATGATGGCTTTGCAGAGGGCACAGTAACAGCTCTGAACCAGACAAAGCATGACATGAAAACAAAACCAGACAATGACATTGGACATCTTTCCACTAATTCTTCTGAGACTCAATGCTAAAATCTCTTACAAACTAAATATTGTGAGCACATAAAATACATATAAGCAAACCAATCTTTTAGAAATTCAGATGTTTGTAGCAATGACAGAATGGCCTTCCCTTGCAGCACAGAGAGCCACCAGCAAGGCAGCAGGACCCGAGGCAAGCACCCCACTCTGCCAGGGTATGGACATTGCATGTACAGCCCATTCAGACACCCTAGCTCTAAAATCGAGGATTCAGACTTCTTTTTTCCTTCCTGACCTACATGAGTCAACTGCTAAGAAACCAGGAAAGCTGTTCCAAGTAATATCTCCTTCATTGCCCCCAGAGGGATTTCTCTACCTGATTGGGAAGTGTCAGGAAAGTCCTGAATTGTTTCAGTACATCACCTTATGCTAATTGCAATTCTACTTCCACGAACACTAAAGCTGTTCCATGTGTACCAAATGCAAAGAATTGTTTCATTATGTAAAGGTTCCATACAGTTTGAATTTATTTAGAATAATTATTGTAAAGACACAGACTTTGCTTGTTATCCTGCAATTAACCTGCTACAGAAACCTCTCCTCCTTCCCCTCAGGAAGCAGCTGATAGCACTACAGTGTGAGCCAAACACTCGTGTCTGCTCCCATTTCAAATGTCAGTGCTACATATTTAGTTGTGGCAGGATTTTTCCCTTGACAGATTTTAAACAATGATCATTTAGATCTTGGAACTATTGTATATAAACACCCTTAAAAGCATTTGTAGTGACAAATGCTGTCACTTAGATACCAAGAAAAGTTTTTAAAGTTTAAATTGAAATCTTATCTTCCAATCATTTTAACACAAAGTACAAAGCAGCACAGAACTGGAACAGCACAGTGACATCAAAGACCTGCTGGGCTCTGTCTTGAGTGAGAGCTTAGCTCTTATTTTTGTTAATAGCCAGGGTGACAGCACGGTGCACAATCAAAAGGATGGGTGAGTGACAAACTGCAAGAGCATTGTCCAACTCAAATTCAGAAGCAGAAGGCATGGTAAAGAACATCACACAAAATTCAGTAAAAGCACTGCAAAGTGCTGTCCTTAGGAAGTCAAAATCAGCCATATAAAAAATAACTACATTTACTCTTCAGACAGGGAGTCGTGTTATACTGGAGTACAAGATAAAAATAATTACCTGATGGTATGATTCTAAGATATTCCTGAAATGATGATTGCTGGCTGGCCTGCAGTTCAGCCAATTCACACTTTGTTGTCACTGAGGTAACCTTGAGACTTACATTCTTTTTGGTGATTTCATAAGGCTTCAGAAATGCTGTTTACCATGATAATGCATTCTTCTGCCAAGCAAATCCAAGATTCTCCACAGACTTCTCAAGCAAAGCAAGGGAAATCAAGCCTAACATCATCCTATTAATGCTGTGGTAGAACATCCAGCTTTAATCCACAGCTAATTCAAACAACCAAGATCAAAAAAAGGATTATCAGTTCAGGTTGTCCTGGTTTTAAATGCAAAACTGTTTCCTAACTCCTCCTGCAGACAAACAAGCCCAGAAGCCTCCGTGTAGCAGGGATCCACATTAGCATTCATGTTTGTGTTGGGGGTTTGTGCCAGACTGGGCACAATGAGATCCTGCAGTGAGTGCCCAGGGACAGCTGCAATGGGAAATGACACAGTAACCTCAGCTGGGAAAACAGCTTCAGATAAAGGTGATGGGGCAAAAATTCACCCACAAGTGAAGCTGGACAGCCAGTCAGACATGATGCAACCTTCAGCTCACCGGAGCACCTTCCTCCTTCCAAAGCAGTTGCTCCTACAGGACACAGAAGCACCACAAAGTGCAGCAGAGCCAGCAGAGGGGAAGGACTTTGAGCTGTGGGTCGGGGCAGCAGCTGAGACAGCCAAAAATGCCTTCCCTGACTGAGACAGCCCCTCCACTCCTCCTCCTCCTCTCCATCCATATCCTGGCTCTGTGGTCCCTGCCTGGTGCTCAGCACGTGAAACTGCTGAGATGATTCAGGTCAGGGAACTGGCAGATAATTATTCAGTTTATTTTCCTGGGTTAATACCTGCCAGCCAGCTGAGCTACATCAGCCCAAGGAGAGATCAAATGCAGGGAGGAGATGCAAATCCCAGCCTGGACACAGACTGTCCTGCTGAGGAGCCACGAGCTGGGCCATCCCCTGACTGCCAGGGACAAGAGCAGAGGGGTCACTTCTGGCAGGTGACAGAGGTACATTTGGAGTGGCTGCCTCAGGGATATTACACCACAGCCCTTACCTGTGCTGCCCCATTAACTGCCACTCATTCTTACCACGTATTCTCACAATTCTCACAATTCCTGAAGTTCCTGGACCACGTTCAGACTTGTAGGATCACACAAAGGCACCTCTGCCCTGCCCTCCTGTGTGTCACAGCTTGGTGGGATCCAACCTGCCTGAGCTCTGGGCACACCTGCAGCCTGCCTGGGATCCACTCCTCAGCCCATGTGAATGTTCAGGGCTCCCAGCAAACCCACTCAAAGCCCAAACTGAATGTTCAGGGCTCCCAGCAAACCCAGTCAAAGCCCAAATCCACAGTAATCCATGGCCCTGCACCAGCTTTTGTACCTGCACACTTTGGAATCCAAACGAGGCTCTCCAGGTGTAGGGCTGGAAGTTAATTTTGGTTTTGAACAAAGCCCATTTGTGCAGTCACTGGCAGTGCTGGGGCTGCCTCAGCCGACCCCGCAGCCTCCCCCAGACCTTCACCAAACACAGTTTGCATCAAATCTCAAATTCTGAGTCCTTACACTCGCACCAATTAATGCAGAAGAGACTTCAAAGATGTTCAGCTCAGTCTAGAATTTTTACTGACACGTCCTTAATTCTGAATGCTCATTAATTTCTTGGAAAAAGGCAAATGTGAGCTGTGAACCGTTATTTGTACATATTCTTGAGAAGGAGACAAATAGTTGATCATTCCTGAGCTAATCTAAAAAGCATTAAAAATGCACTCCACACTCCTCATTTTAATTACCTAAGTCAACAATGAGTTCTTTCAAATGTGTTTTATAATAAGTTCCTACTTATGTGTTATGAAAAGGGAAATTAAAGCTAAATATTTTATAATTTGTAATGATAAGGGAAGATTTTAATGTTACTTCAACATGTGTCAGAAAGAACTCCTGGAAAATCATGCTAAGAATACAAAACTATGTGTAAACAAAAGTGGCCAAATACTGGGAAACACTCATTACACTTTGGTTCAGTGGGGAGTCCTGTTCTACAGAGTCTAAACTTTCAGCATTATATTAATAATTCTGCTATCCATTTTTTAATAAGTGGTTTTCCATAAAGATTAGAAATTAATCTACCCTGACTTTCACCCAATAACCTTAACTGCCAGAGGCAGCAAAAAAAATCACCTATCTAGACCTAATAAAGAAGTTTTTTCAATTTAAATATACATTGCATTTAATAAGTTTGCATGATAATTTCAACAGTGTTCCTGAGCTTTTTAAATTACCTTCCTGCTGTGTCCTGGAGACAACTGTTCTAGCTTTCATTTTCAGCAAGTGGCTTTATTAATATAATTTTTTACACCACAAAAAAAGTTCAAAAATGTGAAGTTTTAGGAGTTTCAGAAGCACTTGAGCTTTTTTTTCCCCCTATAAAACCTAATGGAAATTTTTTCCCCTTGCAGGAGGTTACCCAGGAGTGCACTGGGTTTCATGCAGACATCAAGCTGTACCTGTCTGTACTGGAAGAGATGTTATTTGTGTGGTACAGCTTATCTCATGTTCCCAATTTACACAAACTTCTTTGGCAAACTGGCTGTGAACTGATCTCAGCTTTTCCAGCAGTGCCACAGGATGGTAGTTAATGTAATTTTTTACATTCTTAGTCAACCCCAGCTATGCCACTAAACCACCCTGAGCCCCAGGCCAGGCTGATGGGGCTTGGAGCCTCCTGGTGTTGCACAAGATGCCTTTGGGATCATCTTTAGATCTTTAGGATCCCCTCCAAGCCAAACCATTCTGTAGATCATGGTCAGGCAAGGCACAGCTTTTTTAGGGCAGCACAGCTCTCCATGGGTCCTACCAGTGCCCAGTGCCACCTGCTCTTCAAGCCTGAGATGGAAATCAAAGGGGTTTGCAAATGTCTCCAAATCTTTACTGCTCAAGTGCTCCTCTGTCAGCTGCCAGGTTTTGTGAACACGTTCCCTTTGGAAAAGGGAGCTCAGGCTCCTGTGCACTGCCTGTCTGCTCCCTGTGCTCCACACCACCGAGGAACACGTGGTGGGAACTTGCCACAGAGCTACTGTGAAACGTAGCACCATCAGAAATAAATCAACGTGATAGATCATCACCAAATGAATGATCTACTTTAACATAAATTTATAAAGAATAGAGCTGCAAAGGACTTCCCAGGATCATCCATTATTGTTTCAAATTAAATCATGCCTGGCATCCCTGAAAAGCTCCCAGCAACAGAGAGCAGGACTGCACTGTGACAGGCAATTCATACCACAGACCAGTTCATATCAGCCCATCTCCACAGACAAATATTCTCTCAATCTCAACTTCTCTGGCTGCAACATTCCTTATCCTTCTCTTCATGCATGGCATGCCAATATCTGACACTGAAATGCATTAAAGGTCACCTCACAATCCCACAACAATGTGCTATCGTTGGGTGAATAAATTCAAAGCAACTCTTTCTGCAAAACTATTGCATTGCATTTATTATAGATCTCTCCAAAATAATTTTCACAGTAATTTCCAAAGACTCTGTCCTTGCCCCAAGTGGGACTTGGTGGCCCATCCCAACAAAAGATTCAAAGGGAGAGATTCATCTCACCTGAAACATTTGTCTGAAATACTTTTCTTTGGCAGGCTGTTATCAGACTAGAATGCTTAAATGTATTCTGCTATTGATATTTATCCTTTCTGACACTGTCACGAAGCAAGACTGGAGCATGCATATAAAGCTATGCTAAGCCAAAGAAAAATTATTTGGAAAAAATCTTAAGGAGAAAACAAGTCCAACTGTAAATTGTACCTGCCCTCATTTCTGGCTCTGAACGATGGCTCATAACATATTCCAACTATTTACAGTCTTCCATGAATTACACAAACATGGACAAGCCCTAGCCCCCTCAAATACCATTTTTTTCATCTTGATGTCTTCTAATACTTTAATTCATATTAAGCAGCCCCTTTCCTGCATGACTGATAACCTGTTCCTATTTTCTCTTCAGTAGGTCTCTGGGTTTTGTTATGAAATGAATTAGTGATTCCAGAGAATAAGCATTTGTGTGGTCTTGCTAGCATTTAAAATAACCCAAACCCAGCCCAGCTGAAATGTGAGTGAAGGGCTGGCCCAGGCACTCCCCATGCTCTGCTCAGTGTCATCTCAGGGCTGTTCCACCAGCAGGCAAGGAGGCACTCCAGGAGCCTGGGGCTTCCTCAGAGAGACAAGAGCTGCAGAGAAGAACTACTGAATAGCCAGGAACCTCAGAAAATCAATGGGGGGATCTAAATTCACCCAGCCCTGCCTATTGTTTGGGATAATTCAGACACAATTACTGCACAACTACCAGCTACATCTACCAAAGTGCAAGCTTCCCAAAAATGTCTTCATTCCCCAAACGTTACTTCATTTTAAACCTTCCTATTTTAAGTTCTATACAGAAAACCTGTCTGGGCTCTTGCCTTGCAGTTACCTCACTACCTGTCTTATCTTCTTACCACAGGCCACAACATAAAATAAAATAAAATAAAGTAAAATAA
>VWYN01012440.1:25420-113661 GCA_013400075.1 Hippolais icterina
AAATAAAATAATAATAAAAAAAAAAAAATAAGCCCACTGGAACTAAAATGCCATATCCCCACTGTTTGTTCTGAAACTCAGAATGTTTCACTATCCATACAATGGTTTTAACTGCTTTCTGGAAATAATCCCACCATCATCTCACTGAACTTATTCTTGATGCATTAGGGACTCCAGTACCTAATTATATATTATTAATATAATGCCTCTGCTAGGAAGGTTGCCATTAGCACTACTGTGTGTCACAAGATAGATGAATGCAATTGCATGCAGAAAGCCCTGTAAGATAGTTTCTGACAATGCTACATCTATTTACAAGTCTCTTCTTGAAACTGGAAGCCTCAATTTGCCTGAAAATTTATTTGTGTAGAAAAGTAATCAGTGGACAGACAGAAAGGTCTAGAGGGCAAATACAACAGAGGCTGGGGAAATGACAGAGCAACTTTTTCCCCTTCTGAGATCTTTTATCACACTTTTTCCACCCAGCTTTATTTTTCATCTGATGAAGATTTTCCTCCTGATCCAAATCCAATTTATATATCTAAAAACCCTCACTCTATATCGATTTCGCTGCGGTTCAAAATGGTATTTTTACAGTACAAAAATTTAATCAATACAGCCCCAAGAAGCTGGCCTGGTAATGGTAAACACACGAACAGATATTTCATTTGAGGCAGCCAAAGCACTGAGAATTGATACCACTGCACGGATTCCTCATCTGGCACTGGGAACATCTCTGTTTCCCCAGCCCTGGCGCTGGTGGAAAGGAGAATAAAACTCTGCTGGAGGAGGCCAGCGTGGGCAACGTTTCACACAAATGAGCACAAGTGTGCCCTGACTGCAAGGGAGCTCAGGTGACACAGGGGCAAGGAGAAGCACACAGAAATCTGACCAGGACATTTAAAAATACTGCTTACTCCAATTACATGTGGAGTTTCCTTGCCAAATTTGGCGCTGTTTTATGATTTGTCTTCTGTGTTTCATTTCAAGCTGTACTTGTAGCAAAGCAGTGAGACGTCCGTCACCACTGGAGACACTCTGACTAACGAGCTCTGAAACGCTCTGCAGCACCCCAAGAAGCACAAAAGGAAGGGCTGGGCAATGTCTGCCTGGTTGGATATTTTGTTTGATCAGGAGATTGGAATGAAAGCAGTCCAGAACAATCTGCCCTGAGCCGTAATGAGCGAGATGAAAGCAGAGCCTTTGTGCTGGCTCACAGAGGAAAATGCAATTCACACTTCCTCGCACTGAAAAGCCAGTGGTGCAGGAAAAATGGGAAACCTGTTGAGCAAGTGACAGACCACAGGAATCAGGGAAGGCGTGAGGCCGTGGTAACCATGAGGAACGTGGAGAACAGCCGTGGCTTTGTGGGGAAAAGGGAAACAGGCAAAGAGATGGCTCAGTACGTTCATTCAATGGAGCTGCCTCACAGCAACAGCCTGAACTAATACAGCATCAAAAGAAAATAAAGATTCTGAGAAACCTATTTTCAGCAAAAGCTCCCCAGGATGTCTGAGGGGATCGGGATATGGCCATATAAGCACTAAATTTTCTGTGGTACACAGGACTATTTTGTTAACCATTGTTAACACTGATTCGGGCTCTGCTCAGGATATAAAGCTTTCCACAATTATTTAATTACTCAGTTGGATTAGTGATACCCAGCAAAGAAGTAATGATTTATTTAAGCATTATTTGCAATAAGTAGGCACCATCTTTAATTCCCTGGCTTACAGGATGACCTTTGGATATGGGTCCACTCACAGAAACCGTGCTGGTCTGTGCTCTGAATGTTGGATGTACTTGCTGACTTCAGTAACAAAAATAAATTTCACTTATCCTATTTTGAAAGAGCTCAGACTGCTGGAAAGGTGGGCATTGGCATGATTTCTCACTGCACTACAGGAACAGCCATTCAGACTCCTCTGTGCAGGAGCAATGGCAGCCCACAAGTGCCCGAGATGCCCTCGGTGCCCAGGTCAGCCACGGAGCTGGCACTCAGCAGGAAAGGGGGTAATGACCTGCAGGATGTACAGCCACACCCTGGCACTGAATGTTCTCAAAGGAATGGGATTTTTATCTTATTTTTTCTTTACTGAAGAGCCAATCTACATGGATAGAGGGAAATCTGTTACCCCTGGAGAAGAAAAGCTTCAGGGTGCCCTAACTGTGGCTGTACCTGAAGGGAGCCAGGAAGGGGAACAGGAGCAGTGGGCAAGGGCAGGCAGTGACAGGACACAGGGAAATGGCTTTAAACTGAATGAGGGAAGGTTTAGATTAGGTATTAGGAGGAAATTCTTAACTCTGAGGGTGCTGAGTCACAGACACAGGCTGTCCAGAGAAGCTGTGGGTGTGTTCAGGGCTGGAAGAGGCTCTGAGCAAGCTGATCTAGAGGAAGGTGCTCTGTTCTCAGCAGAAGTTGGAGGGTGCCTGCAGAGCCAAGTCACTCTGTGACTCAGTGAAACAGTGAATCAACTAAAGTAAGGCTGTGGTCTGTGTGTTCCCAACAATGAATCCGTATTACAGGGAAAACTACTGTGAGAAATCAGAAGTCATTACCAGCTTTAAGGAACATCTCAGGTTCACAGGCACAAGCAAGAGCAGATGAAGCTGGCCTTGCTTCCTCCCATCTTAGCACAAATCACCAGCTCCTGGACAGACCCAGCAGCGAGGCAGAGGCAGCTCTTGCACACACCCAAGGAGAGCAGCCTCAATTAGCACAGGCTCCACAGGGCTCAGCACCTGCTGGAACACGGTGCCCACCCACAGGCAGGGAGCAAACGTCCCTGGGCTCTCGGCTGAGCTGTGCAGGTGAGAGCAGACACAAACAGCTCCAGGACACAACCAGAGCCTGCTCTGTGTCAGCAGCACCACCAGAAATAGCAGCACGCATCTGGCAGCTGCTGCCCTGCCCAAGCACGGGTGCAGCTCAGGAGTTGCATTTTTTCTGTGCAGCCTGGTGCCAGCTCCTCAGAGCCGGCAGGGGCACCCCCAGGCTGCCCACCTGCCTCAGGGCATTGCTGAATTCAGCAGTGGCAGGTGAACAATCACGAGTCAGGTGAACAAGCAGCTCTCTGCACTCTGTCAGAAAATGATTCTGGACCCCAAGGTACAAAACAGTGATGGACACGATGTTAGCATCCTGTTTATAAAATAGCCAAGGCTTCCTGGACTGCAGAGTGACACACTTGAACATACACTGCAGCTACAATACACAAGGAGTTTTTGCCCCATTGCCATTAACATATTCTTGGATAATTATTACAAATTTAATTTCATTTAAAACATATTACTCGAGCCAAAACATTTAAGCAAAAATCCTTAAGGAGGGCAGAGACTGGGAAATCCTTACATGTCCACAGGTATTACCCTTGTAACAATGTACACAAGCAAACCCCTCAGAAATGCAGTATCCAGGGAAGCTCTCATGGGTTTGACTTTTACCAATAACAACTGCCTGTTTTCAGAGGAAGTTAAAATTCACAGACTCTGCTGCATAAATATGTTGAAATGATGGCTATTTTTGTACAGCACTTACCATGACAACAAAAAATATTATAAATATCTGCCTTTTAGGGAATGATGCAGCACATTTTGCACAATAGATGCTCCGAAATGCACTGAAGGACAAATCCTCTAGTTGTTCCAGGGCTCTTTTGTACCCTTGCTCCAGCGACTCCCATTTGTGCTTTTCCAGCTGTGAGGAAACAAGCTCACTCTAACACAAGAACCTTCCTTTAAAAGATGGTGGTATGGATAATTTGTGAGAGTTTCATCTTTGGATTTGGCTTAGCAATTTAAAAGTGGGAGATTTCCTCTGTCATTCCTGCTCTGGTGCACATCTGGGCTACTTTTCCTCTCCACTGCAGCACCCAGCAGAGAACATTCCCACAGCCTCTCTCCCTCAGGGTCCTCTTTCACCAAGGGTTATTGGTTATACCAGCCCTCCACAGTCAGGATTTCCATCCTGACATTTCCTGAGCACAGACTAATGGGGGTATCCCCCTCCTGGGTAAGCCAAGAGCTGCTGAGACAGAAACCTCTGGATCCACCCTTGGAAAAAGGAACACCTTGCTGTAGATGAGACTGGCATTTACAAAAGCTGACTTAATGAAACTGCATTTGCACTGGAATGAGGAATATTTCCATTAATTGCTGAATGAGGTGCAGACAGCAATAGATTAAGAATCTTAATTTTCTGGAAGAAAAAGGAAAGGAAAGGGCCATTATTTTTGGCATATCTGCAACATAAGCAGCAATCAGTTGAAAAACACCCCATGTTTCCTCACTGTATATCTCATACCCTTGACTTATCCTATTTCTTAAATCAATACATTACTACATCAGGTATTTTTGGTTCCCTGTGGACTGATTTAAACATGTTGGATAATTATTTTTTATTGGAGTGCTTCTTCACTGCCTTAAATTTCTCCTGTTTTAAATTCTGCACCAACACATATTAAGTGTTCCAATCTTTAACTACTGTGTTTTTAATAGCAACCTTGCTCACCAGATACATTTTTGCCAACTCTTGCAACTCTACAGGAGATACAAAACTCAAACTACTCACACATTGTTTTTCCTTTTCAATGAAGTATACAGTGGTAGGGAAGTCTTTCTGCAATGCCAGACAATGTACAGCAGGGGAACTTCAATCATCCTTTTAATTAGCAGAGCAGCAATAGGCAGAGCTCCTCACAAATTACAGAAAGAGGACAGTTAGATGAAATGAAGCAAGTCCATCATTTCTCAAGAACAAACCAGTGAAGGACGTTTCTAGCATAATTAAAAACTTCTGGAGATTTGTCTCAAATAGGGAGCAGAGTGGCAGCACCAATGTGCAACTGAGCAATGCACAGAACATGCACCACCTTACATCACACACGGAGGAAATTTCAAGTCATTTTCCCTCCTGCTCTTTGGAGTGAACATCCTTGTCCTTGCCAAAGGAGAATGACTGACACCCATACGCTGCAATTCCCTAAACCTGAAGAGTTTCTGATTACGATGAAATGGGTTCACCTAATTATTTTTTCAAGTTGCAGTTTTTGATGTTTAATTTCGAAACCTATTTGAGATGTCTTGAACTATATTAATATAGTGCATTATGCCTTCATTTCTTTTTGAAGTACTTTACTGTAAAAAATGCAGACTTCTAATGATTTTTAAATTACTCCACTCTGCACATATCAATTTACAACAATTACAACATTTTGCATTTTTCAAAGCACTTCAGTTTTAAAGAGGTTTTTTGCTTCACCAAGATATTGAAGGAAGAGGCTGCTGATTCATTTCTGCCCTTTGTAAAATTACCACCAATCTTGCTAGGAGAGCTTAACCAAAAATAGATATGCTAAATATATACCATCTCCAAATAATCATTTTAGGATGAATGTTTTTTGTGACTAAGAGCTGCCAGTATTCTTTTCCCAATCATAATTAGGTTGCTTCAGTGATATAAATGGATTCAGTGGAATTATGACAAATGTCCTGGAGTAAGGGGACAGAACCTGGCCTACTTTGTCTGAACAGAGTCTGAAGAAATGAATGCAGGACAGATGTCAGAGGCATCAGCTCTGCCACAGATCTCTCAGTCTATAATATTTTAGGCACAGTGCTGCAATTAATTAGTGGCTCAGGGCTGGATTCTCACCTGAAACACACTGGGACTGCCCTGCTGCTATCCCTGCACTTACACTCCCCCCTGAATAACTCCATGTCCATTTTCTCTTGGTATTTCTCTCCCTTAATCTCAAGGCTCCACGTTAAAGGTGTCAATGTGAGAACAGAAGGTGAGTTCTTTTGTTCAGTTGATGCTGCACCTTCAATTAGGCAGAGCTTCCCCTCCACCTGACAGGAGCAGTCAGGAGTTTGATTTTCTTTCTGCAAAGCACAGCCTAGACTCAAGGGGAGGGGACTCATTAACATCAAGGCATTTTGGGTGACAGCCTATAAATAAAGCAACAAAGACCCAGAGACAGTGAGCAGAGAGATGATTACACTGAAGTCCTGGAGACATTAAAACAGTGTAATATCAGTCTGCCATCCTACTGACTGTGCCATGTGCTGGTGATCACACCCCCCCTGCCCAGGTCAGATCTGTGCTGAAGCTCTCACTGCTGATGGGTTTCACATCAGGGCAGGGCTCAGCACGCTGGGAAGATGCTGAGACTCTGCAACACTCCAAGGATGACCTTTCTCAGTACAGGTGGTTTTCACAAAACGTGTTCTACAATCAGTCTGGCTTGGAACAAAGCATGAAACTTCTGTTCTCCACCTCTCAAAGGGGCAGGGGAAGCCTGAATGGGAAATGGAACTCAGTGTCCTGTGCAGTTCTCCTGGGCACATCTGCTCTCAGATGGCCAAACTGGTCATGGCTGAATGTCTTTGAGCACTTTGGTGTGACCTGCCAAAGGATGACCAAACCAGGAAAAAACTAGAATTAAATGGGCAAAGTGATAAAGAAGGTAGCAACAAATTAACAGGATAACCCATGTCCCTCATGGTAAATACGTGTCAGTCTGTACCATATAGAACAGTTACAACACTGATCCTGTCCATATAAGAAACCAAAGACAGAAGGTAACTTTTAAATTCCTTCTCCTGATCACATATGGCTGTAGAAAAGACATAACAATGTTGTTTTGATTGGTGTAGCTAAAAATCTGCCAGGATCTTTCCAGGGTGAAATTCAGTTGATGCTGCCTAAGAAAGCAGAAGAATCAGAGGGAATTATCTGTGTGTTTGTAGTTAGCTGAGAGAAGAGCCTTTATAAAAATGCTCATAAAGCAGCAAGGCAAAGCTTAAAGGAAAACCATGTCATCTCTGGGAGAGGTAAATTGAAATCTGACCTAACAAAGGGAAGAGACTTTTCATGGAAGTTCAATATTGCAGGGTAGAAAGAGGCCAAATAAATCTGAAACAGATATCCAGCTAAGGATATTGAAAGGATGGATCTGAACAGAGCTGAACAAAAAGCCAGCCTAAGTTGTGTCCTACAAGCACTATAGGATTAGCAATACTACGTGGCTGAACAACTTTCAAACCATATTGAGCTGCTTCTATTGAGAACCAATTTAAAGACAATGAAAACATATCCTGACAGCTGCTTTGGGGTTCTGCAAGAGGATTTTCTGGCCCTCAAGGCATGGCAATTGTCCAGCAATAACTCTGGAAACAGAAGGAGTATCTGGAGGTGGTGCAGTGATATTGAGTGGTGTCAGTCCACAGGTCAGAGCAGAGACCAGGCTGGACATTGGAAAGGAACTCAAATAATTTTCCAGTCTTTCACCTCACAGAAGAAATGTGATTGCAAGAATTTGCCCCTATTTAAACCAGGATTGGAAGGTGCACTTTTTAGCAGAGAGGGCTAAACATAATTGAAACCATTTATCTAGGAAATGATAGATTACCCTTCATTTTCAGTCTCTGTGTGAAGCTTCACTTTACAAAAAACTAAACAGAAACTATGAGCATCAAGCAAAACCTGAAGGATGATGGTTAATTTTTGGTAATGTTCTACAGAAAATCAAACAACGTGAACAACATGGTCTTTTCCAGCCTCCAAAAATCCATGAATGATTGCAGAGCTCAGGCTGGGCCTCCAAACATTGGCAATTCCTAGGGATATGCACAGATCACAATCACCCTTCACTTCTCTTCCACCCACACTGATTCTGTTTTCCCCCAGTGTTCCATTTTAAAATGGCAGTTTCTATAGTTTGAAGGGCTGGAGAAGGGCAGGCAGGGGAAGGTACCCAGAGGTGGCTCACCCCTCTGCAGGCTGGAACACCCTGTACCTGGAACAACACACCCCAAACCATCCTAGAGCCTTTGCCCAGCGCTGGTGAAGCCCGTGTCCCTCGTACCTGTGGAGCAGTCCGGGCCTGTCCAGTGTGGCTCACAGCTGCAGAGCCCCGTGTCCAGCAGGAAGGAGCCGTGTCCTGAGCACTGCTCCTGGCACACGGGCAGCGCGCTCTCGCAGCCCAGCCCGCCCCAGCCCGAGGAGCAGTGACATTCCCCCTGCACACACACGCCGTGGCCGGAGCACGAGGGGTCCAGGCAGTCCTCTGCAAGGGGAACAGACAGCAATCACACCTCTGCAGTCACCTGCACAGTTATTTACGGTGAAATACAGCAGGGATTTCGGTTAATTGGATGATTTTTTTGTGCAAATACCCAACTGAAACAACGTTAACAAACACAAGGGAAAAGCAGTCTCTTGACTTCTGTGTGAAAGGAGAAGTTGGAAACAAACCAAAATCAAGCATGTAGACTGTTAGAAGCCATATGAATCTCTTGTCATGGGTTTTGCCTTGTTTTTAAAACACAGATTCCCAGGACAGATCTCTTGGTCTAAGCTCGTGAAGTCTGGGTTTCAATAGTAAGGCTGGGAAACAGCTGGAGCAATTAATTGTTACCTCTGTACCTGTGCTCTGGATTTCCATTTGGGTATTTGTGCACTGTGTTTTACCTACAGCTGGGAAAAAAGATTTATTCCTTCACCTTCCTGTGAAAAGCTCTCTCTACAGCTGAAAATCTGCTACAAAAAAAGGTTATCCACTAAGACTGAGTATTGAATCCCCGACTCAATGCTTGCTGTAAAAAAGAAATTCCCATACATATAAAAAATATGTGCTGGGCAATTCCAGGTAATGAACAGCTTCATAAAAGTCATAACGTACTGATGAACAATTTGCAAACAAAGAAGTAAATTTGTTCTCAATTTGGATTAAACTATTCCTAGTGAAAAATTCAGGAGCTCCACAGAGGAATTTCAATCAGCTGGTTAGTGCTGTGTGAGCAGCACATCCCTGCACAAAGCCCCTGGTTTAACCAGACAGGATTGCAGCAGGGGCAGCCAGCCCTGCTCGGAGGCTGCAGGATCTGTGGGGTGGGAATGATCAACCTGCAGCCCATCCATGTCAGAGACACTGGGAACGTTCTGCTGCGGATTTCTCAAATATCACATGAGTTCTGGGTTAATAAAGGCTGCAGGATCTGGGGTGGGGATGATCAGCCTGCAGCCCATCCATGTCAGAGACACTGGGAACGTTCTGCTGCGGATTTCTCAAATATCACATGAGTTCTGGGTTAATAAAGGCTGCAGGATCTGGGGTGGGGATGATCAGCCTGCAGCCCATCCATGTCAGAGACACTGGGAACGTTCTGCTGTGGATTTCTCAAGTATCACATAAGTTCTGGGTTAATAAAGGCTGCAGGATCTGTGGGGTGGGGATGATCAGTCTGCAGCCCATCCACGTGAGATACCCATGTCAGAGACACTGGGAACGTTCTGCTGCGGATTTCTCAAATATCACATGAGTTCTGGGTTAATAAAGGCTGCAGGATTTGGGGGGTGGGAATGATCACCCTGCAGCCCATCCATGTCAGAGACACTGGGAACGTTCTGCTGCGGATTTCTCAAATATCACATGAGTTCTGGGTTAATAAAGGCTGCAGGATTTGGGGGGTGGGAATGATCACCCTGCAGCCCATCCATGTCAGAGACACTGGGAACGTTCTGCTGGGGATTTCTCAAGTATCACACGAGTTCTGGGTTAATAATTAAACTGTAAGTTTAACAAACAGCAGCCTGGGCTGTGGGAATGAAGAGATGTTTTCTGCTTTGGGAAGGGAAGGCTGAATACTTCAGACATGGAAGTTAATGGCCTCCAGTTTATAGGACCTTTCAACCCAAAAATAAAGAAGTAAAGCTTTATCTTTTGAACTGCTTTGCCACCAATTCACCGCCTTATTTCAGGATTTATTTTGTATCTTTTTCAGCCTTCCAGGCTTGTGCACAGCACTGTGCAACTCAGAGAGGGAATCAGTGCTCCTGGACAATGCACATCCTGCTAGGCACAGGACAAAAATACACTGCAATTTTCTCTCACCCTGAGACAGCTCTTTATTTTGCTGCTATTTTACAATTAATAGAGTGACTCCATTTTAGGAATGATAATCTGGCAGGACAAATGCAAGGGGCCCCCCTAGCAATGAATACATGCAGTTACTGGTGCTCCCAGGACAGTACAGCTGCTGCTATGTCTGTTAACAGCACTGCTATAAAACTAAACCCTGTTTACATACAATAAAATAATCTTAACTCCTGATGGAATTCCCTAACTGCTACACAAGTTATATTTTACAATACTAACTGAGCAGTCATGTCAAGGACACACTTACAATAAAAACCCACCGTACTTGGTTACACAGGTTTGTTCCATCCACCATATTTCTGTATTTCTACATAATTTCACCTTTTTAAAAATATTTTAAATAAGTTTCTTACTACAAAAATGTAATGTTTTCCCACTCTTGGTTTCAATAGCTGTCTGAGTACATTTATGTCATTTTTTTCCCCAACCATTTTGCAGGATCTCATTATGGCAAGAAACAAAACAACTAAAAGCAGCAGTCAGCCTCTCACCATCTACAGGCTTGTTCAGCATCATGGCCTCACTGAGGAAATCTGTGTATTACTTGCTTTTTCCCATTTGGGTTTTCTTGGTTTCTCAAACTACCAACAGTTGACTATGTCAGAAGCATTCTCTTGATCCTCCCTTGGAAAACCATTCCAGGTATGTCAAATCTATCAAATCCATCCTGGACATTTTTCTGACTAGAGAATTCAAGCAACATAAAAAGCCTCCTGTGTGTGCTACTCAAAAGAATTACTGAAAATCTCTTCAGCAGGAAGCACAGAGCATGCTGTCAGTAGCTCCAGGCTAAGGGGACTAGTGAAAAATCATCAAATCAGGGAAGGCACGAGGAAGAGTTCTGCTTTCTGGGGCTATGCACGAGGGAAGGAAGTCAAAGCTGATGAGCTATCTCAGACATGCTGAGGGAAATAACAACTGCTTCTGCTTATAGATGAGGGCAGAGACACATCAGTACTGTAACCAGCAAAAACACAAAAAGCTTCTTCTCACAGAATTGCCCACTTCTTGTTAGCCAAGCCTTAAAGGATGCAGTTTAGTGCCATGAGCAAAGGCTCCCACTAAAAATGACGTATGAAAACAGAATTAAACAATATGCTCTGGTAAAGTACCTGTTTGCTGCCCTTTTGGCTTTATATTGTCAGAAAAATCTAAGATGTAACAGAAGGAAAAAGGGAAAAGCTGATTACAGTCCTCTGATTGCTTTGGAGAACTACCACACCATGTTTTGTTTAAAAGATCTTCTGACTGCCTTACCCTGAGCTTTTGGCCAAATAAAAAGAAATAATTTTATCTTTTCAAATAAAAATGTACTTTTATGATCAGTCTTTATGTGATCACAAAAAGTTTGTGATCAGTCCACTGGACTGTCACCAAGAACTGAACACCTTTACCTTTGGAAATCTTCTCTCTTAGCATTACTTTCTGTGAGACAGCAAAGGCAGTTTGGAACTACAGTACTGAAAACAGATGACAGAAAACTGAGCACACGTCTGTGAGATTTTAACTACCTTAAACCTGGTGGAAATTAAAGACAAAAATCAACCCTCGNCCCCCGTTGACATTTTAACTACCTTAAACCGGGTGGAAATTAAAGACAAAAATCAACCCTCCTGTCAGATTTTAACTACCTTAAACCTGGTGGAAATTAAAGACAAAAATCAGCCCCCCTGGCTGCAGAGAAGGGAAGCGCACCGACCTTCCTCGCAGATGTCCCCCTTGTATCCCGGGACGCAGATGCAGACGCCCATGATGCAGGTGCCGTGGCCGGAGCAGGTGGGGTCCATGCACTGCTCCTCGGGCACGTCGCACTCCGCTCCCTTCCAGCCGCCGCGGCACACGCAGTGCCCCTTCTCGTACTCCCCGTTCCCACTGCACAGCACCGGGCAGGAATCTGGGCAGGGCACAGGGACACTTCAGTGTACTCACACACATACACACATTAATATTTATCCTGCTGGAAAATTGCTTTTCCACTCTGGCTCCCCAGCTCTTCACCTGGTTCAAGGATTGTACAGACTGAGATATCTGAACTGGGCAGAGCAGCACTACAATGTCCTTGTCTCCTCCTGTACCTTAATTTTGACCACAATTGGGATGTCTTAGAAGATAAAAACAACTCTCCCCTTGATTGGCCTCTGCAGAAAACTTGCAGGGAAGCCTGATTTTCAGTAAGATTAATATTTCTTTCCTAAATTGGAGCAAGATCCTGCCTTTTTCTTTTTTCCTTCTAAGAAAACATAGCATCATTGAAATCATAGCCATTACTGATCTGTATGCAAACCAGCAATTTACAGACATTCTTTTACCACCCAGCATCAATTTCTGAGCCAACTGAGTCTTAAAAAAATAAACCCGACATTTGAGGAGACATTGGGAAATTGTGAGAACTTCTGGACATCACATGCAGCAGCTAATGGATAATAGTGACAGAGATACCTGAAACAGAAGGAAGCTCACTGAACATGGGGTTTGCTTTAATGCTGGCAAACCATCTCTAAGCTGCTTTGGGGTCTTATCTACACCCTGTGCAAGTTAAGAGCACAGAAGCATTTGATTTACTTACATTTTCTCCAAAGTGAAACTGATTGTCACTTTTAAATAACAGGAAACACCATGCTATGCTAACATGCCTATTAAAAATGTGTTTTATAATTACAGACAGGATGCAAAGGTGGATGGAGGAACTTGATAAATTTGAAAGTCAGGGGGGGAGAAGTGGTTGATCCGTGTGAACTCAAGTACAGCATAAAGAAACTTTCCACATGTGTGCTTGTACTGCATGTGCCATCTGTCTGGAGAAAGGGATTTAATCTCCTTTAATCACTTGGAATCTCTGCAAGCCCAGCAGTCACCCAGCATAACCATGGTCCCTGTCACGCACCGTGGGGCAGTTAATATGAGATTACCTTTTGCACAATCAGGGCCAAGGAACCCCGGGAAGCAGTGGCAGTGGCCTGAGATACATTCTCCATTCCCGTTGCAATTAGTAGAGCAGTCATCCAGGATTTCTGTTTGTTCAGGCAATTGTGCACAAAGAAAAACATAAATTGGTTGAATTCAAAATGAATGGCATCTTCACCTCACTCTGCAGGACACATCTCCACACACAAATAGGGGCAGAAGCAGTAAAAAGCCCATTTTCATTCACAGGGAGCATAAAACAAAATTCCTGTTCAAGCAGCTTACAAATATTTATTAGATTTTTTCTTGACAGCTTTGAGATAACAGGTGCATCATTTATATTACACCAAAAAGCTTTTAAAGTAAGTGTTCATGTAAAATTTACTACCATTAAAAGCACTGCAGGAACCTGAGTATTTGCTGAACAATGTCCACCTTAAACACTTTCTTTTCTTGCTGAAGTAATTTGTTTGAAACCTGTTTATAGAGTAAATTGTCTTTGATGGTGTTCATTTGAACCATGTGAATTGAATCCCTTGGAGAAGGGCAGGATTTCCACTTCTAGACAATCAGATAAACAAAAAAATAATCTTCTGTACGGTGATGAAATTCGATGTGATAAAGAACTAAGAACTAGATTTGAAGGGAAAAAAAATCCCACCTTCAGTCCTGATCTTAAACTTGCCCATGTTTTATCACACAGCTTTGGATATTAAGGCACTTAACCTCACACATCTGAGGACAGGCTCCTATCTGTACACGGATTAGCTGGTTCCAATTTACACAGGTATTCCCTACAGGAATGCAGTGGATTCACTGCTTTGTATGGATTCTCCACAAAGAATATCAAGTAAATTCCAGCTAAGATGATCCTGTGTGCAGCAGGTCAGCGAGGGGCTCTGGAGCCAGGGAAACTGGGGCTGCCCATGGCCACAGGCACTCACAGATGGGGAAAATGGGAAACTTGATGCCTTCCCCACAAAATAATTGAGGAAAAATAAGAGAACTCAGATCCTACAAGTAATAAAAGTTACTGGTGTAAGTGGAATTTGATCTTAATTATGGGCACTTAGGTAAGGACTGGTTCCTCCTGCAGACTCCTGTGGTTATTTGAATACATTCTTTCAGACTGAAGAACAGACATCTGATATTTATCTGCTCATCAGATACCCACAGCCTGTACACACACGTCTGTTTCCAAGTTAAAAACCAGCTCACTTTTAGAATGAGGGTTTTTTTTCACAGAAATGCTTTCTATTACTGCTCATGATCAGCTCTTCTCTTGCTCTATGCCTGCCTCCTCTCAGTTTTCCCAGAATCCCAAGGCCAATGATCCCTACACTGCCTGAAGTGAGGCAGGGCTGGTTTGGGACGTGCCCTCTCCTCAATGCAGTGCCCCCTTTGGGCTGCCCCTTATTTAGTTACACAAGTAACTAAAGCATGCCTGAAGTAACCTGAAGCATGCCACGTTTTGCACGCAATTCACCCTCCTCAGGAAAGTCTGATCAGAATGTCAGTGCAGTGTCAGAAAAACCAATTTTGTACACAACTAACACGGAGCATCTTGAAATCAATCTAACAGATGCTGGTGAGGGGCAGGGCTGCTCCACAGGAGCATTTGGCAGAGATGAATCCAACCCTTGCTCTGCTCTCAGGGTTTCTGGCTGGTTCCTTTGCTGGCAGAGATGTCAAATATGACTCTAGACCAGTCTGGGTATGAACAAGAATGCCTCAAGGCTTTTTCTTTTGAATTTTTTTTTGTTGAAACTCCCAAAGAAACAATCAAGTTATGATGCACAGAAAACCAGAGAAGAAGATACGCAGGTTATGAAAACACAATAGCTGTCAGTATTTTCAAATGCACCTGCAGCAGATTTTTGCAGCAGTGGGAACAGATTTTTCCCCCAAAATGTCTTTTTGCAGCCATTCTGAAGTCCAAGGACTCCTGCCTGCACCGTGGCTCACACACTTCTCTCACACTCTCTTCTGATTATTGGCCACACAAGGGAGGGACAACAACTTTTTTACCACATACAACATGAACTAAACTCTGGCAATTAATTTCATTTTTGTTTTTGGGGTGGGGGGATAGGAGAGGAGGGGGGACATAGAAGTTATGCCACTAAATGAAATATTATCTAAACCCTCCTGTGTAAACCCAGTGTCTTACAATAAAAATAAACAAGGGATCAGGAATTTGGATACTGGGCTGGGCTGGAGCTTGGCCAGGTTTTATGGTCTTTGTAGACCATCTGCAAAGATGCTTTATAAAATGCTTGAATCTTATTTTCTCAGATGGAATTGAATAATGGAATGTTTGCTTGCAGAAGTTCAACTTCTTTTGAACAGAGCAAGTATGAAATTTTACACCAGAACCAGTCATTACAACTCTATCTCAATTTCTAATTTTTTCCTTTTATGCAAGTCCTTCAGAATCTTGGTATTTGAGTCATTCTGTCCTGCTCTGCAAGGTGTTTACCACTCAGTAAAAATAGCATCCCCTAGCTCTGAGGAGCAGATGGCACGTCCTTTACTAGTAAAGACATCTTGCTGAACATATGGCAGAACAGGTTAACTGGAGGCTGCACTGGTTAAAGGCCTGCAGCAAACTGAGACTGCCACAAATTCCACACTTCACCTAAACTGCAATTCCAAAAAGGCCCTGTGAGTGTGTGAGCACTGCTCACCCCCAGCACCCACACCTGCAAACGCTTGCCCACCTAGAGGTGTTAAAAAGGCAGGAGAAATCTCATGTGCCACCAGGACATTTCCTCCTGTGTTTGTATTTGTATTTGTCCTCTGGGTTCCAAACAAAATGGTGCATTGGAGTAACTGCATAAAACAACAGCATCCATCCATCAGACAAATCCACAAAGGAATTTCCAACTTTCAACTGACTAAATACTGGAAATAAGAACTTACAGCCTGGATAATTTTTGTAGGATTTATGGCCCATGTAAGGAGAGAGGGCAGGTCTAATCTCTTTTACTTGGTAAAAGACAACACCAGAAATCATTCAAGCATTTAAACCATCATATAAAAATCTTAACACATGAAAATGTCACACTTAATTAATCTGAGAACATCCATCTTCAATATCCAAACATTGCTATTTGTCTAATACTGCCTTAAACACAATGCTGCTCCAGTGAGGTTAGTTAAGCTGAAATAAAACACATTTAAGAGAATACTTAAGAGGAGCTGGAATACACCAAAACCATCTTTGCAATGCAATAATCAGAGCACAAATGACATTGTGGCTGTCCTTACCAATGGCTGTGGTCAGCACAAACACCTGCTCCACCTTCTTCCCATCGTTGTAGAAGGCCATGTGCCACGCGCCCTGGTCCATGTACTCAATGAAACCTGTCTCTTGCAGGGAGGTCAGGATCAGGTTCCTGGGAGCTTGCTGAGGCTCCTCTGAGGTTTTGGGTTCCTGTTTAATTAACTGCTTTCCATCCATCAGTTTTACAAAATCAAACTGAAATAATAATGAGCAAAAATTAACCGCCCAGGAAATATTCATGAATCTGTTCTGCATGTCTCCCTCAAACATGAACAAACAGTTGAAATCTTAAGAGGAATTGCCTAAGTATTCACAGTGTGGACAGCAATTGCATAACCTAGAAAATGTGGCTTCAGTTCACATATAAAAAGCATTATTGTAGGTCACAAATGTGGCATCAAAACTGGCACAGCTGTTTGCCATGGCAGGGTAAAATCAGACTTGCTGCACTGGATACAGCAGATCTACTCCAAAAATTACATCTCTTTAATGGGAATAATTCCAGAATTCCCAAGGAGCAGGGCCTGTGCTATGCAGCTATTCATCTCAGATGCCAAGAGCAGATTAAAAACCTGTTGTTCTATACCGGATTTTTAAATGCATGCCCCTAATATCACTATCAGATATCAAAACCTAAATATACTTTTCACTTATATTTAATTTTAGTAATGCAAGTAAATATATATATTTTACAGGAATGTTTTTAATACCTGACCAGGTTGATGCTGACAACATTAAAACCTCAAAGCACCAGAGATTCCTATGAATCCCTGTTCAAGAAATATATCTATTTCTTTAGGTTTTTTAGGCATTCTGATTTTCAGTAAAGTTCACTGTCAGCTCAACTGAAGGTACAGCTTCAGCCCAAGTCAGTGACAGCTAAAAGTGCATATTTCTAATATCAAAACTCTAGTAAAAATTTTTGAGGTTAGAGCAGATGATCTCCAGTGGCCCATTATAAACAATCTTTCCATGATTCCATGGATGTTTATCACACTCTGTGGAGTGTGATCCTGCTATAAAGAAAGATGAAAAATTTATTATCCATAGAACTGACAGCTTCGTATGCCAAACACATTAAGCCTAAAAAGAAAAGTTGAATGTGACCAGCAATATTGCATATGACTGCTTAACTTGGTTTTCTCTTGCAAAATCCCTGGGAGTAAGCACTCAAAAATAATTCTGATCTTAGAAACCAGAGACAGCTTTTTTCCTTTCTATTAACTCTATACTGACTGCACAATCTGTTTGCTTTAAGGGAGTCACACAAAGATGACAGCATTTCCCAGTGAACTGGAGCGATCCCTGGCACAGGAGATGCAGATCTCTCAGCAGGGCAGTGGGTACCTGTCAGGCACAGCCCCAGGTCACAGCTGCTGGCCTGTCTGCTGTGCCACTGTCCCCTCTTCTGAGAGCAGTCTGAGGTACTGCTGGAGCTCAGGGAAAGAAAAGATAACCAGGCTGTGCTGGTTCCTTCCTCCCCCTCTGCTCTGAGAGCACAGTGTGAACACTCCCGTGCGCTGCTGTTTGAAATATAAAGGTGACAGAATCAGGGTCATTCCCAGTTACCTGAGTGTGGGTGGGTGGGATGTTCCTTCTGCCATAAATCCCCAGCAGGGAGTCCTTTGCCAGGGAGATGTTGAATTTCAGGTACACGGGGTGGTGGATGGTGATTTGGAAGCGCCAGAACAACCCAGGAGGGATGGTCTGCATCACCTGGGCTCCAATCTCCACCTCCCCCGTGTCGATGGCCCGGCCCTTCTGGAACACTGATTTCCACAAACAAACAAACAAACAAACAAACAAACAAACAAACAAACAAACAAACAAACATTTGAGTATTTACAGTGCATGAAGAGAGAAGATTACAAGGTATAAACGTGCCTTGGATATACCGGAATGTACAAAACCAGTGTTATATCTAACACTGATAACTGCATTTTTTATTCAACAGGTTGGAAAACACAAACAAACATGTACAACATATTTCCAACAACAGGTGTCACGGGGTATTTCTGTCATGATTTTTGCTGGAAATCTTGTAACACTTTGCTGATTATGAGAAGGTGGAACTGCTGCTGTGTAAACCACATGGTCTTTGCCCATCATCTATGCAAATAAAACACACTCAACTGTGAATACACAGGGTGAGGAGGAGGGAAATTCTTCCTCTGGCACATATTTCATTCTGCTGCTGAAGGGGCACTGCAGAAGCTACACAAATGCACCCCAGTGAGGACAGAAAATCCATCAAACCTGGGAGTTCAGAGCCCCTGTCCAGAGCCTGGATTTCTATTAATCACCATTCCTAATGGTTTTATTATGGTAGTGTTAATCTAGTCCTGAGAAATAAAGAACATCTGTTCTGGCTTGGTCCTTCTTCATGGAAGTGCAGTAGGGGCATGAGGACAGGGAAAGGCACTCTGAAGGCAAAACTGGCACCATTTCAGAACACCAAACAATAAATCTGCAGACATCTACGATATGTAACCTCACACATGGGGGTGAGAGCACTGAACCAGAAAGGGGAATGGGATGCATAAGGGACACTTGGCCAAACTGAACTGGAGCTGGCTTGCTTTGCTGGCTCAGATCACCATCTCTGTGTTTTTTACTGCCTGTCTGTGATCAGCATTGTGACATGCTGCAAATCACAGCCCCCATCCTGCTAACACTGGAGCTAATTCCATTGAAAGGTTTGTAAAACTCTACTGACATTTCCATACTCTGAACTGCAGTGAAAGCAGGAGAGTGTGTGGCATTAGAGGACGAGTCAAGAGCAGACTGGATCCAGCAGCCAAACCCATCCATGTTCCATTTCATTCCAGAACCACAATGAAAAATGAGGAGCAGAGTGACTGCAGCCCCATCTTTTACAAGAAATGCATATAAATATCTGATCCAACATAATGTACGTGCAATTTTATAAACCTCCCTGGAAATGCAGACAGCAGCAGCAAAGCCAGCCCAGCTTCTGCCTGAGTGTGTTAATGCCAGACCCTCAGCGGGACCTTACAGGGGCTTTAACCAGCGTAGGAAGTGCTTAGCATCCTTAATGAATAGAGATTTAATTTACAAGGCAGGAGCAATTCTCAGGGCACCAGATATTCCAGCTTTACAGCTGCTTTGTGTCACCAACCCACAGCAAGAACGAGGGGCCAGCTTATAACACCTCACCACGTAAATACAGCTATTTTTAGAGTAGAAACTTGTAATCTAGTACCCTAAAAATACATCACTTACTTTGTGACTTAAAATATTTCCAAATTGCTACTTTAACAATGGTTAAAGTTGTTAGAGACTACTAACAACTTTAGTTGAGATACTTCTGCCCAATTTGCTTCACAGAAAAAATCTTGAATACTGAGTTTTGAAAAGAGAATTAAACTTTCTCTGCTGCACAATGAGAGGGGATCCCTTTCCACCCCATGCCATAAAAGATCCTACTTGGCTTATGTAAATTTAAAAACCTTCTCCCCTATTTCCAATGCTCTAGAGATATTAAATCTTAATGATTCTTTGCAAGCAATTACCCTGGGTTAAGTAAAACACTACGGTACTTTTCGATGATATTGACACATGGTAATTAATATGAGTCAATTACAAGACAGTGGAGCACTAAGTGAAAAGTCAAGGCTACAGTATCACTTTTGAAGTTGAAGGCATTATTGGTCAGTGCTCAAGGTCTTTACCACACAGTAACTTCTTGTATTCTGGAGTGAGAAGGTGTTTCCTTGTTGAAAATAAAAAGTGTTATTTGTGTCTTCAGTCTGGGTGAATTCTCACTAACTGATATGATCAAATTATGCTGAATATCACATTAGTGTTGTGATGTACCTCGAGAGTTTTTCCCCATTTGGCTGAAAATACCTTTGCTTTAGCAACAATTTAATGTAAGCTTAAAAAACCCCAGGTGCACTTAGATGTACACGTGTCCTCCCTTGGGAAAGAAGTGCTGTTCAGTGCTGACAGGAAATACACCATCCACCCCACTGACAGGATGCAGTCACAGAATCTGCCTTTAAATGCAAATTTTTCAGACAACCACAGAGCATGGAAATGCCAGAGTCACGTCTGAAATTTTCACATTCACTGAGCCACTCTGCTTTCTTTACAGAAAAAGAGTTTAGCTTTAGTTCTGTGTTTCATTGAGCTAAGCAGGTACTTGGCTGTACAAAAAGGTGCCTGAAAACATGGACTCATGTTCCATGGACCTGAAAACTCCTCATGGACTGTCCTTGTGTACTCTCTTGCTCTTTCTTGAAGAAGTCCAAAAGAAGCTTTTAAAATTACAGCTCTGCAGTACAATTGTGCTCTTGTTTCAAAAACGTTTTTTGTATGACAAAGTATCATTTAATTATCTATATTCAATTCCTCGTACAGCTCCCAGTCCTGCCAACCAGGGTATTAATTCTCTCCTATGCTTTCTAAGCACAGTTTCCTCAGAAGTCTAAAACAGGAGATAGATTCCTAATCACAGGTTTCTCTGGGCTTCAAGAAAGAAAAACCCTGAACAGCGTGGTGCCAATTACCTCCACAAAAATATACCCATATGCCTATTATTACTGATCCTGAAACAATCAATTTCCTTGTACTCCCCTGGTAAATACCAGCTTCAACAGGATATCTGACTTTTTAATCACATTACTACATATTAAAATGTTAACTCATAGCTGTGGGTCAGAAGTCAGCCAGACTTCTTGAAGAAATCTGACTTGCTGGTTTATAAACCGGATTTTCATTGAAAGATTAATTTAAAATATATGCTTGCAAAGTCTGTAAAAGCATTCTGTGCTGCTGCACTGAGTTGGGAAAATGTGAGGTCACAGTATCTGCCAGCAGTTATTTATCCCAGTGAGATTACATCAGAGGACTCAGGTTTTACAGGCACTTCAGCTGACACCTTCCAGAGCTGCATGCCCTGAAAAGCTGAAGATTTCTGCTCCTCTGCACACCCTGAGCTGGCAATACAGAGAATTCCCCCTTGCCTGGGACTGCCCCTGCCTTGGCACAGCACCAAGCCCCCTGCACCAGGGGAAAGAGGCAAACCCAGTCTGCCCCTCCTCACCCTGAGGCAGCAGCCAAACCCTCCCATCCCTCTCTGCCCCTGCTTCTGAACCCTCCCTTCCTAATGGGCTGGGGGCTGATTGCAGTGAGAGTTCTGCTGAAGGAACCCAGCTGGCCATGGGCTTTTCATACCTGCTCTAGAGTTAGAGCAAAGAAGTGAGGACCTGAACACAAACCACTCAAAATGTAGAAAATACAGGACCTGAACAGCAGTAATGTTTCACCATTTCTCAGTTCCACATACCTTTCTTTTCTGTTTTATCCGAAGCTTTCCCTCCGATTGGGGAGTAAGTAGTGTCCATGGATTCCACTCCTTTATTTCCTTTGCTAACTCCATTTTCATAGAGCTGCCCCTCCACCGGCTGCAGTTGCCAGGTTAAACCAAACAAGTGTACTGCTGCAAAGAAATGAAGACCAATTAATTGATGTCTAAACTACAGCACCTTCAGTGAGACTGTGACAGAATGCTGTGACCCACTTTCTGCAAAGTCAAGTGCTACTTTATTCTGTTAGTAACAGATCAGAATTTCAAGGGGGCTAACGAGCAATTTACCGTTTTACCTTAAAACTCAGTGTTTAATTAGTTTCCACACTTTCTTCTGGAGCTCAGCCAGGTCAGGGTGATGAATTTCTGCAGCAGTTAATGGAATTATTTGCAATTATAAGGATAACAGTTGAATAAATTCAATATTGTGTGACAGATTCTAGTGCTATATCAGTGTTGTCCCTCAGCCTCTGACTGTCAAAGGTCTCAAAATTTGTTGACAAAACAATGACACCGACTAAAACTTCTCACTTTTCCAATCCAGTTTGAAGTGAAACTGTGCCCACTGCACTCTGAAACCTTTTCATTTAGGTTAAACATCAGCAACAACATTGACTCCGGACCTCATCCAGAACTGCACTGCAGATAAAAAGCTGGCTCTCCATCTAAAATACATGCAATTATTTTACACCACAAATTAACAGAAATGCAGTTGTTATTTATGTATGGACAAGGAAAACTACTAAATAATCCTTTTAAGAAGTTATAAACTATCTTTATTGCCATGCACGGGGCTGCCTGCAGAGCCATTCATGGCTTCTGCTTCCCCTTCTTTGATCTGAGGCCTTGAAGGATGCTGGAGAAAGGCAGCAGCAGAGGGTTTTATTTTAGTGCAACAGGATAGTGCTGCAGTTAGTCTGGACTGTTACCCAGGGCTCACTGCGAAGGGCAAATTATTCCAAGGAAAGGTTGCCTCAGCACTGAAGTAACTCAGCAGGGAGCTCTATGACCCACTAAAATGTGGAGTGAGGATGACCCCGCTGAGGAGCTGAAATTGTCACATAAAGAGCAAAGCCCGAGCAGCAGCTCTGGAGCCTCATGCAGCAATTTGCACTGAGCAGCATCTGCCCACAGTGGGAGCCTAAAAAGAAATGTATTTGCTCTTCCTGAACCATGCAGGAACCCCACAGACTCCCAGGAGAAAGAACTGTGATCTAGAATGGGTCCTGCATTAACAAAGCACATGGTTTTATTCTGCACTTGTACATACTTCAAGGAAAATATCTCAGTACAACCAGCAAACC
This sequence comes from Hippolais icterina, assembly GCA_013400075.1. Classification (NCBI taxonomy): domain Eukaryota; kingdom Metazoa; phylum Chordata; class Aves; order Passeriformes; family Sylviidae; genus Hippolais; species Hippolais icterina. The sequence continues at coordinate 48,188 of VWYN01012440.1, forward strand.
TGGAGTCCATTTCCCATGTGTTTGGTCACAAGTCTCCCTTGCATGCTGAAAAGATAAATTTAAAAATTCAACTAAATCCCAAGCCTTGTATGGATTCCTGTCAAGGGCTTGGGAAAACTACCACGAGAATGCAAAGCTGCCAGTCTGCAGTCATTAATTCCAGCTCTGTGCACTCCAGGGTCACCCCCAGAGACCAGACACATGATCCAAACCAAGCAAATGGGAGCACTACTGCTGAGTTAGGGTGACAGTATTTGTGAGAAATTCACTGCATCTCAAAGCACTGGCTCACCCTCAGACTGGGACTCTGGAGACTGGGCAGCACACACACACTGCCCAGAAGGGGTATTGCAAGTGAACTTCTAAACTTTCTGCTGTCAGTGGGGAGATCTCAAACCTGGATGCTTCATATTCTGTGGTCTTGAACTCATCAAGGGACCATGATGATATTTTGAAAAGGGTCTTGCAGTCAGATCACACAGTGTTAAGGTCTGAGTTTTGAGATTCTAAACGTGGGACAGATCTCTGCCAGGTACAACAAAAAGCAGCCTTGACATCCCTAGAGTAAGTGCTCTTGCTCCTGGCTTGAGCTTCTGCACACTATTATTATTTAAAATGAGTTATTAACAACAAAAGGGAGCACAGTTCAATGAGACTGACAGCTAATGAATGCACACTTCATTTATACTAATGCAAAGAATTATATAAGCACTTGAAACAGATCACGAGGAGCAAAACACAACTGCACACATCAATAGTAAGCTTGCAGTGGTCATGGAACCCTGAATATAATATAATATAATACAATACAGTTGCTCCCTTACACTCTTGCCATTGCTGTGATTACCCATTTCCCAGGGTAATCACATTTTGTGACCACATTTTTGACCACACTTTGTCACCAGCATTTGCAGGTGACAAAGGCAGGGCTGGCAGTGTTCTTGCTGCACCTCTGCCTTGCTGCATGCCACACTGCACTCTGTGCATGCCCCCATGCACTGCACCATCCCAGCCCCGGCCTGGCTGTGTCTCCCCTCGGCCTGGGGAAGTGCTGTTGTTTTCACAGCTCGTGCCAAAGCCTGGCAAGCTGCAGAGCTCCCTGTGAGTGAGTTTGACAGTCAGCTTCCCCCCTGGAACCCCCTGTGCTGCGCAGAGCGCGGCTCTGCCAGCTCGGATGTCTCATCCCGGGAGGTGACACGGGCACCGGGCTGGTGCTGAGCCATGGGCACAGCTCAGGGGGGCACAGCTGAGGGAATGGCTGTGGGAATAACACCCATGGGAATGGATCTGAGTGACTCCTCACAGCACAGAAACCCAGCCACCCCGCAATCTTCAAATCGGTCCAATTTTCCTTACATTAATTACAGCTATTGAGGAATTATTGCCTTCAGATCCAGGTGTCACTCTGGGACTAACCAAACCAGTTCCTAGAGATGCCTTTCTCAGAAGTTAACCACAGGGAATGATGTTTATTTAGCAGACACAGAGCCCTCCCTAACCTCCTCATTTTCTGTGATACTTTTACCTAGTGCACACAAAATTCCTATGCAGCTTCTTTCCTACAACATACATAGAGCATGTTTTAAATACACACTTACTTCACCAAATAAGATTACATAAAACTTCCAAATCTCCATCTCTCAAATCTCTTTAGAAATAAATAGGCATGTACTGAATTTCATTAAAAAGCTCAAAAGAACTTCTGTTTTGAGTTATTCTCCCTTTGATTTTTTCCTAGTGGATTTCTGGCTTTTACCAAAGGGGCATAGAGAATGCTGTGCAATGCAGGCATGGGCCACGAAGTCATTTCCCACAGCACAAATCCATTTGCAAGGTTCTCAGCTGCATTTCCCATGGGTAAACCCAGGTGTGAGATCCTCCTGCACAGGAGCTGATACCATCACTGTGTCTAACTCAGCACTGGGCTGGGTAAGAGGGGGAAGAGTCACTTTCTGCTGAGTGCCTCTGCCCTTTCCCAGGGCTCAGCCTGCTCCAGACCTTGTCTGCAGCACCCTTGAGGGCTGGCTGCTGGCTGCCACTACAAACCCACCATTAGCACTGAGGATGCATTATCTGATACAGCTCAGGTTCACACAGAACAGCCTTTGAAGTCTGATGACTACACTCATGTTACAGAAGAAGCAAAAGCTACTCAGGCTCTTTCTGGCATTCCAAAGAATTTCTGCAATCACAGCCCCTGCATTTTTCAGCACCCAGAACACCTCAGGTACTGGCAGGGTGTGTGAGGTCACTGCTGAGCTGCTCCAGTCTCAGGCAATACCCAAGGACTGGCAGGGAGATGGAGATGAGTTTGTTAGCTGGCATGGTTGCAGAATCCCCACTGCTGTTGGGAGGAGCTGTGGTGAATAAGCAGGAGCATCAGCCCCGACCTTCCATCCCTGGCCTGACCAAACCTCTCCCCTGACAGCTGAGTGCAACATCTTCTTCCCTGCTGGGAGGAACTGCACTCACCTGAAAAGATATCCCCTCCTGGTTTGCTTGAACGTCCAGAGCAATCCCCTGTCAATAACTGCATTATTGCTTCACTCTGTGCAATCTGTGAGCTGCACGTTGCCATGACCAGAGCTGTTCCTGGCTTTCACTGAGGTGATCTGGAGGCAAAATTGATCTGAAGGCAGAATTTGACCCTCTTTACATAATGCTGGGAGATAGGCTTCAATGATGGATACTGTGCCTATATTTCATTTATTTTTCATTAGATAACCCTTTTTAATTCAAAGTTTCTGATAAAAGTCTAACACAAAAGTAGACACAGAATGTTAATATTTTTTTTAAACATGCATTATGGATGTTATGGCCAAAGCTGAATTTGGAGGAGTCTGTAGTCAGTGTATTTGAAGAGACTGGAGGCTGCCACAAGACTATGACAAACCTAAATTTTTTCCTCAGCCACCCTGCCCCGGCCAGTGGAGCTGTGCAGGGTAATTTTAAATGACCTCTCTCTCCAGTACAGAAGATCCTAGGCATGGTACAGAGCTCTTCCTAGCTAAATTATTATGCTTCTTAGCTAAAAAAAATTATTAGGTATAAAACAGATCTCTCGCAGAAAAAGAAATATTAAAGCCTACATAATCTAACCCTTCTATAAATTTCTTTCATGGAATCTGTCAGCAAAGAGATGAAGAGTGAGTGTAACTCTGTGCTGCCTGTGGGATTTTCCCTCCTCAGAGGGAGGTTTTTGTTGCTTCCCTTTACTGCTCTAAGAGAAACCAGTGGGGCCGTGTTCAGAACAAAAGCTCGGGTCTTCACCTGTGAAACACCTACCAGATCACTTCTTTTGCTCACCACTCAAACAAAACAAACTGACAGCTCCAGAGTGACAGCCCCAGTCCCCACATTCTGCTGCACACTCAAGTAAATACCCACCGAGAAACCAGCAATTTTCTCAGACCTGGCTTTGTAAACTGGATTAACCTGCCATCTGCTCGGAAGCCAATGATCTAATTCAATTTATTCTTATCTACCTTCTGTGTGAGCACAGCTTGTCAGCGCCGGTGCTCCACGTTTGGCAGAATGTGAATAAGAGCCTTGGCTCCAGTGCAAGGAGGCACTCAGGGGTGAGGAGACGTCCAGAAAGTCCTGTGCAGTAAGGACTGACTGCCTGAGAGATAACTCCAAAGGACAAAAATTCCTGCAAAATGCAGCCCCTCCAAACTGCTGACCTGCACTAAAGGCTTCTGTTCAGCTTCCTCTGCTGTTCTACAGAATCTCAGAGCTCATCCCCCTGACGCCCAGACTTCAGAAGAGCTGTTACAGAATGGGTATCAGCAGCTGAGTTCTCCCAGCACCTGCTCTGAGTGCCAGAAAATTATTTCTTTCTGTAGCTGCTAGCAGGTTCTGCTTATAAAACTGGATTTCACTGTGGCATGAAGCCACAGATGCATCAGTGTCTCAGTTCCAGTGAAGGTGAATTAATGAGAAAAGTACCTGGACATGAGAGCCAGAATCAAAGTTCTGATCCTGACCTTTAGGAGAGGTGATCTTCTGTAAGCTCATTTTACAAATAAAATACTATTTCATTCTGCTGTAAACAGATTTCAGAATTTGAGACTTCTAACATTCTTCAGTCTTCAGGATATCTTTTAAAATCCATGTTAAAGTGGTAAATTGTTTTGATCATCCAGGGTATTTAATGAAATAAGGACATAGTCCATGTATTTGTTATACCCATCTGAACTCTCAGCACCCTCCTCTTTCTCCAGAAGTCCTCTCTTTCCACCTAACATTTTTATACCTGAAAATACAAATATACCCCTCTCCTGCAATCCTCCTAGAGGGAGGATGGTTTCATTTTTCATTACCAAGTCATGTTTTACACTTAGAACAAACAAAACCCAGTCCTGGGCACCAGCAGCTGTTTCTCCTGTGAACACTCAGGTTTGTGGCAGTACCAGGCTCCCCAGGAGGGCAGACACAGCTCCCAGCTGGGAGATGCTGGTGTGCCTGTGTCACTGAGAGCTCTCCCAAGGAGCTCAGGGGCATTCCAGGGCTGTTGTGCATCTGTGCCACAAGGTTTGCACAGCCCTGAACACGCAGCAGTGCTCACTGCACCATTATACTCAGTTCATTCTCCCCTCGATCCCCCTCTGCAGAACTCCTCTGCTGCTCTGTTAGACACTGTCTACAGCAATACAACCAGTGCTACAAATCCATGCTCTGAGACACTCGTGTCCCTAAAACCTGGCCTGGCCCTTCCCAGTGCTGCAGCCATCACTGCTCCCCCTTGCACAGGGGCTCTCATCTCCTCACCCTCCATGGGAATGTATTTCACAGCCAACACCCAGCTCCAGTGCCTGCTCATAAATAGTGATAATATCATGAGGGATAGCAACGACTTCATATTCATGCTTGGGAATCCATTTGTATATAGAACAGTCATTTCATAGTCAGGGATGGTTAAATCCAAGAACATGAGATGCAATTTCAGAGGCACTGAACATTTGCATCACCTGCTGGAATCAATAGGAACAGTGGGAGCTTGGCACCTTTGATCAATAGGACCAGTGATTTGCAAGTCCAAATCAGCCCCTGATAAAATGGTGAAGTACCATGGGAGAAAAATCCCACTCCCCAATAGGCTAAAAAGAACAACTGAATGAGCAGCCAGAGCAGCCAGGGTACTGGGCTTAGGGGAAATGAGGTGGGGTTGCAAAATCTCAAAAGAAATACCATATTTCTTATTCTATCTCTTGTATTTGTCTCATTTGCTCTTAAATTTTTGGCAAGACTCTGAGGCAGACAGGAGCTGCTGGTGGAGCTGCTGCAGTCCCCTGCACTGGTGAGAGGCACCAGGGTCACCTGCCCCAGGTGTGTCCCACCTGCCCCACTGCCCACCCTGGGGCAAACCCAGCCCCACATCTACAGGATTTACAATTCTCAACACACAGGAAATCAGAAAATGAAAAATAAAATTATGTAGGACTTTTCCCATAGAAAATAAGTCAACGCATTTACAATTACATCTCCAGCAGTCTGAAGGCCAAACATGCACTTTATGAAATAAGGTTTTTTTGGAGTAACTACTATGACTTTAGAACCTATTCACAGAAATTACTCCTGTTGAAGTGAAAATATGTGTTTTTCTTGATAAACTAATGATTTTCAATAAATCTGCTGTTACACAACCACCAACAGCGTTCTATAATTTCCTTACTGTCCATAAAATAGTCAAATTTATTTCAGAAAGGCCAAATAGTAAACACAGTGATTATAGGCCAGAAGAGGATTAATGGAGAAAGCGTATTTTTTTTAACTGAGTAGTAGTTCAAAGGAGAGAAAATACAGAAGAATTACATGTTCTTATGTAAAAGCTTTGCTATTGAGTCTCACTGATAAGAGGGAAAGGCTGAAAAATAAAAACCAGAAACTTTTTGCCAGTTTACCTTTAGACTGAAACGAAATCACGGCTTAGAGCACTCTGGCACAGATCTCAGTTCATTACAGATCTAAGAGCCACTTGTAAATTTTCATCTGGAATGAGCTTCATGTCTCCAAGACTTTGGAGATGTTCTGACTGGAGGCTGAGATACGGGTGTCTTTTTAAAGTGTAGCTCAAGCATTAAATGGCAGTGAAAAATACTTGAAAAAGAACATTTAAGTTCTTAGATTAGGAGAAGAAAAAGCTTGGTGCTAACATTTGATCAACACTCATCTGGACTGAAATTGTAGCTCATGGTAAGTTAATGCAGGCTATGCCAAAAATGCAATGATGAAAACAATTTTGCCTTTTAAAAATCTCCCTTATTTTTCTGGTAACAACTGCTGAGCTGATCACAGGTTTAAGTTTGGCCCTGAAATTAAAATGAGTTTTGTTTTAAGAAGTGGGCCCATGTCTGTAGTGATTGCTGAGACACAAATTCCTTTGACTTGAAGAAACCTGATGGAGTGAGGGATGTGAATCAGGGTGAGCAAAGAGAAAACACTTGGGGGAGTGAATTCCAACTTCAGTGTTACATACAGTCTGAATTTCTATTTTCAACTACTCCCTTAAAACATGCGCATTTAAATTTGTGATGTGAAAAGATATGCAAATCTGCAAGCCCACAGAGGCAGTGAACTCTGCAAACAGTTTACATGCCAGGAATCAAATCTAGCAAAAGGGAAAGAACTGAGGTATCTGAGTCATAAGAGGAGACCATAAACTTATTTAAATATTTAACCAACCAGAGACGGGCAGAAGGAATATTCACTTGGAATAAGGTAACTAATGCTACCTGAATCTGCTGGGGAGTATGCAACTCAAACATTCCTGGGGAAAACAACAGCAAATCAGTGCAATTTTTTCTGAATTAGAACTCCTGGTTCAAAAATTCGTATTTTTTCCATAGAAAACATTATTTGAAATAGTAATAATTTACAAAATGCAGAGACATCTCCAGTTTACCTGCTTCTGCCTAACTAAAACAAACATGCTCCACCCCAGTGCTCCCAGATGTGACAAACAGACACCTGCACAGGAGAGGCATCCCCAGCTCTTTAATTCAGGGTGACAGGGAGTGCTCCCAGCCTGGTGACACCGAGCATTGCATCCCCAGAAAGGCACAGAAATTGCAGTGGCAGACTGAAATCTAAACAGGGATGAAAGAGGCAGTGCCTCATCCCGATAAAATCTAAATGGTGTGGGTGGGATATGCAGCAAACAGATGAGGCTGCAGAAATGAGGCAGCCAGCCCTAAGCGAGGGCAGATGCTCAGCAGCTGCTCTGGAAATCTGCAATTAATGGAGCTTACAGGATCCTCAGGTGCTCTCAAATCATCGTGCACCACAAATGCTCAAATCTGCCTTCCCACATGCACTGGGTGAGGATGCTGGGAAAAAATCCCTCCTGATGAGCACCTTGCTGACAATAACCAAATCTTTGTCGCTACAGGACCGAAGAAAACCTCAGTGGGAAGCAAGAAATTATTGAAATTTTAATCATTTTCACTACAGATCCGTTTATTCAGAGAGTATAGAAAATCAGTGGCCATTTATCAGTTTGGAGGTGTCTGAACTTGTATCTCTGTCAAGTTTTACCAAGTATGAACTGCACTCTTTCAGGCAAACCTGGAACTATTCCCATTCAAGCCATAGGGCAGCAGGAACACTCTGGCTCCTGCCATCTAAAACAACTCTGAGGGTGTGGGTGAGAAAGCAAAACTAAATTAGATTTCCCTGTGTTTACAGAAGCCACAGTCACATCCTTAAATTCTACACATGGAATGTTCTTTAATATTTTCAATTCCGATTGAAAACTCAATGCAATAATTAAAGTTCAGGCTAAATGTAATGTAGGAAATCACAAAGAATTGCTCTCCTATGTATGCTTGTAACCACACCGACCTCAAGCCACCTCCAATACACCTGTCCTCCAAAAAACCCAACAAAAACCAAACCCCAAACCTGAGGAAGCCCTTTCGAGCTACTCTGACAAACCTGCCCAATGAATTTTGCTAACAAAATGGCCAAGTTGGTACTACGTAACCCATCCTTCAAACATAAATTCAATAAAGGGATAACAAAATCTATCTTAGACAACATGGTACAAAATTATTTTTAGAGCTAGTTGTCATTCTGGCAAATGATATAACAATTAGGAGGAAAGTCGTGTAAGATTTAAATGGTGATGAGGCTGAAGAAATTAACTAAGGGTAGCAAGGCAAAACACAATTAAACATTACCAGTCTTTCCCAATAATTCTTTAAGAGCAACAATGTTGTAAGGCATAATATGAAAATCAAACCTTCAAGAAAATATCACAGCAATTAAAATCAGTAGGAGTCCTCTGCTAGCGTAAACATGGAATCTTGAATAATATTTCTTTGTCTGTTAGGCAGCATCAAGGTTAACAGAGCAGAAAGTTAATGAGAATTCCATGCTCAACCTTTAGCCAACGCAGTGTTTTGGCTGCCAGGATTGACAAAGCACCAATTTTTAACAGATATTATTGTGGAACACGGTCAGTGTGAGTGCAAAGCCAGCAGGAGGACAGAGCAGAGCAGAGGAAAGGTCAGGGCTTACCAATGACATAGGCCAGCAGCAGTGCCAGCGTCACTGTGATGGCAGTGGCACTCAGGGCTGTGCACTTCCAGTTGCAGCACCTGTAAGGTTTGTTAAAAGTGAAGGCAGGTCTGGAAAAGGTGCTTCTAGGGAGAGGCCTAGGAGGTGGAGAGTAAACAGTATTGGATGTTAAGGGATAGTTCTGACTGGCTGCGCTGAAGATAGCTGAAGACCCAGATCCATGCTTAAACAGGAAATGCCTACAAAGAGAAGACAAAGAATGCTGTAAAACCCTCTGTGATGGACAAGGCAAAAGGAACTACAAAAGCACTGTATAGCAAATACTGCACACAGCCACAGAAAACATCAAAGCAGGAAAGTGTTTGCATGCCCTCTGCAAGTTTTTTAACCACACCACAAACGTCCGGCAATGTTTTAGTGAAACAACATAACACAGATCAACTCTAAGCTGATTTCTCTGAGGGAAGGTTGTTCCTCAGCACAGCACTGGGATCCTGCAGGAGGAGCAGCCCCTGGGTGCCCTCACACAGGTGTGACAGAGCCATGGCAGCTGCTGCCAGCAGCATCCCCTCCATCCACACCCAACTGCTTTATTCACCTGGAACACCCCAGAAATGCTAAAGCCAGTGCAGCTGTGAACATTTATTTCTTACCATGGAATAGAGGAAATTAAAAACAAAAAAGGTGACTACTTAGTCACCTGATTTACAAGGACAATCCATTCTGAAGAACTTTGATTATTTTACAGGTGAGCACAATTTCTTTACTGTTCTTAATTGAGCTATTTTGAGAGCAGTTTTTCTTCAAATGCTTTTGCCTGCTGCAGTGATTCTCAAACACACTAGGAGAGAATTCATTTGGAGACCTATTTCAGCATGCTTTGCAGGACTGATTGCCTTCAAGAAAAAATAGCAAAGACTTACATTAGCACAAAAAACAAGGCACAGAAATTAGCCTTGCAGAGCAGGCTCTGGTGCAGAAGTACAGAGCAGTTTTCTAGAGGAAGGAGGATGGTTTTTCAGGACTGGCGAGGGCCCTCCAGGAGAGTTGAGCAGAGGTTATTCAATAGGTTATTAAACAATAACTTACTGTGGAATGTGCTCAGAAATTGTGGCAAGAAGGGCTAGCTCAGGGCTCCCAGACCAAGCACACACTCTTGGGAACACCAGCTTTCCCTGGTCCTTCTTGCTTTGTTTTATCTAAGGCAGCAAAGCTCCTTCAGCACCCTCTTTCCTGACAGCTGCACCTCCACACCTCGTGCCACAGCACGCACCCAAAGGAGCTCAGAGCACCCTGGTGCTCCCCAGTCCAAGCTGAGACACCAAGGGACACATTCCAGAACCTTCCCAAAGGCAGAAGTGCCTCTGCACCTTGAGCAAGGCACAAGATGAGCTCTCAAAGGCACATCTGCATCAATCCATGCACGCTGGGAGGGTTTCTCTGAGGAATACACAGCGGGATGCTGCAGGATCAAACACTCAGGAGCATGGAACATTGTTATACTGTGACATTTGGCTTCAAGAATATTGTAAATACATGTTCCTGAAACGGTAATTGCTAGAATGGTGTAATGAGGATGGTATTATGTATTTCCATGATACGTTTTTAAAAGAAAGGTTATGGTTTTCAAAAGGCCAGATTATAGAAAATAGGAAGGTATTACAGAGCAGTTTTATCTTTTAAAGAGCCCTTTAGTTACATAAAGAAGAAAGCAAACGAGAACAGAGGCTAGCTTGCACTGCAGTGTACAGGACCTGGGTATCGGGAGTCTTAATGACCAAACCAAAGAATGAAACTTGAATTTTCTTCTCAATTCGTTACTTCTGCTCCACGATTATTCCCCAAATGAGCTGCACTCAGACAAAACTGACACCTGACCTGCCTGGGCACAGCATCCTGGCAGTGCCTCAGAGAGCACACTCTGGTTTTCCTTCCCACTGCAGACACACACATTAGGGAAATGGCATTGCTCTCCGCATTGTAATGCCACCTTATTTTAGTTCAAAATATATGAACTCATCAACAGTAAAAGAATAAATTCAAATGAAGTAATAGAACTGTTTACAGGACTGTATAAACCCACTATCAGGCCATGAGAGCACAGCTGGTTATTTTGGATTCCATGCTTTGTTGTCACACATGAAAGCTTTTGCAAGTATGAGAAGTTTTTTCTCACTCAGCAGTTAATCACTTAGACTTCTGGCAGGAAAAAATGTCATGGCAAAATTCCTACTGATATTCATGGAAACAGAAGCAGAATCACCACATAAAATAAGACATGTTATTAGATGTAAGCATATACATATGAGAAGTACGCATGCATATATACATGCATACATACATGCATATATAAATATTACAAATATAAAAAAGTCAACTGCTCTTAACTGCTTTAATTGTTCAAGACATAATGACAAAACCCTACTCATTTGATAATTTCTCATTTAATTTTTTGGAAATTACATCAAAAGGCTCTGCTATTGGCAGTATTGATGGTCCTTTATGGTGCACAGCTCAAAGGGACCAGGTAAAGGGAAGGAAGTGCCGAACAGAAAATTGTTATTATTAGGGTTTTAATAACCAGGGATTCCTAAGGCAGGGTTGTTATTGAATAATTTGAATTAAATTGAGTAATTGAATAATTTCCTGCAGTGCAGAGGCAGTGCTCTGTCAGCAGCAGAGAGCCCAGAACCTGCCCCCAGTGCGGGACAGATGACTCCAAGCACAGAGCAGGACTGACACTGCTCTCATCTGCAATAAAACTGAGATTTCAGAGCAATGGCACACTGAAACTGAGCTACCAGTGACATAATGCTGAGAAAATGGTTAAAAACCCCAACTGTTCACACGTTCCATTTCTGGGACTGTGTACTGAGTACCCAAAGACATTTCTATAGAATTTGAAAAACGCTGGTGGCACAAAGACAAATTTCCAGAGCCAGACTGTGGCTGTGTTCTCATAAACTCAGATGACTCCTCATCTGTCTGAGCACACCACGGCTCCCAAAGGACGTCAGGACATGCTCAACTGTTGCTATCAATTCTATAAAACCAGGCTCTCTTTCTAAAGAGCAAAATAATAAAACCTGCAGTTCAAAAGTTTAGATGTGACTGCAGCCTGATGTGTGCTTTAATATTTGATCTAAGAGAAAAGCTAAGGCCTGTGGTGGTTTGGGGTTTTTTTTTTTGGTAAACTGAGAACACAAGAAAAATCAGAACATTTATAAGGGTGAATGATAGCAGCACTCCTTTCAAATGGAGAAAAACTAACTGTTCACAAAAACATCCATAAAGAAGGTGATAATATTCTCTTAAAAAGAGAAATATAGGACATAATCTGTAAGGCATTTGTTGGTGAAATAGAAGTCACTTAATATTATTACACTGATAACTCCAACCCATAAATAAATATTAAAGGCTCAGTAATATCACATTTAGCAGAGGCAGTTGGAAAGCATTCCCTCTGAGGTAACCACAATGTCTCTGTGGCTGTTCATCCATCTGCTCATCCCTACAAATGCAAGATTTTGAACTTTGAATCCTCTCAAGAGAAATTAAACGAAAGGAAAAGCTCCTGCCAGGACCTGCAAGGAGAGCAGCAGGAGCCCCAGGGAGGTTCCTCTGCTCTGAGCCCTCCTGCCCTGCCCAGCCCATTCTTCTCACAGCCTAGACCCTTTGTATTAACCTGTATTTATTGTTCTCTTTCAAAATTCAGATTCAGTCTGGTTTTGCAAATGGAAACACTATTTCATAGAAAGCTAAAAGGCTGCTTGCTCATTGGTGGCCATAAAATCACAACACAGCTTTACATGCAGTTATAACTTTAGATACCATCACATTATTCAAAATAACGAGCAAGGAGTATCTGCAGCGTGACTGTTCCAGTATATTTAGGTATATTTAGCTGCCATAAAAACCCCTTACACAAATACCATCCCACAATTCCAGGGAAGCCCACACCAGAGCTTCTCCCAAAGAACAAATACAACAGAGTGCACGAACAATTCAAATTCCCCTACTGTCCTTAGTGACTGCATCTCAAACTGCTCTGGAGCAGCACCCTCCAGTGCATTGCTGACATGGAAGTTGTACTTCATCGTAGCTGACAAATGTTTATATTTTTATTTCCATAAAAGACACCTTCATTCTGGCATTATTAAATTTAAGGTCATATTTACAGCTTTTATTTTCAGTTCATGGCCATATTGACAGTCTTCAATTCATCTTTTGGAATTCAGAAGAGAAATATTTTCAGATCTTTTCTGCTGTGCAGTGAGAACACGTGGGACTCAGAATGAATTAAAGAACCCCTGCCATGTGTCAGTTTTTAATATGGTCAGCCCCTATACGTGTTGATTTATTGTTTAATTAGGTAGAAAATGAGAAAATACAAGAGAAATGTCACCATAGCAAATACTGGCCAACATGATTTGAAGAAAAGATCATAAAGGAGCTCCCCCTGCACTACTCCTGCAATAGCCCCAAATCCAGGTGATCATCTCGGGAGGAGGCTCCGTGCACACACAGGTTCCAGGGAACTGCTCAGGTGGGAAGGGTCTCCCTGCTTGGGCATTAACCCCTGCCTGCCTGGGGGCTGCCAAAGCTGCTCTGTGTGCTCTGGAAACCTGGCACTGGAATAAAACCAGGGCACAGAAAAATGCTTTGTGTCCCTGCTCTGGGGACAAGATCCATGAGATGCTGGGACCAAGAGGAAAGATCAAACCTTCCAGGAGCTCACACTGAACTGAGTGTGAACTTCTAGATACATTATCATTTGCTATTTAACTATTTTTGCTTTTACAATTCCTCCAGCTTACACAGAAAGGGACCACGTACAGGTGGCTGTGATTTGAAAGGCTCTCAGTGTCTGAAGAGAGAAAAGAATTATGAGGTTGATTTAAAAAGAACAAAGCTAAACCACAGCACAGAATAAATCTCTTGATTGTCAAGATGTCCCCTATACCAAACAGAAAATAACCAAGTTATTTTCAGGAAAACAAACACAGCTAATCATACCTATACACCCTAAAGAACTATATAACACAGAAAGGAATGATTCCATCTCTGTGGTGATTCAAATACACTTCTGGAACTCCAAAACTCTTCAAGTTTTCAAGTGCTCAGAGACATAATCAAACTTGAGGGCTCTGAAATATTGCTGAATTGCAACTAAAAATAATAACTGCCTTGAACCCCAAATACTCCTCTTATTATTCTAGTGCTTCCAAGTTTTATATAAATTAATGGTAACTGAATCTCAGGTTTATGGTCTGGTACCTCCGAGTCCCCTTCGAGGAGCTATTACCATGGTGATAAGATTGCTTAAATGAAGCTGTCTCTTTGCACAGGACTGGCTCATTGCCAGGGCACTGAAGGGAGATTTCAGCCCATTCAGCACAGCATTAACCTGACTGCCAACACTGCTAAATGGGCTGGGGGAACCAGGAAGAAATCTGATTTAAAAAAGGAAGGAACTAGCAAATATCTTAAATACTGATGCACAAAACAGGACTAAAACTCCCCTTGGAAACACAATCAGAATTAGCTAAATTTTGAGATTTAGACAGAAAACTTAAAAATTCTAATGCTTTGGTAATCTATGTGAAAACTTAACTGAAAGTAAGTGTGACCAATGGTTTATCCATGAGGGATCTGTAACAGACTGTAAGGAGGAGAAGAAAAATTTCAGGTAAAAATCCCTACTTAACATCTAGATTTTATTTCTTCTTTGGGGATTTGACTGAAGTGGGAAAATAAATAGCAAACAGCAGGGAAAAAAAACCAAACTAAGAAAGCAGGATATGGAAACAAATACTGAGTTAACTAGGAGGGCACAGAGAAAATGAAAAACATTCCTTTGAGTTATCAGGGCTTAATACTTACTCCATAAAAAGTAGTGAGCTATGTTCAGCTGGGGCTGTCAGAGATAATGACAATGTATTACACTGTAAATCACAAGATTTGAAGCATTAGAGCAAAGTGTCTATGAAGCCTGAACAAACAATTATTTTAGTGGAAAGGAAGGGAATAGGCAATAGGTTGCAAGTGCTTTATTCTGGGGGAGAGGGAAAAAAAATCAATTTTTGTAAGAGCCCAATAACATTATCCTAAAAAAGAGAATCAATGTTTCCCATGTTTTTATGTGGTGTGAGAGATCCCCACAATCTTTTTCTGGCAATGCTTAAAAACTATTTCTCTGTGTGACAATGAAATTACTGCACGTTCCTGAGTCATTTTAATGATGGCTGTGTTTGTTTTTCCCTGTGTGTGCATGCACAGGTGCAGGCTGCATTTGCATCTCTGGGCACGCTGCAGTGCTGGAGGCTGCAGCACAGGCAGTCCCCACTCTGAGCTGCTGCACCTCCTGCAGGTCCTGCTCCTCTCCAATTCCCTCAGCAGCAGGAGTTTGATAACACCTCTGGAGTTTGAAAGCTGTTCTAAATTCTTATTTTTATTTGGGTTGCTTATAATCAGAGTAACTGCCAGGGTGAGGGAACTGGCCCTGGCAACGACACACAGACTCTAATTTTAGCTTTGACCAAAGCTGGTGTGAGCTGGAACAAGTGATTCCATCTTTCCATCATTAAACATGAGCGAGTTAGGTCCTGACAAAACTGCTCTGCAGATCAGTGCGTGCAGCACCTCGAGATGAAGCACAGAGCAACATTTCTATTTGCCCCTCTCTATAAAATGTAACCAGGCTTTACTGTACCAGGAAACTCCCAAACACATTCACCACAGTGTATGGTTTGTGTATGGGCTGCCTTTACTGCAGCCCTTGGCCACCTAATCTAGGCTTTCAAATTCTAATTATGTAAGAGCACACGTTTTATCTGGGTACTGCAAACATTTCCAGAACTAGAGAATTTTCTTTTACATAAATATGACACATCATTACTATGAGCAGACCCATAAACTTGCTTAATTTCTGTCTGTCCAGAGTGAATAGGTTTTACAGTCACATGATTAGTTCCAGGAAACCTTTTCCTGTCTGAAAATTCTCTAATATTCCACGGCAGCAGATAAAACATCACACGCATGTTCTGTTTATGGATTAACAGGAGATACAGCTGGGAGAAAAGCTGAACATGTGTATTCTGATTTTTGCCTAGTTGTTACAGTAGGGAATACATTAATGTCTGAGTCTTCTTTTTGATTGCAAACGTTCCAAATTTAATAAAAAAAATCTGCTTTGCTATATTAGGTATGCAGATATTAGCTAGACTTGGTGTTATTAAAGACCTGGCACAGAAACACATCACTGAAATGTTTCTCTTTATTTTGCAGGATTATTTCTAATGGGCAGCTGAACATTAATGGAGAAGGGAAGCACGGGAATGCAGGTCTGAGACCCAAGCACCAGCCCAGCCCTAGCAGAATCCCCCCCTGGGAAAGGAAGGACAAACAAGCTGCAAGCCCCTCACCTTCTCCAAGGCTGTACTGGCCACTGCAGACTTCTGGGAAGCGGTGATGACAAATATTTTTTATATTTTGTATTTTTTATCCCACTGTTCCCCTGCTAAAGCACTTGTCTGTGCACCAACTGCAGAGACACCCTGGCAAACACACTCTCAGATTTTCCTGATGGATTACCCAGCCTTTCTCCCAGCCTCCTGAGAGGCTTCTGGGAGTCCCCAGTGGGGGCCTGAAATCAGCTGAAACAACCACGGCAGGGTCAGAATGTGGAAAACTCCCAGACTCTGTGAATGACTAATGTGCAGCCCAAAGGATGTTTTCCAGTCTGAATTCCTGATTCACTGCACAGCCCTTTTCAGAATTACAGATAGAGCTACACATTCTGTATTTGTCCTTTATGAGAAGCTTCAAATTTGCAAAAATCAGTAAGAAACCAGAAAATTTAAACCCAACTCAGAAGAAAAATAAATTGCAAATTTATTGTCCCTCAATGAGTCTGATGGAAATGTAGTGAATGGGGATGCAGAGAGGCTTAAAAGATCTACCTGAGTGTTCATTGAAAAGAAACAAAATTCAGGGAAAAGAACTCCCAGAGATCCCCTTTCCTGCAGCAGAATGTATAAACCTGTTACACCAGAAACAGCAGAGATTTATCTTTATAGAGGCTGGGTGAGCAGAAGCTTCTAGCTCCAGGAGGATCAGCTGAACTAAAATGTTGTTTATGTTCACTACTGCAGGAAAGTTTCCATCCGCCTTGATTCTTTTTGAAATTTGTCCTTAGGACAAATAAGGAAAGTTTTATTTCAGAAAGAACTGGTGTGTTCTTCAATCTCAACTTAACAGCAGAACTAAAACTTGACACTTCTGATGAGGAGCAGTCAAGTGTTTAAAGACATATATTAAAATTAATTTTTGTAATAAAATAAACCCAACCTTGTTATAAAAGAACAAGATCTAGGTTTCAGTGATTAATTGTGATAACTGGGCTTTGTGTTAAAAATTCCCCCAAACATTTCCATGCATAATACCTTGTATTTTCTGGATCCAGTTAGGTGGATGTCAGAAATTGATCTGTTTCACCAAACACAACTTTCACAAACTCTTGCACTTTACACGCTTTAAAATGGCAAACCCCAAATTAAACCCCAGTTAGAAGCTCCTGACAATGAAGAGGAAGAAGACTGAAATTCAAGACCTTGTTTTAAAAACCAAGTCAGCAAACACTGCTGCAGTTAAAAGCCATTAAATCAGCCAATACTTATCAGGAACAGGTAAAAAAAAAAAGTTTATTAGAGACAAAAAGTCAGAGCAGATTGTGCAGAGCGTTGGGTACTGAAAAGTAAGTTGCCTGCAAACAGAATGTGCTTGCTCTCAATTGTTTTTTGGAGCAGATTATTTGCACAAATTGTGAAGGATCCTGAATTTGAACCCTCCCTTCCCCAGCTCCCAGAGGCAAGGCCTGCCATGCCCAACACCCATCTCAGTATCATTTCTCCATTGCCAAGTGATTATCAAATTACATTCTTTGGTTATATATGCAATAAAGTGTTTAAATATGTATTCAGGAAAATATTATTTTAATTTCTGATCTTTCCTTATCCACAGGAAAGCTACAGCCTGACTGGATGATCTCAGAGGTCCCTTCAAACCCCAACCGTTCCTGACTCTGTGTGACTCCACAAGTGCCAAAGCACACTGATTAAACCAAACTTCGATTTGCTGGTTACAAATTGTCCTGGGAGAATGTGAGAGGGCAAGACAGACACACAAACACAAATCCTGACCGCACACAACATGTCACTGTAACCTACACACACTAAGGGGGTCACTACCCTCCAAAACTTTGCATAACGTGCATTTTTGAGTATTATTGACCTAGAGCAACCAAGCAAATAAGGCCTCACGTGGATGACTGAGATGGCCTCAAAGCAAAACCCACTGGCACGTCCTGAACTGTTGGATCTAATCTCCAATAACGGGATGGGGCGGCTGAGAGGCATTCCATGAGTTTATCCCATTGTCAGTCCCAGTGAAGGCAGAGACATAAAAGATGGTAAAACTCAGCCATAACAACAGAAGCCAAAGTTCCCTTTGTTAAAAGTTAAAAAGTTTAAAAGTTGTCTTTGTTTAGAAGTTCAAACTTTATAAAAAGTTTAAAAGTTTCTGCCTTTAGAAGTTTTTTAGCCAAGAGGCCAATGCTAAAAGCTTACAAGCATCAACTTAAGCCAATCACTAAACACTGCATGCACACCTCACAGCATACAAAAGTTGTTGTTCTATTTTTGCAGCTCAGAAACTTTCTATGCCCCAAATACTTCAAGGCCTAAAACTGAACTCTGTTTCAAACCTCTGCCTATGTTAGCTCATTGCAAGGCTGTGCAAGTCCTCCGCTTTTCCAGTTCCCAGCATGCGCGACAGAGTGGCAATGAACGTCAGACCTGCTCCCACCCTGCTCCCTTCTCCCTCCCGGGTGCTGTGCACGCCCAGCCCCGTACCTGGTCTCCAGCGGGATGTTGCTGTTGAGGACCCAGCTGTTGTGCAGGTGCACCGAGTCCTGCGTGCCGCCGGGGGCCGTGGCGGCGGGGCTGGGCTGGCTGCGGGTGGTCATGGATCTCCTCTGCAGGGAGTCCCCGGGGCCCGGAGCCTTCCTGGCACACGTGCACGCGTGCGGCGGCGGCGGCGGCGGCGGCAGCGGCCGGAAGGTGAACTGGTTGTGAGGGCTGCCAGGCATGTCTGCAACAACGGGAAACAACCAGACACAGGGTCATTGTTACGTGTGAAACCACAGGGAAACACACACAAACATACAGAGAGTTATTGTTATATCTGCAACAACGGGAAACAACCAGACACAGGGTTATTGTTACGTGTGAAACCACAGGGAAACACACCCAAACATACAGAGAGTTNGATTATTGTTACATCTGCAACAATGGGAAACAACCAGACACAGGGTCATTGTTATGTGTGAAACCACAGGGAAACACACCCAAACACACACAGGGTCATTGTTATGTGCGAAACCACAGGGAAACACACACAGCGTTATTGTTATGTGTGAAACCACAGGGAAACACACCCAAACACACACAGGGTCATTGTTATGTGTGAAACCACAGGGAAACACACCCAAACACACACAGGGTCATTGTTATGTGTGAAACCACAGGGAAACACACCCAAACACACACAGGGTCATTGTTATGTGTGAAACCACAGGGAAACACACCCAAACACACACAGGGTCATTGTTATGTGTGAAACCACAGGGAAACACACCCAAACACACACAGGGTCATTGTTATGTGTGAAACCACAGGGAAACACACCCAAACACACACAGGGTCATTGTTATGTGTGAAACCACAGGGAAACACACCCAAACACACACAGGGTCATTGTTATGTGTGAAACCACAGGGAAACACACCCAAACACACACAGGGTCATTGTTATGTGTGAAACCACAGGGAAACACACCCAAACACACACAGGGTCATTGTTATGTGTGAAACCACAGGGAAACACACCCAAACACACACAGGGTCATTGTTATGTGTGAAACCACAGGGAAACACACCCAAACACACACAGGGTCATTGTTATGTGTGAAACCACAGGGAAACACACCCAAACACACACAGGGTCATTGTTATGTGTGAAACCACAGGGAAACACACCCAAACACACACAGGGTCATTGTTATGTGTGAAACCACAGGGAAACACACCCAAACACACACAGGGTCATTGTTATGTGTGAAACCACAGGGAAACACACCCAAACATACACAGGGTTATTGTTATATCTGCAACAATGGGAAACAAACACACACAGGGTTATTGTTATATCTGCAACAATGGGAAACACAACCACACACACAGACGGTTATTGTTTTGTTTACTTATGTTCACAGAATTCACAGAATCCCCAGGTTGGAAGAGACCTCCAAGATCATCAAATCCAACCCAGCCCCAACACCTCAAGTAAACCCTGGCACCCAGTGCCACATCCAGGCTTTATTAAACACACCCAGGGATGGTGACTCCACCACCTCCCCAGGCAGAACATTCGAGCACTTTATCACTCTTTCTGTGAAAAACTTATTTCCTAATATCCAGCCTATATTTCCCTTCAACCCCAATGGAACTGTGTCCTCAACAGCGCTGCCTGGAGAAAGAGCCCAACCCCAGCTGAGCACAGCCACCTTTCAGGGAGTTGTCTTAATCAAAAAAGGAAAGAGGAGACTAAAGCCTTAAACTGAAGGAGGCCAGATTTAGGTGAGATATTAGGAAGTAAATCTTTGCTGTAAGGGTGAGATCATTTAAAATACAACAGTCTATGGAAACAGAAACTATCAGATACAGACACACCCTACTGTAATCCAACAACAGCGAAACAAACAAACCTCCCCCCCCAAACAAGAAAAGAAAGAAGGTGGCATAACATTCACTGAATTTGTCAGGATTTTTTGGGAATGAAGGTAAAGAAGATATAAATTGACACTGAATGGCAGCACAGATACCAACTGATTTCACAAGGTATAACTCTCATTTAAAACATCCATGAAAGAAATAGACAGTATAAAAATTAGCACTTCAGTTTGAGAGAGAAAATGACTGAGTAAGTCCTACCCCCCAACGAACACCTTTCATTAAACAATGTTAACACATTTCTGGAGTAGTTACTGTGTTTGTTAAATGAGAAAAGGCCTCAGCCTGAGCCACTGAGCTTCTTGCAAAGGAACACACAAACACGGCGCAGTGGTACTTCCAAGGAGCAATAAAACCTCGTTTTCTCTGCTTCCCCAAAGTCTCCAGAGAATCTCAGTGCAGCCAGATACACGGCTACGGACAATAGCAAACACCTGGTGAAGAACACAGTGGTAAAAATTGCTGCCAGACTGGGTGATCTGTGAACCTGTTAACCTGAACCTCCTCCAGCTACTTCACCTCAGGCTCTAACACAGCTCTAGCCCATCTCTGTACTCACCCACACTCTCCCTTTTACTTTAGCAGATGTCCAGTTAAATTTGCAGAAATCCAGCTGGAGCAAAGCTCTGATGAACCTGCAGAAATTCCCTGCAAGGAACTGCTGCCATCCAGTTACAGCACAAACTTTCTTTACGTTATGACACGACGTGTCTTCAAGGCAAAAGATAAAAGTGGATTCTCTCCTCTCCTGGAGTGGCTTGTGGAACAAAAGCACCTTTTCCTCTGTGACAGTCCCAATTTACCCCAGCTGGAGAAACAAGGTTGTTCAGTGCTCCACATAAGCTTTTCAATGCTGTGGTAAGCAAAGCTGTCATGGATTTGGCCCCGGTTTAATCCTTTTAATTTCATTGATCTTTTATCAAGGCAGCATTCTTACAGCTGCACTAAGGTTTATGCTGTAATATTTGTTTGCATACACCAGAAAAGCATTTCTAAGCATATTAGAAAATTGGAGACCTCAGTAAATTAAATCACTGGAGTCAACAGTCCAGGACTCCAAAATAATCTGCTAAGGCACTTTCATATAATAATTAATCTAGGTAAATCCTGTATCCCGTTATTTTAGAATTGAAAGCTACCCAAATTTTGCACACAATATTTGATGTCCAGCATCCTTATGTATTTGATCAATGACATTGCCTTACTTAAGGTATCAATCTCAAATCCCCTCCAGAGAAAACCTGCAGGATTATTACACAACCTATAATTTGCATGACAAAGTATTTCCATGGCTGGCCCACTGTCCTGTTAGAAAAACGCTGATTTTGGCCAGGACACACAGACTCCACAAGGTTCATCAGGAGCTGTGCAGTAAATGCCAAGGTGACTGCTGCTCTAGGATTGGGGAAGAACCTGCATAACCCATATGGCACCACATCTTCTGGTTCCCTTTTATCTGTCCTGGTCTGTCAGTGGCACTCCAGTGTCTGACAGAGTTGAGTTTGTTGAGTTTGCCTTTGAACCACAAATCTCTCTGGCTCCCAGGGCACCTTCTATCTCCCAGTGCAATTGAGCACAATGCAGCAACACATCCCATCTCCTGGGGGATTCCTTTTTAATTATCACACTTGTCACCCTCTCATCCAGCTGCTGGCAGCACAGAAAACCTCACACTGGAGCCTGATTGTTTTGGTGATTTAAAAAGTCTTCATCAGACCCTCGTTTCAGTGAAGCACTGCAAACTCATTAGGCTGAGAACCAGCACGAGTTTTCAATTAGTTTTTACAGACTTTCTGATTTGGCAAAGTTGGTTTTGTTTTGCTTGAAACTGAGTCTATATCTCATTATTTTTATGACACAAAAAATATAGCTTGGGATATAAAGCAGCATTAAGTCTAAATATGTACACTTAGGATTCTTCAGGACTCTAAATAAACAGCAGACTATGTAAAATAACTTACTGCAAAATCATTTAAATACCTGAAAGGAGATATTATGCAAGATAATTTGTCTAAAGCTACAAGCTTCCAAATTGTACGAGACTGATACAGGAACTGCCTTACCTATTGAGATCTGTAACAACTGCTGCTTTTATTTTTAATAGCTGCTAATAATGTTCATATTTTTAAATTTTTGTACATTAAAACATTTATGTATGATATGCAAATAGAGACTTATTTGTTTTCCTTGTCTTCATTGATGTGACAGAAATTTCCATTCATCTAAAAATGTAGCTATATAACATTATTTCAGCTCAAACTTTACACTTGGAATGATTTGCTTCAGATCAGATTTCCACCTGAGGAGTAACCAAGCCAGAAATTATTCTCTTGGTCTTCATCATTGCCCTTCTCATCTGCATTTAGCTCATTTTTTCACAGACAAAAGAGACCACTTGGAAAATTTCTAAATTCTTTCCCCTGAGAAGTAATTTTTTTAAATAGTCCTCTCCTTTCAGCAGAGCACATCCAGAACTGTGAAGTTTCCTGAAAAGATCCAGGCAACATTCTGGTGATTCCTTTTACTCCAAGTTGCACATTCCCCATCCACTTCACAAACTCTACTCAAACTTCTTTCTACCCGTTTTTTGGGGTTTTTAAAAAATGCTTATTTTTAGGGATTTTGCTTTCATTATTCAATTTCAAGAACAACTCAGCAAGTGTTAATTTGGTTTATTCAGCTCTTCTGCTTTGAGGCACTTTATAAACTTCCTGCACCCACACCAAGAGAAACTGCAGTAGGGCTGGCAGCTGGGAACAAGATCTTACCTTGAAATTCTGCTAGAATGAAGGAGTTCTACTTTCTCTGTTTCCTTTGAAATTTGAAGGAAGGAGTTATTTTCCTCTCCTGAATGTTTCCCTGTCCTTGGCTCTGGTTTGTTCTTTGGATGTCCCACAGAGAGCACTGCCCACGTGCTGCTCCATGGAATTGTGCATTCCTCACTCACAGAGCACAGACCCCAACAGCTCCTGCTCAGCTGCTCAGCTCTGCTGCTGCTGCTTTTCCCTTCAGCACATGAAATAATTCACATCCTGCTCTGAAATGGGCTTCTGCCTCTCAGGAAGTGGGAGCTCAGTGAACTCAGGACACTCCTGGCCCTGCCATGGGGGTGAGTGCTGCTGTTCTGTTCCAAAGGAACTGGAGGGACAGACCAGGACCATGGACAGAGCAGCATTAACATCAACTCATTTTCCTTCAGGGCCAGGCTAAAATGCCTTTGTAATCATAAGCATGCAGCCAAACTGCTTTACAGACTGGCAAAAATGAAATAAACAGCTTCACCAACTAGTTAATTTCAAGTTAGTTTTGAAAATTAGCCAAGCCTTGGCAGAAGTGTTTTCCTAACAGTTCTGAAATGTACTTTGCTATACTTTTTGGATCCCTATAAAAGTCAGGGTAATTGAACTGTTTTATCATTTACTGACAAGGCTACAATAACCTGTATTGTTACTGGTTGAAGTAGATCAGAGAGAATATACTAAAACATAATGAACCATAAAAGGTTTGCATCTAACATCCTAGTGCTCTTGAAATATTTTAATTTTTTCAGTTCCTTAATTTATTAATTCTTGGTATGTTTGGATGTTTTTTGCTGTTATTTACTGGATGTGTCTCAGTAGAGTGTGAATTAGCTGGCAATCCATTATTTAATGATCGAAATAGCAACATATGTTCAGGGAGTTTAATTCAGTTTATTTAAAAGTTCTGTGGGTATACTACTGCTCAGTTACAAACCACTCTGATTATTTTTTAAGCATGCTTAGGATTATCGAATGGTCTGGGCTGGAAGGGACCTTAAAGATCATCTAGTTCCAAGCCCCATTTTTAAGGTGTGTGGGGGGAGTGTTCCTGCTTTTCCTGATGATAGAAACATTAATATAATCAAACCAAAAGAAAGGTTTCTGGGCCCAAAGGTAGCTCTGTTTTCTCTGCAGCTGCATCAGACATCACTTTCCTGAGAAACTTTGCCTCACTTTAGAGGCACTTAGATCTGCAGAGCACTGGAGCTACAACAGCACTACTCCTCCTTAATTAACTCCATCACTCAGGGCTTTAACTTGGGAGCCTGATTGCTGAAGTGGAGTAATTTTGGTCATAAACACTGCACTGTAAAATGTGTTGTAGTTTGTAACCTGAAACGAGTGTGAGGTTATAATGCTGTGTACTGGGGGGAGATGCAAGGTTTCACAGTTATCATGCAGAAGCACCTGACAATATAAACACACCGATGTGTGTTCATATAAAATTAACATTGCCAGAGGGGAATGAAGAGCAGCAGCTCCTGAGGTGCCTTTATTCCACTGAACTGCCTGAATTATAGCTTTGTTCTGTGGTACTTCTTCACAGAGCTGCTAAATACTCATGTGCTCCATGTATAATATTGATGTGAGAAACATTCCATTTATGGGAAATGCTCACATTCACGTCAATTAATATGAAAAATCTGCCATGAAACTACCACTCACTCCCTTCCCCTCCTCTGCTGCAGGTGGGGCATCAGTCAGATTTTAATGCCCACCCAGCTGAGCCAGGACTCCCCTCCAGCACTGCAGCCTGTGCCAGCACGAGACAGGCCCTGGGTGGCTGAGTCACAGAGGCCAAGGGCAGAATGAGAAGGGGGAAGAAAAGCAGCACTCCAGCTCTGATGGAGTCTGAGGAACAGCCTAAACAGCCAGCTCAGGCTCCCAGTGGTTTGTTTAGCACATCAAGCAGCTGCTGGTACAATTAACATCACACAGCATTCAAAGGACACTGCGAAGATTGGCAGCTCCCAGCCAGCTTAAAGGTGAGATTTGCAGGAGAAATTGTAATTCCTGCCATTACTTAAAAGTGGTGGGTTCAGTCAATATCACGAGTTGTAACTTCTGTCAGTGGGAACTCACAGGGGATAGCACAATCACTATTCTAAAACTCTGAACAAAGTGGGAGAAATTATAGCTTCCAGAGTAAGCCTATCATCTAGGTTTGCAAAAGACAGGCACTTACAAGTAGCCTGGCAGCAAATATTTGATGACTTTAGAGGTGAACAGATTTTGATTAAAGAGCAGTTTATGATTGGTAAAACAGGTTGCAAGCAGTCATGGCTGTAAAAATTAATGTTTCCACAGTTATTGATGGTTTTCGGCAATGATAAATATTCAAGTTTTGGCCCTCGTGTTATTAAATTCATTAGCAGTGAGGGCTTTCTGAAAGGGATCTGTGGGTAATGGAATTAGCAACTATAAATCATACTGAGGTACACCGTGTGCTCAGCCCGATAGGTCAGTGGAAATATCATGAATATGGACATATTAAACCACTCTGTCAGCCCCTGCCTCATCCGTGCTCCTGTTACTTTGCAAGGTTTTCAGGAGGAGACTGCCCGAGGCCATGCCCTGGTACAGAGCCCTGAGCCTGCTGCCCGGGAGGGCTGAGGGGAGATGTTCCCTTGCAGTGCCTGCCTGCTCTGGGGTGGGGACACTGACACGAGTCCCACACCCACCAAAGCACAGAATCCTCCTCAACTCAAAGCCAGTGAGACACACCCGTTTGCTGATTTATGTTTTTGCAAACACAGACTGTTCTGTGGCTCTGCAGAAATAGGATAAACCCCAAGTCACGGTTAAACCTGGCAGTTACATCAGGACACAAACCTCAGTCCTGATGGGCCCCGAAATTCCTGGGGGCAAGATCCCAAGTGTGATCTGCAGCTCTCTGGGCTGAGACACAGCTGGGGCTCTACTGGCAGCACTGCAAACTTACTCCAGGTTTACTTCAAGGTGGAAGCACCTGAACTTTTCACTTCAGGGATGAACCAGACTCCAGTTTCTCCCACCTGGCTGTGTAAAAGCTTTCCTCAGGATACCTGCCTGCACTCCAGATTATCCTGTCAAAACCAGACATCCAGGCTGTCTCCTGACATGGTTTTGCAGAGCATAATTGGAAATCCTACATCTGTTTTTACGATCAATACCATGTACAGATGTAGAAACTTGAAGCTCTTCTGGATCATTTGGGACTTGACTCTACCCACACCTATTTACTTCAGGGTTAAGACAAACCTTTTAGAAAGATCCTAATTAGGGAACATCTTTGTACAGAACCAGGCTATCGAGCAGGAAAAGGAAGGGCTTTTGGTGAAACAGAAATGCTTTGATCTGTCCCTCCCTGAATGGCTGTGCCTACATTCAAATTTGTTATGGGAATTAGGAAAATGATCACCTACATGTGTCCCATCCTATCCTTTCATCACAGCAGTCTGACCTATAAACCAATTTACAAATAAAACATAAATTATGGTAGGGCAGATTTCTCTCAGCAACCTTATTAGTTCCCTGCTGGCCAAGGTAGAGAGCTCACAGGAAACCAGAGACTCTTTCCTTCAACTTCATTTACATTCTACTTCACAAACGTGACAAATTTCTTAGAGAAAAGTTCTTCAAGACAAATTACAGCGTCAAAACATAAGTTGTCCTTTTGAAATTTTGCTTTAGAAGAGGAACAAATTTTTAAATGGACATTAATTTCAAATACTTTAACTATCTATTTAAAGAGGAAAATATTGTTTTTAAAAAGGGAAACATTCTTTTAGAAGGAAGAAGAATGATGACCTTAGCTGTAGGATAGTTAGCATCAATTTTTTCTTGGTAGCCCTTAGAATTACAAGGCACCATTTAGGGAGGCTGTGTGTCAGATGGCACAAATAGACTGTTTGTTACTCACCAAAGGATTGTACATGGAATCTAAATTACACTATTTTAGTTAAAGCATATACCTCAGTGAAGAATTAGCTGATTGACTACTCCTGCCTTTTATCCCTGGAGGAAGTCTACAAGTTCTGGTCCCTCTCAATGCACAAATAAACCAAATACTTCTACCAAAAGATCTATACCTGCATTGATGTTTGCTAACGCTTTATTCAGGTCTGCTGACACTTCTCCTATAGTCCTGAGCGGGCTGGGAGGAGAGACAATGGAACGTGTGCAACTGATGGTGAACAAGAAATCATTATTTTTCAAAGAAAAGCCAAACTTCTGCAGGGAAATACAAAATAACAGGACCAGGTAATGCAATGCTGAAAATGAATGTAAGACAAGGCCACAGCTTTCAGATCCATCTCTCCACAGCACATTTGGGCACTGGAAGCGAGCAGGTGCATTGTCTGACACACCAACACCTCTGCCCTCCCCAGCACGCTGGGGGCTGCACAGAACTGCTTAACCCTTTAACTCCCCTGGGGCTGTTCTCAGGGCTCTCCACTGCCCAGGCCATCTGCAGCTCTGATCCAGGCCCCTGGAGATCAGCAGCTCCAGCCTGGAAGCCTCAACAAATTTCTGCCAGGCTGGTTCCACTGACAAAGGCACCCAGTGCCCACAGAATGAACAAAGATTGCACAATTCTACAGCACCAACAGCTCCAAAAGTTCTTTGTGACCATATCCTCAGCTCACCCCGCAAGGCATTTCTTTGTGCTTCACTCAGAGCTTACCCAGATACAGTTATTTAAACTCATTGTAAATAAGACACATATTTTTGAATATTACTAGAAATTACGTCTATAAAATACTGAATAAAACCTTCAAAACAAATGCATAAAGAAGTACCAAGGGAAAAATACTTTTTCATATGAACCTACCCAACAAAGTATTTTAATGAGCACAGATCTATTAAGAGAATTCTCAGGATACTGTAATTATTATTCATTTTCTAGAATTGTTTCACCATGAAGCTTTATGCTACTATGGGGACTTTAATGTTTATGTTTTGTGACGGCTGCGTTGACTATTAAAAAGCAATTTGGCTGACATTTTAAGTCTTTTGTTGCCAGTTTTAATTGGATTGTTCACCAAGCATCAACTCCCCCGTTAACTGCAAAAATTACAGGCCGACGTCAGTTTATAGTAATGACTGCTTAATGATTTTATGCTTTCAGCACGCCAGCTTCATACACATGCATGCATGATTAGTTTCATATCAAGACCTGTAATTAAATAATTGAAACCTCAACAAAAGAAAACACCGAATGGGAAGACATCCTTAATAAAGGCTCCAAGATTTATCAAAACACTCATTCCAAATTAAAAAAAAAATAATTTTTGAGGTCCAACAGTGCAAGAGTTGGTGCTAAGGCAAAAACTTCTCTCACCTTTTCCTACAGAAGAAATTTCCCTTTAACTGATTTAAAGTCTGAGAGCTTGATGCAGTCAGTACTCGCACACCATTCTGAAACCTAACTCCAAATTATTCACAACTCATTATTAGCTATTTTTGTTTACTTCCAGACTGGGTGAAGCTGCTTTTATAATAATAATAATAATTATAAGATATAAAAATAATTACACCTCAGTTGAAACTTACAGTACTTACAACCAAAGAAAAACAAGCCCACCAACTTCTCAGGAATTCAGGTTCTTGACAGAAAACAGATTATTAGTCTTTGTTCAGCTCTGAATCCTATGCCAAACTCCTACATATTTCAGAATTTCAAACGGAGAAAAAACGGCTTTCAGAAGCAAACTCTTTGAAAGTGTGAAATATCCATGAAAATAAAGCCAGAACAAAGACTCTGAAAGCAGGGCCAGCCCTGCACAGGCAGCGAGGGTCTCCTCACACTGCTCAGAGAATTTCACACCTGATGGTTTTGGCCACCCAGCATGGCTGGAAACTTTCATAGGCAGCTCAACATCTGAATTTTTTAAAGAACTTGGTATTTCACACATTTCTATACTTACAAAGCCCAGGGAAAGAAATGACTGACCAAGGGCTTTCATTGTCTTCACAAGACCAGCGCACATCTGCCCTAGAAAATTTGGGATCTGGTGCCTCTTTAAACTGAGCCCGTACGGTTATGGATTCAGATTAATTTTACACCTCTAAGGTCAAACATCAGACTTTATTGTGTTACACAGCTAGCATTCAGGCAAATTTCAGCAATTTATAGCAACTTCAAAGAACTCAGGTTAATGTGTTTCAGGCTTGACTTTTATGGACTCTAGTCACCTGCCAGGAAATATGAACCCGCTGGAAAGTCAATGGGCTTTTAAGGCTGCTCCATTTTTATGTACAGAAAGCTGATTGCCTCCCAGAATCATTCGTCCTCCTTTTATTGCCAGGATGATGGCTTAAAACCTGTTGTGACCAAACACTTGAGCAGAGGGCTTGATTTCAAAGATTTAGGGTAAATTTAGGGCCCATCCCTTTTTCCAGTCACAACAGTGTGATATGGGATTAACTCCACTATTTCAATTGTGTTACTCTGCCTTGGTTTGCTCGATGCAACCACAGAAGAAAACAGCTCAACTTTGAGAGGGTGTACCTGCTTTTAGTATGTTTGGAAACAGAAAATTTGCCACTTCAAAACATCAGCTGTGCAACACTGTATGATTTTTCCAGGATCAGGGTTATGGTATTTGTAACTTAGCAAGGAAGGAAGCACTGAACCAGTAAAATACAGCTTGACACAAACATTTTGATTTATAAAATAAGAAGGTCCAGCAGAGGAATGTGAAGGGATCACATATCAGCAGATGAAAACTCACCTTGGCAAACGCAAGGTACCTCAAACTGAGGTACCTGAGATCTAAATTAACTCCAAGAACTCAGAAAAGGGCCCTGGCCATGTCTGCAAACAGCTCAATGAAAACTTCTTTTCTATGGACAGGTTTAGTAAGGGAATGGAGCAGCACAGAGAATAAAGTAAAATGGACAGAAAGTAAACAAGCAAGTAGTGTTAAATCCTCACATGCACATCTTGTAGAATAATTTGTTCTATTCTTGACACTTGTTTTTCAGAAAGAAATCAGTGAAAATAGAAGGGATTTTACAAATTTATGAGTAGGTCAGTGATGTTACACTAAACAGATTACGTCATCCAAAGGGAGGCAAATGTAAATGACAGAGAAACATCATCCTGAACTCAGGTACACAACTATTTATACTCACAATAAAAGCACAGTGCATCCCTGAACGAAACTCTTAGGACAGAAATTTAAAATGGATAACAAGCAATGCTCTGGAGTGGGGTTTGTTTGTTTTTAATAACCTAGAAACTTGTTGCTACTGATTGTCATTGAGAGGAGAAGGTTGCAAATATTTTACACGTAGAATTTTATATAGAGAATTATTCATCCACATGGCAGTAGACACAAAAGTCTCAGTGTATATGAATTAAACCCTACATGCAAAACAGGAGTGTAGGTATGTAACATCCATGTATAGATTTTACACACACACACAATCTCCACTGAATTTCCACCCAGAGGAAAGAACAGAAGTTGGGCTGATACTTCCTCAGCTCATTTACAGAACTAAATTTTTGTAATCTTGAAGGTTTTAATATTAGAACATTATTAGAACAGCATGGAGCAAACCTGCACTCACTGAGTGTTTCCTGCTCCAGCCAGAGAGCCTCATCCAAATCCAGCCATTGGTGAATCTCTTCCTGTGGGGTCAGGTCATTCGAGTTCAGTCAGGAGACATTTGGGAATATAAGAGGAACATGTAATTTACTCAGCCAGTTGGTCAAACAAGTTTAAGGCAATCCCTTCTGATGGCTGAAAAGAAATGAATGGATCTGCCTTGAAGTCCTGCACCACCAGCAATGCAGAAGTTAAAAGCTAAAGAAGAAATAGTTCATTTACAGATCTCAGAGTGAGCTGGGGATTGACACTTGAACAGCAATTGGAAACTTAACACATGATTTACTGCCCAGAAGAGAAGAGCCTCCTTCTAATCCTCATCCTGATGTTTAAATTCTAATTTTGATGCCTCCTTGCAGTCTTTTGAAACACAGGGCTCTTGGCAATAGCCTCAAACAGATTTAGTGAGCAGTACCACTGGGACTGCTGCTCTTCCCTCTGAATGATGCAATAACCGAGTAACAAAGGAGCCTCTGCCAAACTCATCCCACAGCCCTGAGGAGCAGAACAGCCAAGGAAACCAGGGCAGAATGACTGGGTCTGTTCACTGCACTGTGCTTTATCCACCTGCCTTCCCTCACTATGGAACACCCAGACTGAATGCAAATAAAGCAAACCAGGGAAGTGGAGGAAGTAGCTGGGGATACAATGTGCCATAGTTACCTTTGACCAAAGAGGATGGACAAAATGGATGCAGATCTGCAGGCAGTTTCAGCTTGTAAAATTTCAAAATGATCTTTTAAAAATAATTATTAGAGCTGAGTTGCAGCATTCAGCTGAAACTGAACTTTTTTGAATTTCACATTAAGTAGAAATTAGGAAAGAAAAAAAACAACCCATACACATCAAAAACGAGAGGGCTGCTCAAAAATAGCTTCCTCCTCCACTTGGTCTTTTACAATCTTATACTGAAGAAAAAGCAACACTCCATATATCTATGAAAATGAAGCATACCCCACTGCAGAAAAAATATATTTGGAAAAAAACGCATTTTGAGAGTGAGGCTGAAAACTGTTTGAGTAAACATGTCAGTGAATTTGTTCCAGCTGAAAAAAGAAGAACTGAGTATAAAGACATAATCTAAGCCAGCTGTATGGTAGTTCACAGCCCAAACTCAGATGAAAATTTTGCCTAATGCAGGAAGGAACCTCAGATGGCTGCAGAGACTCCCAGGGTGGTTTGCAGCCTGCAGTGATCTCCAAAGCTCTAATTCTGTCCTGTTGATTAGACAGGAAAAAAGAGGGAAGGGAAGGAGCTGCCACCAGCTCGGTTGTGCAGAGCCTGTGCCAGCACCCAGCCTGGCTCTGCGAGCTGCAAAGCACAGGTCCCAGAGAGCCGAGCACAAAGAACATCTGCTGAGCTGAAATTCATCTCAGGGGAGCATCTCTGCCATTCCATGGCACAAGATGATGATATTGCTGCATCATCTGGATCAAAAACACTGCTGCACACACAGTGTGACAGCAGAGCTAATGCAAAAATGTTTACTTCATGAGACCAAACTAAATGAAAGAAACTGTACTTGACATTTATGGTATTGATCCAGCTCCAACATTAATACAAAGCAAAATGCTTTGGGAAGTTTATTCATCTACTGATTAGTGATTCATCCCCTTCCAGATGATCCCTGAGGATGACAGCATTGTCTATGTTTGCGTTCATCTCCATTGTGAAGCATTTGCTTCATTTCACACGCTGTAAAGGCAGCACTAAAATTATCGTGATTTAACCATGCAAAACCAACCCTGTCATCCTGCTTTCCAAATGAGTCCATTTCCCTACAGAAACCCCTTCCAGTCCCACAGCAACAGCAAAGACCTCCGTGCTTCCCAATAAAAGCCTTCCCATAGGCACCAGTCAAACACAGAGCTGCTCTGGGAGGTTATGTTACTAAAGGAATCCTTGAATGGCTGCTGTTAAAGCAAATGACATTGTCCACATTATCACTGAACATGCAAAATCACATGGAAAACTTCCAGAACAGAATTCTTGAGTTTTAAGAAAATTCTGAACCCGGAATGCCCCAGATTCCAGAGCAGGACTGCAGGAAGTCACTGCAGGAATATACAGAGAGCACAAGTGGTCCCTGTGTGTACCAGAACTAGGTGGCAAGCTCCGATCACTAAAGCCAACGATGCTCCCCAGCCAAAAGCAGGAATGCAGTGAGACTCTGCCTTATTTTCCTTTCCCATCAGCCAGGTGAGCGCAAGGGAAGTGCCAAGTGCGCTCTCTTGATGGGCACAGTAACACATTCCCTCTCTCACAGCCCCTGCTGATGCCTCCACTGGTGCAATGAAACCCTTTATTTTCTGTCCCAAGCTCTTACTGTCAAGCAAAAGTGAGCAATGAATGGGGATCCAGTTCAGCTGAGAGCAGTATTTGATTTAATATTCCTATAACACTTTGAACATAAAACTGCACTATGGAAGTGCTCAGTCTTATTAAGGCTGGCAATGGTGAAGGCAGGGTGACAAGTTTCCTGAGAGCTGACAGCGTGGCTCAGCAGGCACAGCCAGGCAGGGCACACAACACTCAGGGTAGAGGCAGGGCAAACACGGCTCCTCATGAATCTAAAAGCCCATCTCTGCAGCTTTCATCTGAGCACGGGAGGCTCGGCTTTGATTATTTATATGCAGGGAAGTAGCTCGCAAGGGATGAGAGAGAGGAAAGGAGAATTGTGTACAGGTATGAGAGCATCGTTCCCTCTTCCTCAGCACTGCCTGACTTTCAGGGGAGTATCCTGACAAGTGCCTCTCCTGTGTGAGTCTCCTGCTCTGCTGAGGAGCTTCCCCTCCAAACAGAGATCTCAGCTCTGGGGAGATGTCACCAGCACTGACACATTTCCTGAAACGTTTGGGTTTCAGCACACATCCAAAGAAATGGGATTTTACATTTTAAAGCTTTAGCACAGAGATCCAGGCAACACTGAAATGGCAGGGAGGCAGATTTTGTGTCAGGGAGGCAGATTTTGTGTCAGGGAGGCAGATTTTGTGTCAGGGAGGCAGATTTTGTGTCAGGGAGGCAGATTTTGTGGCAGGGAGGCAGATTTTGTGGCAGGGAGGCAGATTTTGTGGCAGGGACTGCCCTCTGAGTCAGGGAGCTGCTCTGACCAGGCACAAGGGCTGGGCTGTGCCTGGGGCAGTGTGTCACCACAACTCTGGTCATTTATTTCTGTACATACCAAGGCAAATAAACAAAATGTAGCCTAAATACAGCCAACAGGGGCTTCTTGTGGATTGCAACACGAACTAAGTAAAACTCTGGGCATAACTTCAGTCCGTTTGAATAACCAATTCACCTTTTCCTTTCATGCCCAAGAGAAAGGCTGAATGTATGCACATACCCTGATGCTACAGAAACAGCCTAATTCTGCTCTGTAGCCCAATAAAAGACAAGATACCTGGTAATCTGCCTCTTTGTGAAGCAGTGCTTCTCATCTCACACAGGAGAGCAGAGACAGCGTGGAAAGCTAAAAGGACAGCACTTTATCCCTTTGTTTGAAAATCTTCAATAGACAGCATTTTTTTAAAAAAATAAAATACTAAATGAACTCTTTTCAAATGCAGCACCAAAGAAAACAGTGCCTAGTCCAGGCTGGGCACAGTGACCTGCCCTAGTTTGTCACTTGAACAAAGGCATAAAAGCAAATGATAAATTTCCATTCTGTTACACAATATTTCATTAGGGAGCTAATTAAACAAGCTCTACTCAAACCCAGCATATAAACAATATTATGCTGGAAGGGGAGCATTTCTCGGAAGATATTAGCTGATAGCACTAACATAAATGATTTAATTTTTTTTTTCTTTTCTCAACAGTTAGGAACAAAAAGCTTTTTTCCCCATTACCTCATCCCAAGTAGTTTTGCAAATCAAGCCCATGTTCGCATTCATGCTGTCATTGATAATGGATCTTGTGTCAAATAAGAAGAGAGTAAAGGACCTGATAATAAGTGCAATTATAAAACATCAAAAATGGTAGATCAAAGTGGATTTCCTTTATTCCACTGTGTACAGTCACTTCAGAGCTTTTCAGTGTTCCTGTCATGCAGTCCTGACAGGATGTATTAATTTTCTCCATTATCCTAGCAACAAGTATGGCACACTTCAGAAAGCAGCTGACAAATGCAGCTCCTCATTATTACTCTGTCTCACTTTTATTCATTTTGTTTATAAAAACACTTTTAAAATCCCCTTCTCCTGAGATTCTCAGGCATGGTGATAGCCATCAAACGGCTGATAACCTTGTGATAAACAAAATTCAGGGACAAAGCCTGAAGCCTTCCAAGTACTGACACTCTTCCAAAAAAAGGACTCAAGTTTACAGCCTCCAAAAATTTCAGTTCCACTGAGCTCACGTTAGATGAGCTTGAAAACTTTACCTAAATATTGCTGTTTTAATTCATCCTGGAAGACTATCACATTTCTGCATAGTTACTAAATTCTGGATGGGAATTTATGGCATAGATTGGCAATTTAACACACAAATTGCCTCTGGAAAAAAAAATGCTCAGGAGTTAAGCAAACTCACTCAGCTTCATCCTTCCTGCCCCATCCCCACGGGCACCATGACTCAACTCCTGGTGTGGCTGCTCAGGTTTATCACTCCAACAAGAGTCAGAAGCTTCTGAAATGAAAAGTGCACGACAAGGAAAGAGCTCTACAGCATTTTCCCACAGGAAGGAATGAGGAGAGAGGCTCTGAGCTGCTGGTCTCCAATAAACTCTGCTTCCCAACGCTCAGGCTGGCAGGAATGTTTGCTTTGAGCTGATCACAACGTGCTGCACTGGTACTGCCAACGTACCAAGGAACTGAGAAAGCGAAACAGGAATCAAGGAAATTGCACAATATAAACAAGTGCACGCAAAATTAAGTCCTGAAGCAACAGACTGCCATATAAAATTGCATATCCTTGCTGAAGCCAGTAAACCATGACAATTTGCACTAAGTGAGGAGATAATATTCACACAAACCCCTAAACACGATTATATCTGACATGCAGAATTTCATGGGATAAAATCTACTCAGAGCATGCATGCTAATGTGAAGTACCATGTCTGAAGAGTATTCAGTGTTACTCTGAATGTAGAGTATACTTGACTAGTATTGACTTTCATGACTAGTTTGAAAAATAAATGTAAATTCATTAATTCAATTGACTATGACATGGCCCCCCACAGTTGGAAATAAACTGAGGAACACCAGGCTGCCATCACAAAGAGTATCTGTCTTAAATATTGGTATAAGAGCGGATGCAGCAGTTTCATATCCTATCATAAGAATATTATGGCGATGATGCGTGGAAGTGATTTACATCTTCATTATTTCTAGGCTGCAAGAATTGCTATTGCAAGTACTTTGCAGAGTCATTTGCTAACATTTAAGCAAGTTATGATTAATGCAATTTGAGTAGAATACATATTGGACAGATAGATTATAGCCCTGCTGACACTGTATGTACAATAATTAGTGCTGTGACAACAGCTAATTATTTATAATTTTAAAGCTTAAGGGTTTTATCCATAAATACTGTGGTTGAAGTTAATAGATCGGTTCTCTCCATAGCCAAAACGAGGTGACAGAAATTATGCATTAAATAAATGAACGATTTCTTATCAATATTTAAAACTAATGGAATGCCAATCAATAACATCCCTAGACATTCAATGCACTGCTGCAAAGTATTACTGCCAAAATTAGTATATAAAGCACCCACATCTCATCCCACTTGCTGTGCTGTGCAACACAATGAAACTTATTAAAAGACAATTGAAAACATAAAAACTACCTCCTTAAAATTCAAGAGATCTAAGAAACCAGTACGAAACACTGCTCCAGCTGTATGAACGACCTGTGCAAGAACTGGAGTGAGAAAACAGATTCTCAGATGGAATCCAAAGGAATTACTGCATTGATTTCAATATTGCCCCTCTAGAAGAGCATGTCCAAACTGCCCAGGCTGCAGTCAGCAGCAGGACCTGGCTCACCTGCTATGGCCATCGTGCTGCTCTGTGCACAACGAACACAAACACCTGAGAATTTGGGGAGCAGAATGCCAGGGAAAAATGAGGAGTTCACTCAGGAATGAGCACAGGGCCTTTTTCAGAGTGGAAGTTCTGACTTCAAAATATTCCAGCAAGTTTGAAATTTTAGGAAAAGAGATTAGGAAGACCTTAAGGTGATGGGGTTGGGATGGGGGAAGGAAAATGTGTTGTGCTGACACCTTAAGATGATGCACAGCTTGCAGCAATCCCTGATGGGCACTGAAGGACCTACTCCAATATCCATGGCACTTTTCAGTTACCCATGCCCCAGGTATCATTTGGGAGGGCAGAACAGCACTGAAGTGATTGCTGCAAGCAGTAGTGCCTGCTTTTCCTACCCCTGCAAAGCCCATTAATCCATTCTGTGCACAAACCAGAGCCACTGGCAGTAGCAGAGCACAGCAAGAGCAGCCAGCACAGGGCTGAGAGGTGGGGCTGGGCTGCTGCCAACCCGCGTGGTCAAATCCAAACACAACCATGGCCAAACCCAGCACTCCAAGATCAACACCATATAGGGATGCACACAGTGTTTGTGACTGAATTATGTACAGCAGTAATGACTAAAGCTCCAAAAACCAAGGTACAGCTCTAAATTATGAGATTTTCTTAATCCCTTTTATCCATTTCCCTGTGAGTGCCTTCAGGCCCAGTGGAAATAATTTCATGCTTTCCCATGACTGAGGCACACCGTTTGACTTGAAACAAAAGCTGAAACCCCCCCATGTCCCTGTCAGGGCTGCCTCCCAGCACGCTCCCAGGGAAGCAGGCAAAGCTGGGGAGAGCTCAGCCTGCAAAACCTTGGTGTGCTCCTTGTTCTCTGCGATTGGAGCAGCGTACTGATTTCCTTTCAGCTCTTCCAATTTTCCAGCATTACAAAACATTAATAATTGATGGTTCATTGATTTGATTATTTTCTTTAGAAAGCTGTCCAGTTCCTCCACAGCTCAGAGCTGCAGAATGCTCTCAGAGGCATTCACATTTATCAGTATTTCTGACTCACTCAATATCAGTTTATTAGCCTTAATTCGTACCTTTGTGTTTAACATCAAGGAAGCTGCTTTTTGATTGACTCTGAAGAAACAATCCTTAAAAACAGAAACTGAAACAAGCTTTCCCAGCAGAACAATTTTTAAAACTTAATGACACTTGAACAAACTTCTTGGTTTCATTTACTTGGGTAGCAACTGCTCAGTGCAACAAAGAAGCCGTATCTAATAGAAGACTCATATCCCCAGCTCCTTTAAGTGCTTTTGGTATCAGATTAAATATTAATACAAAACAAACTGCACTGTTCCACTATTTTTCTGCATTACCATTCTGTGAGGGATCACACCGTGAAGCAGATATAAGACATATGTCAATATTAAATGGACTTAGCTTTCCTTTAAAGTCAATGTATCAATTTACACAAACAGAAAGGTTCTCATCTCCCAGCACTTGGGCTTTTCTGGAACATCTGCATCTCCTCAGGAGATGAAAGAACTGGTCAGAAAGGCACTGAGGTGGAATTACATTAGGAACAGAAGAACCTACAGTCAGACATGCCTCCCCACTGGTTTATGAAGAGATCTGACAAGACAGAAGAAGCACAGAAGCAGTCTTAATTCCTAGGTACACTGAAAAAGAGAGAAAACAGTACAAAAAGATTCACATTTTACTTGTTATTACCTTCCTGCCACAAACATGTATAAATGCAAATATCACTACAAACACCTTATTCTGTTTTATTTAGAATGCACCATATTTTGCCTCATAGGCAGAGAATGATGGAGAACCAGCTTTTTTTTTCCCCCAGGTATTTAAAATACACTCTCAGCAGCAAGCACTTGAAGAAGCAGCCAGATTTCCTGTCACAAGGGGAAGGTGAGACTGAAACTCTCCGTCCCAACTAGTGCTGGGTGAGGAGGAGTAGGGAGGAGCCCTGTGGCAGTGGAAGGGATTATCAAAGAACTCACATCTACCAGGGACTCCAAGGTCACTGCAGAGGCACGTGTGGAAATGTACTCCAGGTAGAGTACCAGACACCAATTTCAGGCCCACTAATTAGGGTATAATTAATATTAGGTTGCCTTGAACTCAAATGGAGGCATGCAAAAGTCGCCTGTAACTAATTCCAGTACCAGCTACACACCAAACACAAGCATTTCATTAACACACGTGGGCAGTACAACCAGAAAAACAGAACCTATGACCGGTGATCAGGGTGACAAACATGTCACTAGCACCCAATAACAGAACTTCCAAGGCAAAGGAGGGTATGTGCACGAGTACTGCACACTGACAGGACATCCCAGCAAGAAGGGTGACATTCCTGGATAAATCTAGTCAAGTTTTCTTTAGAAATCTCAAACTGCCTGAGCAGATTTACCATTCTTCTACAATCCATCCCACAGGTACCACTGATTCCTGGTGCACTCATGGTCACACACGGCCAGCAGCAGCCGAGAGCACCCCAGCTTCCCTGGGGGCTGTGCAGTTTCAGGTAGACCTTGTATCCTTTAGATGGATAATAAAATAGAGAATTAAGTGATTAAGCACAACCTGACCCAAGCTCCTGTTCTGCATTATCATCCAGAGTCTCTCCTCTTCACACATCCAACCTGTCGATGCAAGTGTCAGCTTGAAGCCCAGCTGTAATCAAGGTGCAAGTGAGAACAGATGCCTAAAAAATGAAGCAAAAGCAGGAAACCACAGAAAGTATGGCTGACAAACAGCGTTCCTGCAGATTTTATTGTTTCTTTTTAAATCATAATTGGCCCTAATTGCACTACTTAAATGTTAATGCACAACACCTGGCCTCAGCTGGATGGAGAGAGGCTAACAATGTTTTCCTCTCACCTCATTGACAAGGAATTAAAATACAGCCTTACAAAGCTGGGCTTGCCAAATATAAGGCACCAATAATTAGGACAATGTGAAAGCAATCTAATTTAGTCACAAAAATTAAACATGTGCAAAGCTACTGAACATTCATTTTGAATTATTAATGAATTACCCTGAAAATAAGTCCAAAACACACAGATACAGGAGAAAAATAATATCAAAAAGCAAAGCTTGATTAAAGAATTTGTCTTTTGACTTAAAGAGGAAAGTGACACCCCTCCACAAAAAAAACCCAAACCAGCCAAAAAACCCCAACACACAAAAGAGAAAGGCTCAGTTACCTTGTGGACAAGACAGAAGAATTTCTGGCTGTTCCAGCTGGATGGGTGATCTGCTGTATCATCCTTAAAATAAAAATTCATGCAGTGCTGCCCTGACAAAGGTAAGAGCCCACAGAAAACTCCACCAGTCAGAATAAACCAATGCTAACAAAGCTCAAAATGCCAAGCCGGTTTCTAACCAGTGTCCCTTCCCACAGGGCTGCACACCAGCTGAACACCACACTGCCTCTGACTTCTGTTTAACAACTGAGCCATTTCCAGCACAACTGCTCTTAAAACATCACCCCCAATTCACTTTGTCTCTTTTAAACACTCGCTATTTCAGCCAAATTAGCGCTGCTCTCCAAGCACTGCTCCTGCAAACACTCCCGATTGCTGCTGGCCAGCACATCTCCAGAACCCACTGCACAACTCAGTGCTCAGCACCCTGCAGCCTGGAAACAAAGAAATCCTGACACCCAAGCAGTGCAGGGTGTGTCCCATCAGTGCAGGGTGCTCCAACCTGCTCCCTCTCACATCACACCACAGCACAGAAGGGTTCTGCCCAGATTTTGTAGATCATACAAAATATAATCTCAATATGATCTAGGGAACTGACTCTTCAGGTGTTCCATTCAGATTTCATAATAATTCTAAAGGATTTTTGTGCTAAGTATGTTCAGGAAATATTTATTTGAGACTTAATTTTTAGTTCTGCTCTGCTTCAGAAGCTTGGTAATATCCTCTTGAACAGAAACACAATGTAATTAGCTGTATGTCACTAATTTAATGTTGTTTAAGAAGATATTGCTCAGCTACTGGGTTTATTTTAATCTTCTAATTAGAAGATTCCTAAACATTATCACAGATCAAATTAGCATTGTCCTATGTGATATTTCTCAGAAAAATTATGCAGAAAAGCTAAATCCATTGAACACACTGTTTGCTAAGAACAAACCACACCAAACTTCTATTACAGACACGCAGAGATGATTTATATGTCAGAAAATAAATTTGCATATAATGAAACAGCTCATGCAATTAAAACATGTTCAGAATAATAAAATTTCACTTCTTTTTAATATTGTACAAAATAGAAGAAAAGAAAAAGGATCTCTTTGCATACTACTGCTCTCTCCAGTTATCCCTTATGCCATTGTCCCACTGCTGAGCTCTTGCTAGAAAAGACCAAAATCACAGACCTGGTGTGCCCACAGAGTCAGCTCTACAACATTTGGACAGGAAAGAAGGACAGAAACACTGGATGATGACAGTGAACAGTACAAATCACTTCTCATGCTGTGAGAAGCAGAAAAGACTCATCCCTAAATCCATTTCTCAGCCCAGGTCCAACATCAAACTCTGTACAGGTGAGTGCACACACTAAACACGTGAACAGCACGCTCTGCATGCAAGAATTAAACTGTTGACAAACCCCCACTTTTAAACCTGCTTGGCTTTTTAGTAATACTATTTAGAAACACCAGCAGAAGATATGAAATGCAATCTTTATGAAATTCAGAGCCCCATCCATCCACCAAGGAAAAAACCCAACTTTATGAGAGTTCAGGAAGAAAAATCTCCATCTGCAGCAGAATGTAAGAGGTATTCCTAAAGGTGTGTTTTTCCTACTATATTTTAGGTTTGGGGGGAAAAGATTTAATGTGAGATGAGAGGTTATACTTTATATAATAATTAATTGACACAGAAAAAATAGTTATGTTTGTGGAAAATCAATAGAGAAAGATACATCTGGAAATAAACAGTGATTTAAGCACTCAAGAGTGTGAAACAGAATGACAAAACATTCATTACAGTTAAGGCTGACATTCTGTAACAAATGACTTTGTAGCTCACATCTGACAATACCAGATTTTATAGGAGAGATTTCATTTATAGGGATAATTTGGTAAAGATTTAGTATTTGAACTTAATTTCTCACTTTTTGTCAATTTAAGTTATGTCTCTCTTATTTATTTGTATTTTAAAAATCACAATTCATTTTGAAGAATTCTTTTGGTGAAAGCTGAAATTGTATTGTACTGATGGTTACTAAAGTATTGATTTGTAACACAGATCAGCAAATACAAGTGCTGAGGTAACTTCCTTCCCAAAGGAAACCAGAGTTTGCAATGGTCTTTACATCGACCTAAATTTGACAATTGCAAAA
Organism: Hippolais icterina; assembly: GCA_013400075.1. Classification (NCBI taxonomy): domain Eukaryota; kingdom Metazoa; phylum Chordata; class Aves; order Passeriformes; family Sylviidae; genus Hippolais; species Hippolais icterina. The sequence continues at coordinate 90,308 of VWYN01012440.1, forward strand.
GTACAATTTTAATACCAAGGCAACTTCTGGACAAACTGGTTTGAAGCCATCAGTTTTCCTTCACTGTGAAGAAAATACTTTATTAGAAATTCTCTTTGTGTCCCTCCTCTCTATACATAACAGAACTTGCTGGCAGTTGTTTTATACCCTGAAGCACCTCTGCTTATTTTCCCAAGTGATATTTGACAGAGCAAGTCAGTTCCTTTCCTTTAAATCTCATGGCAATTTTTCTCATTCATGTTAATTAAAGTATGTTTACATTTGGAACAGAAAACAATGGTCTTTGCCTTCTTTATATGGGAATCTTCGAATATCATAAAGAAAATACAACTCAGCTGAAAACATCAAATATGTGCCCTCAACTCTGCCAGAACTGATGGAATAAGGAGAAAGATCCGACACAGAAGAGTGAATAGATCAATGCATATCTTGTAATATTAAAAACAAAAATCCCAAACACAGGTGCTTGCTTTGGCTCTTTGGAAGATTGTGATTCTAGAAGTCCAGATTTTGAAGAGAAGCATGTTCAATTAATAACAATTAATGGTGATTTAACTCTGCCTCTTGTCATCCTGAGCCCCACCACTTGCTGTGAATGCCAATCCTTCATGTATGAGGTCAGCCTTTAGAAATAAGAGCTAGCAGCCTGTAAACAACCAGTCCCCCTATTATTCTGTCATCTAAGTCACGCTGCACAGGTAAGGTTCTTCCATCTTGAAGAGCCCAAATTTCCCTCTTGTGATGTGTTAGTCACTGATGTTTTTACAGTTGTACCTTTAATTACCCTTTCTCTCACTTCAGAGATTCAGGAAATAAAGCTTGCTTCAGTAAATATCACGAGAAATCCTTGTCTGACATTTCAACCTGACTTTCAAATTTATGATGCATTTTTTCAATTCTGTTTATCAGTAAGGTTTGAGGTAACTGTTATTGATGGGCTTTGCCATAGCCCAGCAGCAGTGAGGTACCTGTGTGCTGTACAGGACACACACGGGTGGGAGATGGTGACTGGCATTTGGGAGCTGTCACGTTCTGTGGGGGTGAGGGAAGGGCTGGCAGGGCTCCAGGCACATCTGGAGAACTTGTCTGAGCTCTCCTCACTCCCACACGTGCTCCAGGGACCACAGAGGAAACGCTTCACACCCCCCTCCATCCCCTTCCCAAACCCAGGCAGGCGTGAGGAAATGAAATAAAGCAGCTCTGGGTGAGTGAATGGGTTGGAACAGGAACACGACAGCAACCTGGGATTTCCAGGGGAGATCACACCAACCCAGCAATGCTGCCCTAGGGAGCTGATTTCAAAACTGTCTTTTATAAAAATCAAGTTTCTTGCTGATCATTAGTATTCAAGGTAAACTGGAGGCTGAAGCTGCTCCTCCCAAATGTACAAGTTCACATGGAAAACAAAGCAGAAGAAAACCACACATTTATGAACACAGATGGAGAGAGAAGGAAACGTCCTCTACGTTCAGATTTTCTGTTGTACTCAGAGGGTATGAAAAACATCACTTCTGTGCCTTGACAGACTGTTAGATATATTTCTAGTTAGTACAACTATCAGGAAAAATATTAAGATGTTGTTAGGAGTCAATTCTATCACATCTTTGGATGAGATGCTGCAGAAGGTTATTACCATGAACAGAAAACCAGAAAAGTGGGAAGAGTGAAGCAAAGACTAATGTTGCAAAAGTGAGCTTGCAGCCTATTACACTTGGGAAATCTATTGAGAGTCAGCCTTTCCTGTGATGCAAGAGTTTATAATTTCATTAGCTGTGCTAGAATACAAATAAATTGAGATATTAATCAAAACAATTAAATGGAAGACAAAACTTGTTGAAAACAAAGTCTAGTTGGCCTTCCAAATGTGATTTTACAAGCACATATTGTTACAGCTGGGTTTTTTTAATTCCCTGCCAACCTTTCATTATCCATCAGCAGGCTCTCACTGATCACACGTCAATTAATAAACCTGCAGACAAGCTGGATACTGTAAATTAATTTAATGTGGGAGAGGAAAGTTGGAGAAACCACAATTGTGCTCGACCTCCTCTGGTTACCTCACCTGGCTTGGCCCTGAGTACAAGTGCACTGTGAACGAGCTCAGGGTTCTGCAGTGAGAGTTAACAGGGAAAGGAACTGCTGTTTGTACAGGTCAGTTCTGTTTGGGGCAGCACAGAAAAGGAACTGCTGTTTGTACAGGTCAGTTCTGTTCTGGGCAGCACAGAAAAGGAACTGCTGTTTGTACAGGTCAGTTCTGTTCAGGGCAGCACAGAAACAAGAACTGCTGTTTGTACAGGTCAGTTCTGTTCAGGACAGCACAGAAAAGGAACTGCTGTTTGTACAGGTCAGTTCTGTTCAGGGCAGCACAGAAAAGGAACTGCTGTTTGTACAGGTCAGTTCTGTTCAGGGCAGCACAGAAACAAGAACTGCTGTTTGTACAGGTCAGTTCTGTTCAGGGCAGCACAGAAAAGGAACTGCTGTTTGTACAGTTCAGTTCTGCTCTGGGCAGCACAGAAACAAGAACTGCTGTTTGTACAGGTCAGTTCTGCTCGGGGCAGCACAGAAACAAGAACTGCTGTTTGTACAGGTCAGTTCTGTTTTGGGCAGCACAGAAACAAGAACTGCTGTTTGTACAGGTCAGTTCTGCTTGGGGCAGCACAGAAACAAGAACTGCTGTTTGTACAGGTCAGTTCTGCTCGGGGCAGCACAGAAACAAGAACTGCTGTTTGTACAGGTCAGTTCTGTTCAGGACAGCACAGAAACAAGAACTGCTGTTTGTACAGGTCAGCTCTGCTCGGGGCAGCAGCAGGGTCAGCAGGCCAGCACGGACTGGGCAGGCTGGGGTGGTCAGGGTGATTTTGGTGTCAGTGCATTCTGAGAGCGAGGCAGGAACAGCTCCAGGGTAACATCAGAGCAGTGCCCTTCCCACCCCTGCAGGGCTCCCAGCCCAACACCTGCAAACACGCAGGAACTGACTTCTCATCGTGCCCACAGCACTCAAAATGGGATTTAAAAAATAAAACTGAAGCAAAAGCACAGAAGTCAGCTGGCACACACCTACACATTTAGTTTTTCAACCTCAGACTGAGCTTAGAAAAAAAAAGAAAGGCAAGAAAAGCAAGTTAATTTAATTGAGCTGTGCACTGTGGAATACGGGCTGGCTTAACTGGAACCATGAAGAACCACTCAGGGCAGTTGTACATTCCCCTCCTGCTGTCTCTTCCCTACTGTCCTGTTCCCAATGCAAACATGTAAGGAAATAGGAGGACCCATCCTGTAAGACTTTCCTCCTGGCAGTACAGCCACTAAAGTCAGCCCCAGCTTTGAGTACGAGCTGGGAAGACAGGGACTCTTGTGGAGAAATGGTTTCAGAAAGAAAGTATTTTAAAACAAGGAGACTTCTTTTATTTAATCATCTCACTATGTATTTCTGTCATTCTGGGCAAACAGCCAGGAAGGGGAAGAAAAAAATCTCCTGCAATCCATGAAACAAGAGAACACATGAAAATCACAATGTTATGATTCAGCCATCTTTTCTACCTTCCACAAATACAACATATTGTACTTGGAGTTTGAAATAGGCTCTATTTCCTGCCCAGTTCCTTAAAGAAAGAATGGACTTTGCAGACCATGAAAGGTGCCCCAGGGTGTGCCCGGTGATGCTGTCTGTGCTCTGCTCAGGGCTGGCCTGGAGGGACTCAAGCAGGGCACCCTCCCTGCCCAGCGTGGCTCCTGACAGGGAACCTGCAGGGCTGACTGGGAGCACAGAAATCCCTTACTGACCACTGCACTGTAAACTGTGCTAAAGCACTTCTAATGCAGCAAGACATCCTTGAGTCCTGACCTGTCACCCGTTCGGAAAGGTGCTCTGTGAGAACCAAATTAAAAACATATTTCTCCCTTTTTGGCAGCATTTTTAAATGCTCTTGTGGATGTTGAGACAGGTGTCAGCTCAGGGAAACTGCTGCTCCAAAGTTCAAAGTGATCTGAACACTCCTGAGGAGGAGACCCTCAAGAGGAACAGCACATGGAACCCTTCCTGCAATACATCTCTTATCAACTATTTCAGCAGCCTGAAAAGCAGAAAAAAGCATTAACTGGAAGGATTTAAGGGCCACCACAAAGCTGTTAGCTCAGAGAGCTGTGAAGGATGGGAGGAAAGCACCACATCTGCCAAGTTTGAGTTTCAAATTCTAGAGGAACACAGAGATGTCAAGAGCCCACACTTTGGTCTGTGTTCAGAAACGACATTCCTCTGGAGGAAAAGTGTCAGGAAACAGTTTAAAATCACAGATGAACAAAATGTTGGTGTGAAACAGGAGAATCTCTCTTATCTTATGAGGATATGATTAGATTTAGAGTTGATAGAAGGCCCTGGACAGAAACACAAAGAGGAGAGATTTCCATTCTCAAAGCAGGGAGAACGAGAAGAGAAATAACAAACTGGAGGAGAACAAATTTCTGCTCAGTCTCACTTCTCAGAGGAGATGTGGGGATGGAGCACAGCTGTGTGCCAAGGCACTGCAGAACAGCTGAACCCCAGCTAAACCTTCAGAACCACACTAAAATCTGCAGAGGCAAAATGATTTGTTCCTTACAGTATCTGCTTGTAGCTTTTAGCAACCACAAAACACAGAGAATGTGGGATTTCCACTTTCTCAGAGCATAACTCAACCAATAAAACTGGGGATCAAGGAAGTTTTCTCCATTTGTCTGGTCACTAAGTGGCAGCACATGCTTCATTTCATTAATAATTCAAGGTAATAGGAAGTATTAACTTTAAAGTAATTATTAGCAAAAATAGTGCCTTCTATAGGAAGCACAACCAGCAGCATAAACAAATACTTGTACTCTGGGGAATAATTACATTTACATTCATTAAATGCATATTTTTCAAGGACATCAGTGTAGATAAGCACGGGTTAGGGCACAGCATTTCTTGCAATTTGCATATGATGCTGCATGGAAAAATGCATTTGGCTCAATCTCAGTTTCAGAAAGGATGAGACAGGCTGCACCAGAACTACACATTAATCCAGAACACATTAGCAACAGAAATTAAAAGTCAGACTTTTGCATTCATTTATGTGATACCACTCTTGTTAGTGCTCCTAAATAAAGCTGATTCCACCAGGAACGGACTTTTTTTTGTTTCCCCAAAACTGTTAGGACAGGTTCCCAGGAATGCTGCACTTCTCAAACCATCAAATATGCATCAGAACAAATGAGAGCAATCCAACCCAAGGATTCATCCTCCCTGCTAGATGATGTGTGTCACCCACAGCCATTAATAAAACACAACTCTCCAGTAAACTCTGGATAATGTTGCATTCAGAAGGCAATACCGGGCAGGATCTGTCTCACCTCTCCAGCACAGCAGGTGAATTATTTGGTGTACAACCACGCTGAGTGTTTGGTGAATGTGTTTAGGCTACTGGAATGCTGCAAGAATGAGACACTCATGTAAAACACTGCAATGTGACTGTTCACTGGCTATTTTTTAAACTGAAATCAGAGCATGATAATCACTACACAGCTGAAAATGGGAAAACAACCATCACATTACCTGTAAATGAAAAAACCCTCAGGCCACACATCACATCTTTCACAGAGCTGAGATCTGTATGTGTGCAAACACATATTTTTAACGCTGTCAATCAATTATTATGTCCTGTGAGCAGAATTTACATTAACCAGGGAATGGATTTACAAAACAAGACTACAACAGGCTCTGAATGTTACAGAGAATGAGGGTAGGGAGCAAATCACTAAATTAATGTTACAGAACTTCAGAAACTGAATTAGTTTTGCAAGCATTATTTTCAGGGGGAAGTTGTGGGAAGCTCCTTTATCACTTAAACTATTTGTCTCATCTTTTTTTGCATTCCTTAGCAATATGACATTTGGTTGTTTTTCTGAAGTTGTACCCATCTGGAATGGCCCTGTCCCAGCAGGTCCCACCTCAGGGTGCTCAGGGAAGCAGGATGGTTGTTTGGATTCCCCCAGACGTCTCTGAGGATGGTGCTGGGGACAAGGTGTGTCACACATGTCACTGCAGACTGCTCCTCTGCAATGCTCCAGGGCCCCCAGCTGCTGCTGCAGCTGAACGTTTGCAAGGTGTGGTGGCATCAGCCTGCATGTCAGCCCTGCATCCAAACTGAATGCACACAGGGCAACCAGAAAATGCTCTCACCAATTGTGGAGAGGCTGAGGAGAGCTCAGAGCAGGGCTGCAGTGCCCAGGTCTCTGCTCCTGCTGCTCCTGCACTCATCCAGCCAGGACAGCCCCAGGGAATGAGCCTGCCTGAGGTTTCCTCCTCCTGCACTCCCAAAGACCTCAGCTTAAAGGAACTTAGGATGATGGAGAAGACACAGCTGACTGAAACCACTGCAGAAGAGAGAAGATACGATGAATCCATCTGGACAGAAACCAGAGAAGTGGAAACAAGAAGTGAGGGGGAATCATTAAAACAGAATAAATAGGAAAGGAGAGAAAGGGAGAACACACAAAGCCAATCTGGGCAGCAGCAGTGAGATCAGAGCTCTTGAACACTGCTGTGATGACCAGAATGTGAATGCAGGTCCAGAAGGAAGAAATTAGGTAAGGAAGAACTGAAGTAAGAGAAAAGCTCGGGGGCAAAGCTCAGGCTTGGAAAGAAAGCACCTGGGACAAGACCAGGGGAAGAACTCAACTTCAAGGAAAGGAGTGGAGAAAAAAAAAGCTTCCTACAAACATTTTCCAGCTCAAGTGGAGTAAATGGTAATATCTGAACAGAGATGTTAGAAACTGCTCAAAACCAACTGATGCCAGATGATAATTACACTTCTTAGCTTTTTAAATAAATCTTGGAGAGTTGTAACTTAAGTCAGTGAGAGCTATTCTTAGTCACATATTGCACTAATATTTGAAATATTCTAAAAAAAACCAGGTGTTGCACAGTTCAAAGTAGAAGCCCAAGCCTCTGTGGCCTTTGCCTATACAAAGAATAAAGATTTCAGAGGTTTCAGTATTTGTTGTAGCAATGTGATGAAGCAAATTCTGCTCCTATATAAACAGGTTTACACAGCACAGCTGAAACCTCATTCATAAAATGTATGGATTAGTCAGCATGTAAATGATAGCAATATTAAATTAATTTAGTCACGTGTATTTACACATAATGAGTGCCTTTGCCATGAGCTATTATTAGCACTTATAAGTTAATTCATAATGAGGCAGCAGAACAAGGTCTGATAATGCCAGCAAAGTGCTTCAATTTTAGAACTTTTAGAGCACAAAAGTCACGTTCTGTTCCCATTCTGGCAACTGCCTCAGTGAATGTCAGATCATGCAGCCCTTCCTCAGGTAAAACTCCCAGTTCAAACAAATGTTTTCACCCAAGGAAACAAGCCAGAAGCCAAATAAAAGTACTGCTATTGTTTTAACCAAAAGCAGCAGGTCTGGGCTGTGCTGACTGCTGGGATGCTCTGCCACTGCCAGCTCACAGAACTCTCTGCTGCTGCTGCAGTCACATCCCCTCCGTGTGCTCACAAAACAAACCCAGGCTGACACACAACTTCAATTCTGCACCTTGTTAACAAAAATGCCAGGCCAAGGTTCAGTGTTTCCTGTGCCTCAGTGTTGCCAGGGCAGTCAGGAAGTGCAATGCTCCAGTGGGAGATAATAAAATGCCTGGGGTACATTCCTCTGCCTCACTAGAGACAGCAGTCACAAAAACCGAGTACACACAACTGCAATGGGTAATGGAAGGGAAGGCAGCCTTTTCACACACCAAATGCCTCTGTAAATGTATTTAAAAACACTGATCTATTGCAGTGAAGTTAATATACTGTTTTATATTCAAACATAAGTCAAATTTCTCTGGTCCTCAATGAACAATGGCAGCACCTGATTTACATCTGTTTTAAAGCAATTTAACTTTTTCCAGAGGTCTCAAAATAGTCACATTCCAGCCCATGGACAAGAAAATCACTGTTAGCTCTATTCCAAAGGAACAGGCTGCAAGGTTTAGACAAGCAGAGTTCTCCTCACAATAATTTTTAGTTAAGGATTGCCTCAAACCAGGTGCAGGACGTACAGACAATGCTCAAGAATACACCACAGCCCCAGCCCCAAATTTTCCAGGGCCAGTGCTCAGCAAAGCCTGTTTCTACCAGAGGAGATGAAATACAAATACACACTGCACTGACAGAGACTTTGCAGATCAGCCACTCAAAATGCAAAGTGGATTAATTAGCAGTGTCCACCCTATTCAAGAGCCCTAGGAACTGAAAAATTAGATCTGGACCCATCAAAAGACTACAAACCAACCGCCTCCAACTGAGGCAGAAAAGCCAAGATACTGGAATAGATGAAAAACTTTAAAAGAAACTGACCCTGCTACACCTGGAATCGGAAGTGCAAACTACACAGGAGACAAGGAAGCTGTGATTAACACCTTGTCAGGGAGGGCAGCAATGCACAGATAATAAAGGGAAGGTTCTCATTTCATCTTGGCACAGCTTGATTAGATGTAGATTTCTTTAATAAACACCTGTTTGGGTTACCATAGATAAATATCTTGACCTGTATTCTACCAAAAATGCCCTTTATTTAGTAACTAACTGATTATTGCACAAGTCATTCTGTCAAGTGTAGGCATTATTATTTTACAAATGGGTCCCACCAGCTCGTTCCCAGATGTATCATCTTCAGATTCAATAAGCTTCCTGCATAAACAAGAAACTGAATGGCCTTTGTCCTTATTAGCTAATAGAAAATTAATTTTTTAGTGTTAATTTTTGGGCTTGGGCCAGTTGCCAAATGTTTAGGGCAGCTGCTACATCTATAGACAATACACACCAGTCAGAGATGGAAACATCTATTGGGTTATTTCCTTTGAGTACAAACTGATGAAGAACAGCAATCAATAATCACACGCTTGTCACGTCCTCTGTAGTGTGTACTCAAATGTGTTGGCTGGTTTTAAACAACTGCAGCCACAAAACCTCTACCCCTTCATTTATTGCTTCCTACTACGCTAAAACAGATGAGTTGGAAAAATTTCATAGTCAGTAGAAACACAACAGCTTTACAGAAGGCAAGAAGGAGCCAAGGATCACACCCAGGCAGTGTGATCTCCTTCAGCCAGAACAAGTTTCAGCCACCAGCCCTCACATCAACCCTCAGCTCCCAGCACAAGGACCTCGGTCCCTGGGCAGAGCATTCCCTGCTGACTGCACTGCTCAGCAAGGGTCTCTGATTCCCCTGGAGCTGCTCAGCGCCAGCTGCAGCTCCTGCTGGCACTGCTGGCTCCGTGTGTGCCCACGGGGATGGGAGAGACACAGAGCTCCTCTCCCTGCCTGCACCCACACCTGCCTGCATCACCTGAGCAATACCAGAGCATTCCCTGCTGACTGCAGTGCTCAGAAATTGTCTCTGATTCCCCTGGAGCTGCTCAGTGCCAGCTGCAGCTCCTCCTGCTGGCACTGCTGGCTCCGTGTGTGCCCACGGGGATGGGAGAGACACAGAGCTCCTCTGTGCCTGCACCCACACCTGCCTGCATCACCTCAGCAACAGCCTGGACCAGCCTGACAGACCCAGGCCTTTCAGAAAACCCTTCCCTGAGTAACAAGTCCCAAAGACCCGACTGCATTGTGCCCTACCCTGAGATTCCCTGGTTTTATCCATCCCTGGTGCTGAAGTGCTGGATGTGACTCATCTGAGAAGTGCCAGTGACAGCTGCAATATTTCAGAGCTCCTTGACAAGACACATGTACACACGCAGCCCAGAGTGGCATTTGACTTGTTGGCTCCATTTATCTCATTTACTGGCCCTTAAGGCCCCTTTCAGCATTACTGCTTTCCAAAGTAGCTCCTCTTAAATATTTTATATTTGGTTACTATCCTCCACATTGAATTCCATTCAATTTGCTGTGTATCCTTCTGGATCTTTGAAATGTTTGGTATCGACTTGTGTGCCAGAGATGATGTTTTAATGTCTGCAGTTTAAATATCAGACAAGAATCACAATTCTGACACATTTCATGACAATTTCTCATAAATACTTTTATGTCCCTAACACTGTGTCATGCTATCATCCCCACATTTCAGATATTTAAAGCCCAACCAGCTAAATTTTAATGCTGTAATAAACACCTACATTTTTTATAATTTTAAAATTGAAAATACTATATTTAAGCATATTTAGTAATTAATGTTTCAAAACATAGGCAGTAAAAGGCAGCAAGTATCCCTTTTAATGCTCTGCTCCTCTTCCATTTCAACTACTACTACTACATGGGAAAAAAAGGTTTCAACAAATTAAAAATATAAAAAGAACTATCCTTCACAGAATAAAAGCTTTCTTCTGCAAAAACGAAACAATTGTTCTAAGTCTGACCTGATACCACCTGAAAACCAGCTAAGAATAATAAAGAAATTCTTCCCAGTTAATAACAGAATTCTTTATTGAAGAGCTTTATGCATATTACAGGCTTAGAATGAAACTGTGGAAGATAAGAGATAAAATTATATACATATATATGTATGTATATATATATAAAATTTGGCCTCTTCAGAGGACTGGCTCATTTTTTAACTGTGTCTGTATAATGTGAAATAACACAAGTCTTGATTTTGGTGAGAATTTACCAGCTTTCTTCTAATGCAAATAATAAAAATCACTGCCTGGAAGCATAGTTTGGGAGATTAGAAAACTGCCAGCTGATAAGGTTAACGAAGTTAAGTCTTTGATTATGCCCTGCCTCTATGACAATGTGTTACTCTAATCAGGCTTATTTTTTGCATTTTCCCCACTGCTTCATTAACTGATAAAACTTCATTGCATATGCTGAACACAGGTAAGCATTTCCAGTAGTACCAGACAAGCTGCAAGGAGAGGCAATCTGGTGCAATGAACACAAACAGGTATTTCCAAATGCTCTGAATTCCACCCAGAATGGGAGAAACTCTGGCTCTCTCTAACTTTCAGTCCAGCTTGGCATGTTTCAGCCTCTGAAACAACAGCTCAATGGAACCAGGCTTTCTGCTTGCATATCTTCCTTCAGGATGATGATAAATTTCAGTCCCAGTCTATCACAGAACTGAGGTGACCAGAAGCATGCCACATGTCTCTAACTAATGCCCTGGGTGCCCTCGCGTCAGCAGAACAAGCCACGTTCAAGAGAAAAGTCAAGAAATGGATTCAAAGCTGAAGGGTTAAGAAATGCCCCTACATTTGGTAGTATTTATAACCAACCAGGTTAGATGAGCAGAAGGTTATTTCCTATTCTGCCAGTCTTAAGGGAGTAAACTAGCCAGTAAGAAAAAAAGATTGATGCACAAATTCAGTTGCTTTAGAGCTTATTATGGCTCTTTGACATTAATAAGCACTGTTTGAGTTGCAAAGCAATTGCAAATAAATGTGTTTATTTTATTGCATGTACAGCTGCAGTATTGTTTTTGCCATTAGTAGCCACCAGGCAATGTGTAAGATAGCAAGAAGAAAGCTCCAAAAATTCCACTAGAGCTGGCTGGTGAAGTACAGAAAATGCTTTCTATTTGATTTTATATTAAAAAGAAATTGGATATCACAAGTCTAAAACGGTGATGCCAGAAAGATATTTTGAGAGGTATGGCGGAAGACTGCCTTTAGAGAAAAGATGTCAACAAAAATGAGTGACTGAAATAATGTGCAGTACTTCAGACACGGACAAGAGGTACTAGGGATCAGAAATGAATTATTACGCTCTAAAATGATCCAATAAAAATCGAACTGTAGTGCAGTAATCAGAAAATGTATTGGAAAAGAGATAGGTTATAAAAAGAAAAAGGAGCTTTCAAGTACTGTAGGCTATTAGCTACTACTGAGAAATCTGGATTTGGGAGATTACATTTCTAAAAAAATATGCACACAACCAAACATAGCTGAATCTGCTGTTCAATAGGTAGTGAACTATAAAAATTAAAAAGATAGATTGGAGACAGAATTACAGGCTAAAATAAAAATAATCAATGCAACCATCAATAGGAATTTTGGAATGAAAACTGCACTGGCTGAACACACAACCACGCAGGCTTCAGGAAGAATGACTCAATTATGTTTTTCCCCACAGGCCAAGACATAAAAGATGGTTGTAGACACACTGAGCACATCACAGGAAAGCATTTGGGCACTGCCCCTCGTTGCAGAGGAAGAACTGCAACTCTCAGAATGAATAATTAGAGATGCCCTGGAAGAAACACCTTTGGCAGAGCAGCCCTGTGCCCTGCAGCCCTGTGACCTCTGAGGGTGCTGCCCACAAACCCACACACGTGGGAGGTGCTGGAATTCTCACTGAGCCATGTGCTCTTAGCTCCACGAGGGTCCAACACCTCTGAGGGTGCCCAGCACCTCACAGAAATGGTTTAAAATGATTTGTGAGATGGCATGGCTGAGTGTGTCTTGAGAAAGCAAAAAGGTTTTAATTAGAGAAAACAATACAGAATAACCAAGCTGCTCCCAGTGTAGGGACAGGTCCCTCACACCTGCTGCAACACCCTGAAAATTCCCTGAGCAGCCTCGTGCTCTCCCTTAAGTTTTGGATGATTTGGGTGGGTTTTTGGCAAACAGCCCAACAGAGAACAGCCACATTGCTGAGGAACAGCTAAAGAGACCTGTCAGTGCTTTTGTCTTGGTACTGAGCCAATTACTGCCAGGAGGGCAAAGAATTTTCTGGCATTTCTCCCTTAGAAGGGTCCTGGGGTGAAACTGGAACCCTTTTCCTCATTCAGAGAACATCTAGCTGGTCATGGGGAGCACAGTGCCTCCCTTACCCAAGCCATGGAGAAGCACTGGAACAACAACTCAGCTGGGAGAGAGAGGGGCTGAGGAGTTTGGAAAAATGTGAAGTCTCATTTCTAGCCACATATGTTTCCTTATAAATATATATCATTCTCATCTTCCTTATCAAAGGAAATTATGTAATATTCTGGGAAACTTTCAGGCCCCAACAAAAAATTACAAGTACATAAAAATAAATGTGGAGATTTTCCTTTTGCCAGGCGCTTTATCGCTTTACAGCAAAAAGTTCCACCCCCATCTGTGATCAGCAGCAGAACCTAAACCCTTCCGTGGTAATCAAAAGGTGCAAGCATCCACAAGTTGTTTTGTCACCAAGAAAATAACTGAGAAGTCTCCAGTGCTGAGCTGGAAACCCTGCATTGCTCATCAGGTCCCACTGACAGAGCTGCTCACCAGCAGCTCTCCTGCTCAACAACTCAAGGAGATCCAAGTGAGCTTCAATTCAAGCAAATTACATCAGATACTTTGTGATTATGTAACTGGAGGTAAGTTTATACCAAATTATGCAGAAAAACCCATGAATTCCAAGCATGCATTATGACCCTGCCACTTCTGCCACACTAAAATCGTTGCTCTAGAAGACCTCAGTGTGATTGGGCAATAACAAACTTTGCTGTCTATAAGCCCTGACTGGGGAAAAATTAATCAAAGAGGATCTTCTCAAACCCCAAGTGCCACTTGACACTGACGTGGAACAAAGCAATGGGAAGGGCAGACAAGTCTGAACAACACTTACCCTGGCTTTGGTACCTATAAAAGGTATGGAGCAATTCATAACATACAGTCACTCAAAAATAATTGTAGGCAGAGAGGGAAAAGCTTAAAAGCTACACTGAAAGATCAGAGTAAAGCCCTTTCAATTAAAGGGGAGGGAGGAGTGCTATGACCCATAATTAATACAATACACAGTCTAGAAATAACCTTCTTTTTTCCCCTTTGTTACCTGCTTTTGGGATCATTTAGCAACGCTTCCAGCAATAGAGCTGAACAAGCCTAACCTGTCCTAAGCCACCCTCACTTGCAGGTGTTTCCTCCCTCACAGGTATCTTTTAGGATACCTGGTTTCATGGGATCAAGGCCCATGCCCAGCTCCCTCTCTGGATCACCCAAGGCAAAGGATGGTGGTGACTTTGCAGCAGGTTTGTGGTGCCCCAAGGGCTGCCCTGATCCCTGCAGCTGTCCCAGGCCAGGCTCACAGTGGGGCTGGCAGCAGCCTGGGGCAGTGCAAGGGGCCCTGCCATGGCAGGGGGGCACTGGGTGATCCTCAAGGTCACCCCCATTCCAAACCATCCTGGGATGGGGCAGCTGCAAAGCATTTTGCTCTGGGGATGGAAAAAGCTCCAGCTCTTTGTACTTAAACAATTCTGGCTGGGAGTATAAGGAATCCAATGAGAGTGACTTGATCTCATTTCTCTAGCAGCCTTATCTGTAATCTTCCATGATCACAGGTCACAAGTTTTCCCTTAGCCTTATTTTTCACTCATGATATTCAACTTTTCAGCTTGAAGCAGAACATCCAAAACTTGGATGAAAAACAGGCTCCAACTGGTAGAAACATCTACATTTTAAGGCATATAAGGAAAATTGATTGCATTTCAAAGTAACTATGAAACTAAACTAAATAATTCCAAAGGACATGCACATAAAATATGACTATAGATTGTTTCTGTAGATCAAATTGCTGATCTTCTAATTCATTTTAAAATTTAACCAAAAGAGATGAGAAACAAAAAATACTGTAAACTTAATAAAGCAACATAAATAAAACATGAGGATAGACATGCTGACTGTTTAGAATGGAACTGTTCCCAGGAACACTCTTGTCCAGAGGTGTCCTCCTGCAGAATTCACAGTAAATGCTTAACAAAAGAAAAAGTATTTTGTTCAGTGTTTGCCTGGTCTCATACAGGCTGTGAAATGAGAAGTCAGACAATCCTCACCCCTCTGCACTGCAGCACCCTGACAGGAAGCAGACACTTGTCTGTCTATCCCATCTCAGTTTTCCCCCTGTGGCAGCCCAGATAAACCGAGCTTCCAGGGACTGCAGAACCACTGCAACATTATTTTTGCACTGTGAAATGTATCTGCAGATAATTTCCCTTTGCGTTCACATCTGGAATACTGAGACAATAAAAAGGATTTAAATGAAAGAAGGAGTGATAATTTATATTGCTGCTGCCTCCTTAAGGCACATCCACCATACTTGCTCCATCACACAGGGGAGAAAAGCCAAGAGGTTTTTTTTCTGAGCTCTAATGCCAATTTACTGATTTCTGGCATAAAAATGAGACCTAACTCTTCTCCTCAAGCTTTCCTTCCTCCCCTCCTCTGCTTCCATGAAAGAAAAAAATCTGCAAGGATAAAAGTATTACACAACCTTGTGCAAATGCACTGACAGCTTTTACTATGCTGCACAAAGGTCATTTGGATTCTGGAATATTGAAAGTATTTCTGCTACATTCTAAACACAGTTTCATTATCTTTAATGTAAGATACTAAATATTGATATTTGTCTCTAAATTAGTGTTCATTGTGCTTAAAAGAGAACCACAAAAAAGGGAATGTTTTAACACTGTGTACTGATTTTTATAGACCACATGAAAATTGTAAAGATTAAAATAGCAGACGTGCAGATGCAATGCCCCTGCTAGTCAGAAAAAGTAATAAAGATGGTAATTTTAAAAGACACAATTTCCCCCACAATGGTGACAAAAGAGTCATTAGCTGAATTTCCATACATAAACAATTTCCTAAATGGCTCAAATACTGGGGGCACAAGCTCAAGGCTTGCACGATATTGCAGCTGAGGCCACGCTGCAGCACTTAGAGGAACACCTCACACTTACCCAAAGCAACCCAGAAAACTTCCAGGCTGCCTTTGGGACAGTGACATTTCCAAAGGAGCCACTGTAAGGTCAGCCAAAGCCTGGTGCACTGAGCAGCTCCAGCAGAGCAGTCAGAGTGTCAGGAAGGTGCCAATGGCCCAAGGCTGTGGCACTGCAGGGCTCACACACCCCCTGCTGCCCTTCACACCCAGGACTGACCAACACCAACAGCACCTCAACACCGAAGGAGCCAAAAAACCCCACAACAAAAGCAACAGAGGTCCTTCATTACGGGGAGGTAAGTGCCCTTTTCTGTCAAACATCTGAGAGTACCATAAATCAAACATCTGACAGCTACAGTTAACTACAGAAGGTGAAGGAATTTCACCATGGGGGCTTTTGCATTTTATTGATGAGGTTGCCTTAATTTATTTAGGTGCCTTAAATGGTCTGTTGGGCAGGAGTGCACAAACAGAATGCAATCCACATCACAACAAAAAGGCAAATTAAAGCATACAAGGAACCAAGAGAAAAATATGAAATGACCCAGAGGGAATGGGATTAAGACCAATATTTACCTTTATATTTTCAAGGCTACTTACACATATTTAACCTACTGGGTCTACCTGCAAATTAGTAATTCAATTTCTTAATTGCACCACTGTAAATAGAGAGTGACAGGACAGGAGCTAATGGACATACTTCAGCCATCATTATTAGAAACACAATCCTGCACACAGAGGCAGCCACGTGCCCACTTCCCAGAGCATGCATTGTTATTGTAATGTAGCTGCTGGTAATAATTTCCTGGAGAAATGAGAAAGCCAGAGATCAGCTTAATGCCTGACTTGTTTACAAAACAACAGTAAATAACAGCAGCATCAATTGCAATGTTGTCACTTTCTTACATTAAACGCATGACTTTTATGAAGAGCCAAATTCAAGCCTAATTTAAACAGGTGTGAATTCACAGTAGGTCTATTGACACACACCATAAATTAAATCAGAGCCTTGTCCTTAGCAAAATCCTGCCCGTGTCTGCATAGCTCCAGCATTCAGAGAGCTGTGCTGCTCATACAGCAACAGCCACTCCAGCACCTCCTTTACTAATTATCTTTATCCCTCTAACACATACTGAATATGAAGTGCAAAGAACTAAGGTGACTTGTCCAAAAGTCACCCATCTGCCCAGCAATCAGAATGAAAAATCACCAGGGATTTAAGGACAGTCAAAAGCTCTGTTAAATGGATCACTGCACCCAGGCTATAAAACAAATACTTAGATGAATTACACAAGAATAATCTTACATGTTTCTAGCTCATTAAACTCAGCTTTGATCTGTAACCTACTAAATTCTCTACTACATCTACTTATTAATGTATGGCTAATATTATGATCCCATCTTTACAGCCTGCTGTTGAAAATGTTTTTATTATTAGAAGTATTGTTTCAAATAGTATCAGATCCCGTGACTCAGACTCAATTCCTTGAGCCACCATCTAAAACCCAATGTCTTGGGAGAACACAAACAGGCCCAGACAAAACCTCCCAATGCAACAAACACTTTCCAGAGGATGGAGCCCAGAGAAGCAGGAAGCTGGAGACAGGCAGGCATTGCACAGTGCAAATGAGGTGGCATCTCAAAATGAACTGATTCCAACAACACAATAATATGTGATAGCACAGAATGCTTCATCCTCAAAGGAATATTTAATTAGGAACAAGCTGTGCACTGAAATATCTTTTTTAACCTCAAGCAGGTCATGTAATGTTTCTGAGCCTATATTGGACATTATCATTGGTACTGGCAGACATCCAGGTGAAATTATATAATTACGAGCTTCATATTTGATAAATTCAAACATGTCAGTATAGAAATGCCCTTTATAAACCTCCTTCAGTTATATTAACCTTATGACTACAGAGGCACTAAAATATGTCGTTGTCAACAATGAAGTGTCAATATTTAATAACATCTAGACCTGCCATAACATGCAGCTATTAAACACAGAAATTAAAATATCAGCTAAGCTTGTTGATCTTAAGCATGATAAATTTGTTTACTTACTGTACTTTGTAAGGAAGCAGAGCAGCTTTTAATCAATTTTAATGCCGGGATAAAAAATACTAATTTCCCACGTTACCTAATTAAGTACACATTTTTCCTTTTGGTGACACAGTAAATCATAAAGAAAGCAAATGAGTAAAAAAATCCTGAATGAGAATGAATATTTAGAAGACACATATACACAAAACCCAAACCCTTGTGACCCACAAGCCCACACTCAATGTGCAGAGAAATACAGAACTGAGGTTCAACAAAGACCTGTTCAGTCTGCCCTGCTGATGAAGACATGTCTTCAGGTGTAGCATAAGATTAGAGGTAAACAGAGAATTTAGGACTCCAGGTTGTCTTTCTCAAGTCAAGACAAGGCTCTTTTCTGGCTGAAGAGCCTTAAAGCTATGCCCAGAACCCACAGGAACAACTGTATGCAAAATGTGATATAAACGTACATATCTGGATTTATTTTAGATCCTAATTCATAGGCCACCAAATTCAAATGATAAATGTCTTACAACGTAAAAATGAAGAATGTGGGAAAGTTATTCATCTCTAGAGAAATGATGTTTTCACAAAATTGCTGTTCCTTTTTTTTTTGTCTTATTTTCTGTCTAAACTGTGAATAGGATACACACAGCAAACAATCCCTTCACCTCACATACAGTACAGGGATCTAGGAAGGAAGGGGAAAAAAGAAAGAAAAGAAAACAAGAAAAAAAAATTTAAAAAAAATTAAAAAAGGAAAAAAAGAGAAGCAGAAACAGCAAGTTTAGCATAAATTGCATAACTGCTCCTACTGAGCACATGAGAGGCATTTGTTTGTTACCATTCTCCCCATCAGACTTCCTCTCGTGGTCGGTGTCGGTGAGGGACAGCGCGGAGTTGGCGCGGCTGGACAGGCAGGAGCTGTGCTCGGATTTGATGCCCCTCATCCACATGCTGAGGCCGTGCTCGGGGGACGCCGCCCCCTCGGTCTCGGTGTCCCCATCCGAGCCCCCCTCCAGGGGGTATCCGTGCTCGGCCACGCCGCGCAGCTCCGCAGGGTACCCGGGGCACAGCGCGTGCGGGGCCTCGCGGAACTCCAGCTCTGCAAAACACACAAGGGCGGGAAAAGATGGAGCAACACCACTCGGATGGATTTTCTTTTGGAGAGGCTGTTTTGGAAATTGACACTGTTCACACTGTCGGAAGAGTTTCTGTGGTCGGTGACTCGCTCTGCTATCTAACCTACTCAGTGTAATGTAGCTAGATGAATTTATTATAGTGCTGCACTGTAATTGTGCCTTTTTGTCTGATAGAAATATGTATTATAGCTCAAACACGTACACACCCACACACTGAGAGTTGCACTTCAATTTACAACTGAAGTGAGCATCTGCAAACACAGATACTTTCTCACGTGCTAACAGGAAGACAACAGCTCCAAATTAATCTCAGTTGTTTTTATCCTAGGGAAAGTGTAACAAGTTTGCTATTAGGGAACTTACAAAAAAAGATTATAAATACTTGGTTTATCACAGAACACAAAGAAAGGGCACTTACCATGGGCTGGCTCTTTGAGAGTGCTGTCCTTGCATATTCACACCAGTGGGTTTGGGTTCCCCAGTGCTGGTGCCTACAGAACGTCCCAGGAGAGCAGTGACTACTGGGACTGTACAAGGGCCACCTCATGACACTGAGCCAGCCCAGGTTTGAGAGCTGCACAGTGCTCCAGGTTATCCTTACGGAACAGCGCAGCTGCTGGGCAGCAGAAATCCAAGGACAAGCAGGAGGTGGACAGGACCCATCGTGTGAATATGCAGAGGAAACATTCTCCAAGAACTACAGGTAAGTAACACACATCAGCAAACTGCGACTTTCCTTGGAGGTAGCCTCTGCATATTCTCACTTGTGAGAATCCAATTACAAATGCAACTCACAGGGGCTATGACAGGGAGTTCTAATTAAATAAGGATTACAGAACTGCACTCCCTAATTGAACATCAGACCTGGGATGCCATCTTGAGAGACTAAATACTATATCAAATATGCATACTGTATTTCGGTTTCTAGGAAAGAAACGTTAAGACAAGAGTCATTGATCAAGACTAAGGACAAATACTCTTTGCTACTGTCATCCTAACTAAAGCTTTAATCTGCCAAACTAATCCACTTACCAGCTAGTGAGAGGAATGATTCTGATTTTAAGCACTCTCTCTCCAGGTTACAAAAAGCCCAAGTATTTTCTCGAAGGTATCAACCACAACCTACAAACCAAAGGCTATGATATAAATTGAACCACCTGAGGAAATTTTAAGTCATCTGTCTCTAAAGATCTTTCTTTTGCCATCCAAAAATTCCTGCAGGTCTTGGCTGTAGCCCTGGCTTTGAGCTCAGGGAACAGCAATCTCATTAGCAGAGGGCAAGGGAAGAAGGTGGGCAGCAGAGAAGGCTGACTCCAAGGTTTGATGGAGATGGCTGAGAGAAAACAGCCAAAATGTTTGCAAGCAGTTGTGTAGGGAATATTTGACATTTGAACTTTATCTACCTTACAACAGGTGTGATTTCAAGAAACATCATCTGATCCTTCCTCCCCTTTAAAAGAGATCTTTGCTTATTTTCACCATCTGAGGAACTTGCCCGTAATTAAAAACCTTCCCCTGACTTCAAGAACCACCCCAGCTGACGCCAGCTGCTCAGGGGCAAGGACACAGGCGTTTTTGTACTCGGCTGTCCCTCCAGGCAGAGGTCTGCCATTACCAGCCTGGGGAACCAGCCACGTTCCCCGTTTGCATTTGCATATGCCAAGGGGAAAATTCATCCCAGTAAATCCCACCAAATGCTAATTAGATTACACATTTTTAAGAAGGACAGAATTTACCCTTCAGTCTGTATGTTAATTACTTTTTTTTTGTGGAGCAAGAGAGAATTTTTATACTAAAACTCATGTTCAACTCAAGTTTAACAAAATCTATTGCCTTAATAGTCT
Source organism: Hippolais icterina (assembly GCA_013400075.1). Taxonomy (NCBI): domain Eukaryota; kingdom Metazoa; phylum Chordata; class Aves; order Passeriformes; family Sylviidae; genus Hippolais; species Hippolais icterina. The sequence goes on from VWYN01012440.1 coordinate 110,987, forward strand.
ATTTCTTAAGTATACAAGCCTTTGCAGGATTTTAACTCCCACAGGATGCATTTTCTGAAAAGCTTTTACAATGGCAGAAGTGGCTGCTTTTAGTCTGCATATCTAACCTTTTTACCTCAAATACTACATATTTGCACAAGGACATGAAGTTCAAGTAGATTTATGATAGGTTTGGTATTACCACAAAGACATAGTCACAAGAGAAATGAGAGAACATTCGTACAAAATTCAAGTTTTTGCATGAACAGAGGACAGAGAAAAAAAAGTGGCAGTTCTGAAGATGATGAAAGAATTTTCAACTCTGGACCTTCACGGAGCCTGTTGTAACACAACTGTTACAAAAACAAGTACTTTATCTAACACTGATACTAATTTCATTTTTCAACAAGTAACACATGAAGAAATATAAAATACCTAATGATCAAGAAAAGGAAAGAAGGCTTTGTTAAAAAAAAAAAATCAGCATTTCAATTAACAGATCTCCTTATTTCTACTTCTATTAAATATATATATATCTTCAGAGATAAGCAGTTAAAGAGAAGTTGGACAGATATTTAAGGTTGATATGAGATCTGGACAGCTGAGCAGGCAGGTCTAACACAGCTGCTGAAAACTCCAGGCAGCTCATGAAGGGCTCATTACTGTGGCATCAATTTAGCCACCAGTACAGTTAAACCCTACAGGTAGGATTTTCATCAGATACAGAACTCCTACGCCACTGCAGCTTCAGGACTATTCCTTGGACATTTCCTCACACTGAGGTTACTCCAGCACTTTCATCTGCAGCTGTATGATATGTGATGATATGTGATGATATGTGATGAGGTATGATTGATATGATATGATTAACATGATATGATATGTGTTGCAAAACAAGCAGAAAGGCAGAGCAGCTGCTCGTGGTGTAAGAGACTCAGAGACACTGCGAGGGAAGAAGAAATGTAAATCAAATGGGGAAAGTGAAGTTTGCCTTCATTTTTGGAAGCAAACCATATGCGTTCTCCTAAATGAGAAATTTTGAGGGCTATTGAGCACTCTGCTAAATTTCATGTGTCCAACAGCCCTTAAAATTTCTCATTTTTCACCTGAGGACTGTGCTTTACTGGCTGGTTGCTGGACTTGAGAACTACATGCACAGATCTTAGGCTGCTTCATAAAGGCATTGGTGAAACACAACCTGCTACATACATTTTTGAATGCTTTGGTGTATATGCTTCTCATTTAGTCAAAGATCTTACTTGTTTCCATGTGGAGAACAAACCACATCTTTCCTAGGACAATATCATTCAAAGACATTAAGCTCTAGTAACCATCCGTACAAAAATCATTGAGGAAGAAACCAAAAATCAATTAATTTTCAAAAATGCATTACACTATTAATTTGTTTTAGAAATCTCATGTTTATCACCAATTCCACAGCCTGGAACTGTTCCTCAGCTGCATGTATTTTAATAAATAAAAATTGATATAAGACATAAATAACCATATAAAATATACCATTTGAATTTTTATACTTCTACAGCAAATGCATTGTATTGTACATTTTATTTTGCTGTATTTCAACTTCTCCTGGCATTCCCTTATTTATGTAGCTTACTTTCTTACATTAACCTCCAGTCACCAGCAGAGATCATAGAAAGTTCACGAATATCAGTAATAACAACTAAAGGAGGAATAAAAGAGGAATCAGAGTCTGTTACAACACCAAGGAGTGAAATTTGCAGGCTAGGCAGCTAAGGGATTAGGAAAGGAGGCTGCACTTTCAGGAAACTCTTGGGCTTGCGAAATTTATAAGGAAGAAGAAGTCTTTATTCTTCAGGTCCCTCCCTAGAGGTGCCAGAGGATGAGGTTCCAACCCAGCCCTCATGGCAGGAATCTTTTTAGTCTCTTCCTCAGATGAATTCTTCAAGCTTCACGGAAAAGCACAGAAGTAAACTGAACCTCTTAAAATATTGTACCGGAGTCCTCGGATATTAATTTTTATTTTTACTACTACTGAAATCAACATCAATAAGGAATTTTTGCACAGGAATCACCCTGATCCTATGGGGACCAAACAGGTGAGAGAGAATAGTAATTTATGGGCTGAGAACAGGAAAGGACCAAAGTGCTGCCAGGTAATTCTCTTTTCCTGGCTGCCATACAAAGCCATCAGGGTTGAAAAGGAGCAGTCTGTAAACCTGAAACGAAGCATGTTTCTGCAGCTGGACAGTCAAGCACAGCTCTATATCAGCAAAACAAAAAAGAGATTTCACAACATTATAGCTTTGGGCTGGATTCCCCTCAGGGAGTGAAAACAGGCCAGTCTCACCAGCCCTGCCACTGCACTCAGCACAGCACCATTAACAAAATGCAACCCCAAAACCAAAAACCAACACCCAAAACCCACACCCAATACCAAAAGCCAACACTCAGCTCAGTACCACTATCGAGGGCTCAGCACCAATACCGGCAGCTCAGCACCAATACCAGAAACCAGCACTCAGCACAGCACCATTAACAAAAAGCAACCCCAAAAACCAACACCCAAAACCCACAAGAAAAACCCAAATCCAACACCCAATACCCAAAGCCAACCCTCAGTTTAGCACCAAAACCAAGAAGCAGACACTCAGCTCAGCACCACTACCAAGGGCTCAGCACCAATACCGGCAGCTCAGCACCAATACCAAAAA
>VWYN01012444.1:0-36834 GCA_013400075.1 Hippolais icterina
AACCAAGATACTTAAAATACCATTTAAGGGAATTAATATTATTAGTGTTATAATGGGAGTTCTTTACAGAAATAATATATTTTGGATAATGAATGAAATAAAAATACACAAAACAGACACTTGCAATTGTATTATTTTATGATGCAAACTACTGAAGTTTTGCAATGTAAAAATTAGAGAGGAATCCTATTTCTTCCTAAAGTGTGACTAATTTAATATCTGTAAGGACAGTATTAACAGCCTCAAAAGACATGTAGAATTTTGATTCTGCTGGCTGCAAATTCATCTAAAAAAGAGGCAAACCTGCATTGTTTTCTGCCTATCCCAAAAAGACTGTAACAGTAATGTGATTATTTTGATAATTTATATATGAAATAAACTTTTGAGGTGTAATTACATGTGTTATAGGAACCTGAATATATTCCTCATGTGGAAGGGCTCTCTGTTGCATTGTAAGTAAGAAGAAGTAGATCCATTCATGACATCAGCTTCCCTTCTTTTTGAGCATCACACCTAAAACATCCTGAGGAAATAAAACCCAAAACAAAATCAATGGGAGCTGTGTCTGGGTTACGGGCTGAGGACAGAAAGTGCCTCCCTCTGTAGAGATGTTCTGGTTAATTTATAAAGTTTCCAGTGCTCTAATTGGAAATGCAGAACTAGGATAGCTCACAGACCTCCAACTCTTCTGGCCATGGAAGAGTCTCCCACAGCCTGGAGCCCATGGGAGCATCTCAGGCACAAGCTCTCACTAGAGCTTTTTGGCTCTGTTGTTGCTCGAGAAAAACTCCAAAAAATTAATGTAAGCTATTCCAGTACGGATAAGAAATCAAATGAAACACACATTTAAAAAGCATTGACTGCTAAAGCTGATTCATGAGCTTCGAAATCTTATTATCAGCAGGGTTTGTGTAATGCAACCTGTGGATACTTCCTGCCCTGGGTTCAATGCAAGATGTGTTCTATTCCCATCTGCTGAAACTGGCTGGGGAGGTGTTTTTTCTTTATCTCTTCTATGACCCATTCCTCCTAACTCTGGCGGGGACGGGGCGGGTGCCAGCTGTTAAAACCAGCTGGGGCAGTGTTCTTATCTCTTCCAGGACCCATCCTCCCTCCAGGGGATATCTGCTGTCCATGGGCCATCCAGGCTCACTGCATGGCTGATACAATTACATCATCCCATGGGGAGATGCTCCACCCAGGGGGAGGAGCCAAGCATTCCTACCTGAATAAGAGCTGAAGTTTGGAACCCAAGGACAACCTGTTTCCACTGGATTTTCCCAGGGGAAGACCCATCTCGCCACCACTGCACTTTCAGAGGAAAATTACATTCTTCTACAGGATCATCTCTGCTCCAACAGAACCACATCTGTCACTCCAGGAGGATTTATCTGGACTACTCCCAACACCCTGCCCAACAGGGTGTCAAAGTTGTGTTCTGACTGTCAGTGTTTTTCTTTTCTGTACTACTACATTTTAATTATTCCTAGTAAAGAACTGCTATTCCTATTCCCTTATCTTTGCCTGAAAGCCCCTTAATTTCAAATTATAATAATTCAGAGGGAGAGGGTTTGCATTCTCCATTCGAAGGGAAGCTTTGGCTTTTCCCTGGCAGACACCTGTCTTTCTAAACCAAGACACTTCCCCAGTCACTTCTCCTGCCACAACTTCCACCTAAAAAGGGAGAGGAAGTTCCTGAACGGGAACCAGGGAAATCACAGAAAACCCTTCAGGAATCCACATGGCTGAGGAGGAGAACAGTTCATGATGGCCCCTCCAAAGAAGAGATTTTTGTGCCACATGATCAAATCCCATCAATGGGAGAGTCTCCCACAGTAAGATGTTCCTTCAAGGTCTTGCCAGGCAAAAAGTGCAATGTAAATTATTTCTGTGAGCTAAAAAAAAAGGATCATGTCAATTTGTCTTTCACAAAGTTCAGTGTAAGCAAACACCAGAAAACTCAGTGGTGATGCTTTGCGTGGGCTTGGCTTTGCTTGCAGAGATTGAAAGAGATTAAAAAACTGAAGGCAGGAGGAGATGAAGCAAAGAGGGACAGTAGCACTATTACTATAATAAACTCAAATCCCCAGAAATCTGGAGCTATCAGAATTTAGTTTAGAAAAGGGTACATTTATAGTGTTAAAAGAAAAGTATGTGATGAATTAACGAATTTTAACTACTGACAATTGATTCACACCCTCTAAATATCTCCCAAGAATTAAGGGTATTATAAAGGTGTTGTGTGTGAGGGTTAATGACAATTCCATTGGTGGTGACCTACCCATATCTGACCCCTAGAAAAACAATTTATTATAACAGAGAAACTAATTCATGAAGGAAAAGGTAACCACTTCGTTTTGCTTCTTTACCTGCTCTGTAAACAGGCTGCAATTTCCTATAATGTTTTCAATGCCAAAAACTGTTCAATTAATTCCTTCAACATTGCAAACAAAGCGTGAATTATTTCCTTCAAATATTCACTCCTGAAGGAGTATTGATTAGTGCACATTAGCTGGATAAGTAAATAGCAGAGTTTCTGGTCTCCATCAGGCTGATACTTAAGGACCCTTGGCTCAAACACTTGTTTATGAATCCAAAACTGTGGATCATGAATACTCCAGCATGCAAGTTTGGCATTTGCCTTGCACAAACATACATCCTGTTCCCAGTCACTTTGATTTTCAAAATGGCACGATTTTTTAGGACCTCTGGCAAGAATCAAAGTCAGTGCAGCAAGCTTACAACGTTTGACATTTTACCTCCTGGAATCAAAGTGACAAAACTTTGCTTTACAAATTTTTTTTCCTCCCATTTTGAGGTGGAACTTCAGAGCCACTGAAAACCTCTGTGCGATTTAGAGCCTCAGGGAAAATGCAGAAAGTGGTCCCATGCTTCATTTTAATCTTCACCTTTTAGTCATTTTTATAGCCCCAGCATTGCAGCCATCCCAGAGGTGGGATGTCTGCAAGCAACCCCAGTGCCTGGGGAGCGTGGAGCACTGAGCAGCCAGTGGGCCCTCACAATGTCACTTGGTAAAAGGAGCCTGAAAAATTAAATTCGTTTCATAACCCCATATTTTTCTTTTATTGCCCACAACCATAATCTTTTACTTCACTGAAATGGTATGCAGGAAAAAAAAGAGCGGGGGGAAGATACAGATATTAATGAGGTAATGGAAGAAATTACTTAAAAATGATTCTAGGGAAATTGATTTTCAAAAGTTATAGTTCTGGCTCCTCACTTTGCTTGGGTTTAAGGTTTTAGTAGCCACATTTTCAAGCTCAATTTAAGCTCAGCCTATGGACTAACACTTAAACCACCTCCACTCAACCAAAAAGAAAATGCAACACCCTAAAACAGATTATCAAGGTAATAACACAGCTCCAAAGCCTAGAGGACTGCCAGTCTTCAAATCTGATATCTGCAAACCAGATCAATTTAAGTCCTGAAAGGGATCTCAGCAATAGATTATGTGACAATCATGTTCACCAAGAAGCAGAGTGGGAAATACAAAATGACGGAACAAATGACATTTTCATCATGCTTTAGTTTCAAGCACAAAACATGCTAGAACAATCCAGCAGTTAAAAGCACTGCTGTTAAGGAAACTACACCTACACAATTGATTCAAAAATCTACTGCCTTCCAGGTTCATCATCTTGGCAAGTGGTTAATTATTCCTTGCTATTTTGAGATTTGGAGAACCCCAAAATAACTTTAGAGATATCAGTATAGAAAACATTTTTTTATCAAAGGAACTCTGAACCAAGACAGACATTTTTGTCCCCAGACACAAGTTTTTCTCTGAATTCCTGCCAGGTAAGTACAAGGAAGTGGCATGCCAAAAGGGAACCAAAAAGCCAACATACTAATTCCTTATGCAACACTTCAGATGCTGTTTGAGAAATAATGTGCTGAGAACAAAACCTTAAACAACAGACACGTGAATGCCAGTTGTTTTCCAACAGCGACAGGTGCAAGAAATCTTGAGGAAAATGTTCATTATGAGCAAGGCTGAAATGAAGTACTTAAAAATTGTAGCCTAATTTAGGTCATTTATCATCCTCCTCAAAGGCCCTTTTGTACAATTGAATTGTGAAGTGCTTTGTTTGCTCTTAGATCACCACAGCTGCTGTGGTATCACTCCAAGCAGATGTTTCATAGCCAGAGTGCCCAGTGCATCTCCAGAAGTAAATCCAATTCTGCCCCTGGGTGTAGGTTTGGCTGTGCAGGTGCTACTGTGCCAGGGGTCTGCTCAAATAGAGAGCAAATGGTGGCAGACCTGAAAATGATTCCACCCTGGAGAGCTCCACACCCTGAATTTTTAACTGTCATTTTCCTTTTGAAACAAGTGAATAATAAATCAGCTCAGATAATTATTAATCTATCTCAGCTCTCTGCTGTAAAAAATAAGAGGGAAATGGGATTCCTTGACTTTGCACTGCCAGGATTATCCCCCACGTGGTACTTGTGTAAAGAGCAGGCTCATCTCACAAGCTAACAAATAATTCTGTGAGACAGAAGCAGAGCTCACCTGGATGTGGCCTCTCTGCCTACGTGGTTGAGAAGGCACAGCCTGAGAGCAGGGACGTGGTGCTGAGGGAATGCAGAAAACTCTCAAGAAAAGTTACTTCACTCTTCCAAAGAAAACTTCTAAAAATGTGCCTCTTCTGCACAAGGCACTGAAAATTCTTTGGCTAAAGGACCTGCCTGAAAAGAACGTGTCTGTAATTTTGCATTGAGGGCCATGGCGGGTTTGGCTATAACATGTGGGAAGGTGATGGGGGAAATGCATCCTTAAAATGAGCAAACGCTGAGCAGGTCAAACAGATCTTGTAAAATGACTCATTAATGGCAATCCTAGACTAGGAGGCACCTGAAAATTAGTAGAGTGCAGAATTAGCTCAAAACTGGCAGATCAGCTCCATCTTACACGACATCTCTTTAGTTCCAATAAGCACGAGGGCAGAGACATTTAGCAGATATTACAGTTCCCTATTTAGACAGAGTTAGAATGACATAATCACATCCTTTGAAGGCAATGAGGTACTTTCCAGTCCATTAGCAAGGGAGAACAGTGTCATTAGACAATATCCATTAGAGAATTAGTCATTAAAATAAGTTTAACTCCAAGAGTGATGATAACTTTTGCTCATGACTCAAGAAGTTTAGAAGAGATCTCTTTACTATTTCTTCTAAAAATTGCAAAACCAGGTGTATGTTTGTTAAAGTTCACAAGAAAATATGTATAATGGTAAGGGAGGCATATCAATCTAAGAAAATTTTAATGAAAAATTTAGTAGTAATTCAAAAGCCATGTTTTAAGGAATCTAATGCTGTGAAAGACAAGTGGTGCCCAATAATAACAATATCATCTGTAAAAAGGCAACAACTTTAGACAATAAGAGTAACTGATATGTTAAAATTAGACTTTTGCAAGATTTTTAACCTTATTCTAGAAAACATATATTATATAGATTCAGACTTCTCTGCTTCTCAAATATGAAATAAAAGGTCAGCAGATAGTCAATTGTGAAAACTTGTTTAATTAGAAATTTTTTGGGATCATTTCTAGGCAACTATCTATTCAATTTCAATTTAAATGTGACCATGGCTGATAACATCATTGTAGTTGATCTCTATTCTTGATAAAGTCCTTCAAAGGATAGAAAAGGGCTTAAAATCTGTTGAAATCTTAGGATAAAAATTGAGATCTACAAAATAACTTGAGAGCAGTTGGCCAAGTCACACAGCAAGATACAAGTCAGCTTGCTTATCTCTCTCAAAACTTAAAAGGACTTGGGTAAAGAAACTTATTATTAAGGATTTATTTAAATCAATTAACCAAGGATCAAGAGAGAAAATAGCTGGCAATTAAACCAATTTCAGTTAAAACAAATAACAGCTTGATTAATTTATTCAAAAGCACATCACAAACAAATAGAACACATCCCTTAGGGACATGGTGCAATAGCTTCAAGTTTATACCCTCCTAGAAATGGAGTGTTATGCCAACACAAGTTTCTAGACTCAACACACTGTTAACTGTACAAAGTGTAACAGCCTGTGGAAAACAGGAGTTCCATCAAATTGATGTAACAGTCCCTTTTGGATTAAAACCCTGGGAATTCAAATCTGGGCACAAAAAAAATGTTAGGAAGAAAAGAATACCCTCTCCAGCTACTTAAAATAAACCCACCTAATAGCCTCACCACCACTGCATACTGTAATCTGCCACTTGAAATTATTAACATCTCTGGAGTCCAGTTTGTTAAATAAGGGGGAAGAAATGCTGGCTCTGTGCCTAGAAAACCTCAGCTCTTCACAACATCTCAGGCAACAATGCTTTTAGTTTCCATAGACTGTAACCACAGCTCGTCCTTTAACCCCACTTTCCAAAGTTAAGTAGGGATGACGTTGATATCCAGCAGAAAATTTGAATTTCCTGTCGGCATGGGCTCTTGCACTAGCTGTCAGTTGTGGGTGAGGCAAAGAATTTATCTCCATCCTTATGAAGTCCTAAAACAATCATGAAAATCATTTCCTCTGCTTTCCAAACCCTCAAGGAACGGTTTCTTGAAAAGCACTTCCATATGGTGGTAGGTACAGGAGAGGACTCATTTGGCCAGAGATTCCCTCTCTCTCAGACAGCAGAAAGGTCCAAGAGGGTTATTGTTGGGTCTTGATGATTAAGCTATTCCAAGGTACTGCTTTTCTTCTCTCTGCCTAGATACTCCCACTTCGGGAAGTTCCTCGATATAGAAAAATAGATATGATTCATTAAGATTGAAGCTTTTCAATTCTCTTTCTGATCACTCATTAAAAAGTAAAAAACAGATATTAAATAGAGGAAATGTTCATTTTTCAGAAATATGTTCTCATTCCCATTTGTCTGCAGCAGGAGAGGAAGAATGTAACAGTACCTCAGTTCCCTCAGTGCTGTGGGGTGGAGATAGAGGTTTTGACCTGCCTAGTCACAGGCAGGAGTTACTGGTCACCCTATAAAGTTATATTTTCATTTGCTCAGCATGGAGAATTAGTCCATTAATATAAGAAGACCCAAAGACATCCTCTTCATCACATTTTTAAGCTCTACACATTTCTAAAAATGAAATTTGTCTAGATCACACCACAGTGAAATTAGAGTTTTATAAAATCAAAATCTCAGTAAAGACATTTTTTCCTAGATAAACAGACGTGGTCTAGTTTGCAAAAGACTGTTTATCTCACATTAAAAAATAAAAGCTTTTGAGCACTTGCATCAGTGTGATAATTTCTAACTGGAAACTGATGAAGAGCCATTTTGTTCAAAACCTTACATGTGGTGTGAATCCAGTTACGAGTGCTGGAGAAAATGTTGAAATTTCCCTTTCTCATTTACCAAATTGTATTCATTTCCAAGCAGGGATAAAGGCCCAGCCCTGCATCAGTTATTTGGCACCCTGGCACCAATCTTACTGGAGTCAGCATTTTGTTTAGCCCATCAGGGGCTGTTTTGAAGAACCAAAACTGAAGATACCCAGGAAGGAGTGAGAAAAAAGAGATTTTCTAACTGGAAAATGGGTGACTGAATACTGGACTTCAGCACAGCAACAGCACCAGGCACAGGGATAGCTCTGGAAGGTTTGGCATGGCCTGCTGGGGTTCATCCTCATTTTAGGGGGCCCCAAACAGAGCAAGGAGCCTCAAAAAGGCCATTGGGACTTGCTTCAAATAAGCACAGCACTCTTTATTATCATCAAACTCTCTGCTCTTGGCTGGCAGAAGAAGGAAAAAAGGGGGAAAAAATTAAAAAACAACAAAATTCCAGGATCAGCTTCTGCATCCTACAGTGGCAAGGAAAGGAGACAAGGGTGTGGATCTAGAAGAATCACTGGAGGAGAGCCCCAGAAAGCACATCTTTTACCTTAAAGAAATGGAATTCTAACATTTGGTATGTCTGTCATGGAGCTAAATATGAAAAGGGACTGAAAGTACCTATTTTTCCTCTGTAACTTGAATTATGAATAAGTTTAAAGAATAAAATACAGAGTGATCATGTCATTAAGGCTAAAAAAGCATTGTATGTACAGCACAAAGTGTATGGCATATCTGCCATGACAGCAGCTTTATCTGAGGTTTAGTTAAACATTTAGCGTGTGATTAAAAACAAGACATTTCAAAATCGATTTGTTTGGTAGGGTAGAAAATATAAAGCCTGAAAACTCTAATAGTACNTGATTTGTTTGATAGGGTAAATAAGAAATATAAAGCCTGAAAACTCTAATAGTATTACACAACACATAAAACCATAAGATTTATATGAGCTGTTTGAACAGTTCTGCATTTTTAAATTCAACATTGTGGCTGTTTTAAACTTCACCTACAGTGAGTGCAAAATAATTTGTTTCTTCAGTCCCTGCTAACTGGGAATGCAATGTCACAGAATCCTTGGGGTTGGAAGGGATTTCTGGAGGTCACCCAAGGCAGGGTCACCTGGAGCAGGTGACACAGGAGCGCATCCAGGTCTCCAGAGAAGGAGACTCCCTGAGTAGCTGTTCTGGTGTTCTGCCACCTCAGAGTGAAGAAGTTCCTCCTCACTTTGGGGTGAAACTTGCTGTGTTTTGATTTGTGGCCCTTGCTCCTCCATCCTGTCACTGATCACCCTCCTCTTGCTGCTGCCTTTGAGATATTTAAATGCAATAATGAGATCCCCTCTCAATCTTCCTTTCTCTGGCCTAAATGGGCCCAGCTCTCCCAGTCTCTCCTCAAAAGAAAGATGCTCCCTCATCCTTTTTGTGGCTGTCTGTTGGACCCTCTCCTGTAGCTCCTTGTCTTTCTGTTTTGATTTTTTGGTTCAGAATTTCCAAGACAGAACTGTTACACAGACCTTGTGTCAAGTTATACACAGACAGAAAAGGCAGAGATGACACAGGGTATACACAAGATATCCTGAGAGTGGAGATTCTGAATATTGTGTGGGAAAAAAACTCAAAATAAATGGGTACAGGCTCCATTCAAAGTCTTTACTATTTTCAAGACAGGAGAATGAATTCTTCCCTCTGCATATCTAAGCTGATTGCAGTTTACTGCAGACTTTTTGACTGGAATTAATTAGAGTTAGCAACTTTGATTCCCTTTGTAAAGCAGGATGCATTTAAATGGAATCACTGGGGAGAGGTAGGAAGAAGATCATAACAGGCTGACAATTTTTGCCTGAAAGGTTCTTCCAGCAAGTTGCACGAACTCCATCAGCAGGGGGTGGCTCACAGAGTTTGGCTGGTGGAGTCAGAAATAAAATCACAACCACATCTGGCTGATCTTTAAATGTCAGCAGTGCCTGCAGAGTAAGTGTGGCCCCAGAGAACTGAAAACAAACGAGCTCAGGTACCTGATGCAACACCAAGGGTTTGATGTTCGTGTGCTGCTTGCAAGGAGCGAGGGGAAGAATTAAACCTGTGGCCTCAGAGTATTGCTGTGCTACATTCTGCCTCAGCTCTGCCATTATATCAACAATTATCTACTGCAAATTGGGTTTGGCTGGAACAGGAGCAATAGAAAACATTTTATATTCAAGGGAGCAGGCACTGCAGCTGTCTAACCCCTTTTTCCCCCCTCATTAATGCCCACGTTCCTTTCTAATTCATGAATTAGAGTGGAACATCCATCTAATCTTTGGAACAAGCTGTAAACTTGTATATTTAACGTGATAAAAGTATATCAAGAGCTTAATTTTCTCAATCCTGACAAGTTTGGGGGGTTTCTTTCTGATGGTTAACACCTACCTTGCTGAAGCTAAGTCAATAATCAATTACTTGTTTAACATTTAAAGCCCATCAATTTATTTTTGGACAAAGCTAATCTTCATCTTGGGTTCGTATAAACCAAGTTCAGCAATTTCTATTTAGTGATACCAGCTGCTGTCTTTCTTCCTTTTGCTGTTTAGATCTGGAAGAATAAACCCTGCTTTGGTCATAAGAATAAGGAGGTGAAACCATTTACAGAATTATCCTCCACCTTTCACTTACTTCTATTTAATTTGGTCAGTGGAGTCACTTGAAGTTTTTTGAATGGAAAAAATACACCTCTTTTGAAATAATAAGAACTTGCCCCAGCATCTATACCCAGGTAAAACAGATATATTAATAAAGAGATAGTACAACATAGTATAAAGTTCAAGAAACAAAAAACACTTTAAAAATTCTATGTGTTTCAACTATCATTCTTAACACTCTGGACATTTAAAATTATAAATTGGGTCAGACAGGTGGTTTAGAAACCCTAAAACTTACTAAATGTTCATTCCAAATACTAAATTTAATAATCAGTGTTTTACATCTCTTTGTGGTTTGTTTGGGTTTTTTTTTCCCCAGAGTGCTAACAAGTATATCTGCCATGACAGCAGCTTTATCTCAGGTTCAGCTGCACATTTAATCTGTGATTAAAAATAGGATGTTTAAAAACTGATTTGTTTGGTAGGGTAAATAAGAAACAAAGCCCGAAAAGCCAAATAGCGCTACGCAAATCTCTGTGAAGAAATCTATAAAAATGAAACAAAAACCACAGAAGAGTCACAAGCTCTTCTCACTCTGGAGCACCAAATAAGGAGGCAACCAGGCAGAAGTGCTCTTATCTTCAGTTTTTGTGCTTTCAGAACTACTCACTGGGCACAGTTTTGTTCATGTTTTCACAATAAACTTGAGGCTCACACGTGTGGAAAAGTTAATATCATACAGTTTTCCAGTTCTGTTATCCTCACACATCTCCAGTCAGCATTTCCTATGGAATCGTGCAAGATATTTTGGGATTGGTCTCGGGGGTTGCTCTAATTTTGGCCAAAAGGATACTTTCCTGATAATAGTTTGTCCATACTGAAAACTTCCATTAGAAGCAAGAGCTATAAAATGATCCTGTCAAAACACTCTCAAGCAGCCTTATCCCTGAATCATGTTTATTTTCCCCTTGGTACACCCTTGTATCACGAGTTCTGGTGTTTTCCCACTTCTTCATCCTGTAGCAGTCAAAGTTCCCACATTTTTTGTCAGCCCCCCTGCTGCTTACATGACTGTAGGTGATGGAATCTTACTGCTCACGGGTTTTTTTGCTGTCTCCTGGTGATGGCTCTCAGCACGGCTTCTCCACCGCTTTTTTCCCCTCTTTCCAACATCTTTGAAAAGGGCCAAGCTTTTCCACTGTGCTGCCTCTGCTGCTACAAAATGCACAGCATTGGAGTATTTTCCTCTCAGATTGATCCAATTCCTGTTATTAGCACTCCACCCTTAAAAGAGTCAAACATCCCCTTTCAGTGCAGACAACATCTTTCATTCTTCTTTTAATTTTCTCACCTTAACAAATTACCCTCTTTTCTGCAATGCTCTTGTCCCAACACACACTCCAAAACCAGGGGATACAACACTCAGTTTCTTCAAATTTGGATTTTACTTTGAACTTATTTTAATTAATAGCCCTGAAAATTTTGCTTGAAAAGAAGTGACACACTCATTTTTCCCTATACTCCATTGCCTTTTTTTTAGGAATTGGGACGCATTATTGTCAGGGCCATCAAGCACTGTAGAATTTGAAAAGCATTTCCTTTGCAAAAAGAAAGAAAGTTGTTGAAATATTGCAAAGAAAGATTGATTCATCTCTCAAGAAAAAGTTGCTGCTGTCTCATGGGTAGTTTTGGCAAAATCATCTACTTGGATTAATATCAACTGCTTACTTCCTCCTTTCCTTCCTCCTTCCCCAACTGACTACTTAGTCCTAGAGAGTGAGGCATATGAAAATCCATGTTTTCTTGAGGGCTTCTCTGTTTCTGAAATTATATCCTGCCATTGGAGACCAATAAAACTGCAAAACTTTTGTGAAAATTGCTCTTGGGTTGGAAAATTACTGATTTTGCAAGCAAAGGATGTGACTTTATATGGTAAACAAGCATCATTCATTCTGGCCTAATCTAAAATAATACAAGGCTTCAGAGACAAAATGGAAACAAAAAAAAAAAAAAAGAAAAAAGAGAAGAAACAGGAAAAGAAATCCAGGTGTCCAAGAACAGTGACTAAAAATCCTAAAAGTAAACTAAATGTTATATTAAATAATTTGGTGTCAATTACCTCTGCTGAGGCCACTTGGGACCCACAGGCAGTGATTTGGGGACAGAGTCCAAGCCATGAGTAGCTACATGCACACTTAGGCAGTAATTTTATATTTAATCTTATTTCTGACTTAGTTTTGAAGAAGAAGAAGAATTTGTTCTGCATTCAGGTACATTCAACTGTTCTCCTGTCTATTGTGCTGCTGATTATTTTGTTTATAAAATAATAAACTTTTCTGAGTAATTTTTTTTTCCTCATGTGCCAACAGCAGTGCTGTAGTTTACATGATTTAGGATCAGCTATATTTTGGGCTATGAATTATACAGAGATCAGAGTAATAAGCAATGTCATTCTTTATCATTCTCAGTAAAAATAAAATTTCTTGTCTTCTTTCCAAAGTGTTAATTTTTGAAAATGAACAGAGTCCGCAATGAAAGTGTCCTTTGTTTGCCAAAGAAATAAATTTTCGTGTATCACATGGAGTTTGCAGTTTTTAACTGAGTTGCAAAGAAGAAATCACACTTGTCAAGCCATCCAAATTACTGTAGATTTATCACTCAACCAGTAAATAAAGACTTTTTGTTGCTAGAAAATCTTACAGCTCTAATACATCTTTTATCTTTCTATGAGTGACTCTTTAAGGAATGCTTCAATTTTCTGTTGGAAGAGACTTTGCTCATACATGAATTCCCAAGGATGAGCTAAGTGTTGTGAGAAAAGAGAACATATCCCTTCATGGCTATCAGCTGTGTTGTCAAATTCACCCCTGGACAAAACATCCAGATAGTCCTGCTGAGTGGAATAATCAATTTCTTCTCCAGAAATTATTTGGTTTACGGTCTAGCAGCTGCTCTGGTTTCTGTGTTTGCCTCCTTGCCACAAAATCTGTCACCATTTTAAGTTCAAAATGTGTATTTTTTTCCTCTACATTTTCACCAGTTTCACCATTTTCACCCCTCATGTCTCCATCCCTGTTGTTTTCCTCCACTTCCATCCATTCCTTTGGAATTAAGAAATCTAAAATCTACTGTTACCCAATTAAAAGTCAACAATGCACCACACCCCAAGAGGTCTGTCCTGAGCAAGTTATCGCTGTAAAACAAATATACAAACACTATAAAGATTTTCTCAGGTGAATGGCTGATCAGATGGGATGCAGAAATAAAGACAAAGTAGTTTCACTACAGAAAAGATCTTCATGCAACACAAGAAACTAGAAATATCTTCTCTTCACAAACTTGCCATCCATTTTCTTCACTTCCCTGACACAGTATTCATATTGGTGAGCACAGGGATTTCTCACATAGAGGCAGAAGAAAAAAAAATCTTCAGCTGAGGGAGAGAAGAAGAGATGGGAGAAAAAACCCTCAGGGCACATGGCAACCTGTCAACACTTGGAATAAACAGTGATGCAAGGCAGACTCGTGGCCCACACTCCTCCCAGCACAGATTCTGCATTGGGAAGGCAACCTTGGAATGGCTCTCCATGCCAGGAGGGCCGCAGAAGAGAAATGGAACAAAGCCCTCCTGATAAAGAGCACCCAATGCTGCTTAGATTTCAGTTTGCACCTGCTGCTTTCAGCCTCTGCTCCTCAGCGGCTGGCAGAACTTTCATGGAAACAGGAAAAATTTCAACATTTTTTCATTGTTGTTCAAAGTCTTTTGTCTTTCTTCCATCCTTGATTTTGTTTTGATTTGGTTTTTGTGTTCTGCTTTTGTGGGGTTATTTTTGGGTGGGGAGGTTAGGTTGCGATCCTGTTTTGCTGCCTGCTTCTTCTTCATACTCCAAATTCCCTGCTTTGAAATTCTGCTGCCTTCATCCATTCCTGACTCTCCACTGGATACATCTCCTGGCCTTTACTGATTTCTCCCTCAGGGTGACCAGGTATTACCCTCTTGCAAGCAGTAAAAAGCCCAGTTCTCAATTTTTTAATATGTGCATATCTATGTGAATTATTGGGCAAAATTTATAAAACTAAATTACAAAGTGCTCTTTTTAAACAAGAAATCTGGATTGCTGATCTTGAAGAGTTTTTAGTTTTTGAAAGTACTGACCCTTTATAGTTCCCTTTGGTTTCTCCTCAATGAGGCACTCAAAACATTCCAAAAAACCTTGCAATTAAAAACATCCTTTGCTCTCTGTAACTTCCAAGAGCAAAGTCTGATAAAATTCCAAATAACTTTTAACCTTAGATTTAGTACAACTATTTCCTAAACTTGTTTCAGATATTTTCTTCCACTGCCAACCTGCAACCCTGTGAATGGGTTTTTTGCATCTGTTGAACGCAAAAATAATCTAACCATGTCCCCAAGTCTTTTACAAAGAGCCATAAGTTTTGCCTACTGTGAATCAGAAAATAATCCTCATTTTGCAGACTAGCAGACAAAAAGAAGAGTCACAAAATCCTGAACGTGGCCTCAAGTTTTCACTTGTGTCCTGTCATGTGGGTTCACAACAAGTACAAATTCTAACATCTCCCAAAACATACAGGGAGCTCCCAATATCTGTTAGTTATCAAAATATTAATGTTAAAAACAAATAAAGAGGTAAGGCAATAGTAAGACCCCTTGAGAAGTCTGGTAAGGATGATAAGGCCAACCAGAAAGCTCAGCTCCCATTTTTGGGACGTTAAGACACAACTTTAAGACACGAAGGACCTTTGCCACCTCCGTGATTTTCAGCAATGCCTCTGAGCAGCAATGAATCATACCATGCCTTCCTTCATTTGCTTGCTCAGGAAGATTTATCCTGTGGTCATCAATTATCAAAGGAAACTTCCTTTGTTCAATTGTCTCTGCTGATCTGACAAAGTGAGCATCAGGAAAAGCCACCCCTACTCAGAACCCATCTGAAAGGGAAAAAGTGCCACATGTAAAAATAGTTCTAAAAAATAAATTAAAATCCATTTTAACACCCAAGACAAAGTTGTCATAACAGTCAGTCAAGGAAATGGTAAATCATTAAAATGATCAAATAAAATGAGATGGGAGTATTTGGCTGAGATTCCTACTGCTTAATGTTTTTCCCCATTCCTGGTCAAAAGGGTTCCTGACAGAGCATTTTCCGGAATTTTATCCAACTTATTCTGAAATGCAATAATCAGCAGGAGTGACAGAGAACAGCCCAGTGTTCCCAGCAGCAATAATGGCAAATGACACCCTGTGGGCATCACCATTCTTACCTTTTTCTGCAAACCTGAACTAAATCAGTGGCAGCTTCCCCATGCCAGGACCACTGGTCTGGCTCACTGTACTGCTCAGGACATTTTTATTATTTCATAGCACATGAAATATTTTAAATTTCATTTTATCATCTATTTTTCTTTTTTTCAGGGCACATATTCCAGCCTTTGCACAGAGCCACAACATGAGCAACCACCACGACACTTTGCGATCCAGAGGTGGAGGAAAAAAGTTTTGAGTTTTCCTTTCTCAAGCAATAGATTTCTTTCCCTCTTCCACAAATATATTTCTACTATTCTGTGGAAATATCCTCTGGAATGTTACCTCTTAGGCTTCCTAGATATTGGAGAATTTTCATAGGTGCTTGAGACAAAAAGTCACAAAGATTTGCTTTTGCAGAACTGCCTTCTGTAACACTGTTTCATAAATTGATGAAATAAATTTGTGGAGTGTTGAGATTCCACTTTCCCCTGGGGCTAAAGCACTGCCTGACCACACAGCTCGGTGTTGTGGGTGACAACAAGCTCCACACAGTAATGCTGACTGAGAAAAAAAGGCTCTATACAACCTCCAAAGTCCTGACAGATCAGTCCAAAACAGACATTCAGATCTGGTTGTGGTTTGGTTTGCAAACAAAGATCTCTGATTGACAATATCTCTTTTTTTTTTTTTTTTTTTTCCCATTTAATTCATTGTAAATGTTACCATTACTTATAAATTTCTAGTGATTTATTTTTGCCCCTAGATGAATCCAATGACACAGCTCCCTTCCACACACCCCAGCCAGTTCTGTAAGTCTGGGGAAATTGAAGATCATGTGGGCTGCTTCACTTCAGGTCTCTGGAGAAGTTTAGCATTCAAAAATCTAAGGGATGTTTTTTCTTGGCGTTGGAAGTGTCAGATGTGAAATCCTCAAAACAAATTGGTCTGTGCTGGCCAGAGATGGGTCAGACACCAGAGGCCTTCGGTGCTGGCAAGATTCATAGCCCAAGATAAAATTCAATCAGACACACGTGAACAGCCATGGAAGGCACACCCTGAGGTGGGCACTCTCTCTGCTGTTCTACTCCATCTTTCCCTTCCCTCTTGGAACCCTGGGCACTGAGAATTTCAGACTTTCTGTGCTGACAGGCACTGACCCTCAAGAAAACACTGCAGGCCGTGGAAGAGGCTTCCAAATTTGAGCGATAGCACTGGGATTATGGGTGTGTAGTTTGAATAGAAGTGTGTAATATCACATAGTGGAAAACTTAGACTTTAAGGTTTTAGAATATAGTTATATATATATAACAAGATAGAGGATTTAGGGCATAGGCTAAGTCCTTTTTCACCTCTTCTTCATGGGTTTGGTGGTATTTTGTAAATGGATAGAAAAGTCCACATTGTGGGCCACAGGTGGTTAGTTATTGGGTTAAAAGTAAAAATAATTTAGGTGTCATTTCTTAATTGGACAGTTCATCCTTAAAAGGCTTTGGGGAGAGAGAGAGCTCCACTTTTAGTTTGCTAGCTAGAAGTGCTGTAGAACTCATGGTTTGTGAGACTGTAACATAGATAAGAATTAATAAACATCTAAGTCCAAACACAAAATACCATCTCAAGTATTTAATCCCAACCCTGGCAAAAAGAGAGCCCAGTGCGACACTTCCCCATTTCCTCCATGAAAAGACAGGAGAACACAAAGAGGAGTCCAGCCTGCCTACTGGTTCCAGCAGAGAGGGGAAAAAAGAGCCCAGTGCCAGACTCAGCAGAGGGAACTGCTGCTTTAATTTCCCATATTACATCATGGTCCTGCTGCCCTGATTTTGGAGAGTGAGAGAAGACAGGTTGATTATCTGAAAGGACTTGAATACCTGGGCCTCAGCCCAGACTTCTGCAAGCACTCAATGAGTTACTCTGGGTTCATCATGTATTAGAGGAAACTGGTTAAAAACCAAAAGAATTTTCATTTTAAACCTCTCTAGTAGTCAAATCTGATGTTTCTAAACGAAGATGGGACTTGCTCCTGCTTTATGTCTTTGAAGGAATGTATTTCAGATAATAGCTTTTGATATATATTCTTAGCATACTCCTGAAAAATCATGAATTTGGTCAAATAAAGCAGGTCATAAGTGCTCACTTAAAAATAAAATCACATTTGGAATTAGTCTCAGACATGAAATGGATATATATATATTTTTCATACACTGAATCTAAGAGAGGCTTTGCACATCTCTGCTGAAGGGAGTTAAAACTGCTGCAGAAAAAACTCGAAGGAAAAATACATTTGAAATAATAAGCTGCAGTGAAACCACATTGAGGCAGATAAGCCATTTCAAATAAAACAATCTGACCAAGCCACAGAATGAAACCCGCAAAGAACCAGAACTGCATCTTTCTGCAGTTAAAATTTTGACTTGAATTTTGATTGTTTAATACAGCTTGCTAATTATTGGAAATACTCAAACAATTAATTGAAAATACACAAACAATTAATTGGAAATACATAATTAATTTAAATAACCTACTTTATCATTTACTTCTTACAGCAAAGAATTTTGGGTGAGGCCCAGCATTTCCTAAGCTATCACTCAAGAGAATCATTGAATATTTTGTGGGGTTTTTTTATTACTACTGATGGTATGGATGAGACTCCAGATACACGAGATCCTTGAGGGACTCTTAGTCAAACTGAGGCACAAATACCTGGTAACAGGTAGCCTGCACCTTCCTCTAAACCAAAAAATCTTCACAGAGTCCTCCAGTCACACCAAGACTGTCGGAATGTATCTCTACTTTTGCATGAAGATGTCCATGAATGCCATAACCAGGAAAGCAGTGCCAGTGCAGCTGTGATTGTAGCACAAATTCTGGAATTCTGCTGGTTAGCAGCAAAAGGCAAACCTTTCCAAATGGGATAAGGGCAAACAGCTCCTCACTCTCTGCAGGATTTAGCCCATAGCTGTGATCAGCCCTTTCACTTGATGTGTTGATGGCTTTGGCTGTGGCACACACACCACCAGGTGGTTGTCAGGATCTCTTGGGATTTTTATTTGATCAAATACCTTTTCTTGATAAATGGGGGAAGCTGTGCCATCCTAGGCACAGCCCTACACATCTGCATTCTGCTCTGTCAAATATAGATCCACATCTGGAGCTGGGGAATTGCTGTATGTTCCTTTTGCCATTTAAATTCTTAAAGAAAACCAAGAGGTGTCCTCAGACTCACCTTGACAATGACACAGGTGGGGAGCCCGTTCCTAAGGACACTGGAGAGGAGGGGATTCAAGGGCAATGTGCTCTCCCCTGTGGCCCCAGGAATTCATCGCTGGTGGTGTCAGATATCTTATAGCTTCAGGGAATGCAAGGATGTCCTTTCTGAAGGACGTTATCAAACTGTTGTTCTTAACTTAACACATGCTGACTGAAGGACAGGGATGTCAGCATAATATTTGGCTGTAGTTTCCCTGACTGTAGGTCTATGCCTGTTTTCAATTCTCTGCCTCCTGCCTTTCACCTACAGGGCTCCAAAATCTAGGGAATTATAAATCCAGTCTCCTTAAACTGTCTCTTTTTTCGACTATTATTTAATATAACTCAACCTTTGTTATGTGGAGGGGGTTTTTTTGGAGGGGAAGGGTTGAGATGAGCATCAAATTACAAAATTGTTCACCTAACTGCACAAACCAGAATTTTAACAGGTTGAAAAGGCAGTGTGCTGAGAAGTGTCTGAAACTATCAGCATAGACCACGTTGGAAAGAACTGTACAAAGATCCCATCTATATGTTTTCTATTTAAATACACATCCAAAGAGCTGCTTTTGGTGCAAAAGAAGAACAAACATCACCACTGGCCTTCCATAAAAGAGGAACTTTTAACACCAATTGGAAAAATATTTGTCTCTTTGCAAGAAACTGAGGATTTTAAAGGAAAAAAAGAAGCTGCCAATAAAACCTGGGCCAGAGAGCTGAGTATTCTCAGTGGATCACCTGGCAGTCACAGTGCTCACCTCAGTCCTTTAATTTAGATAAGCTGCCAGCTGGATAGAAAGGTTTCCTCCACAAACACTTAGAAGAACAGCCCAAGTTTCTCTCACAGTAGTAACAGATGCTTTTTCTTATTAGTTTCCTCGGGCTGTGTAGAAGAGAAGTATATTGATATTTTGAAGATGTTTTGAAAACAGCACCATAACAATAGAAGGAGAACAGGAGAACACCTGAAGCTCACCAAAATATTTTCCCTTTGCTGAAGCTGTTCACACGTCTTGGCCCAAGCTGAAGGGCTCTGGGGCACCGGAGCTTTGACTTTTACTTTGGAAGGAAAGAAAAATCTTTCCCAGACCAAGGGCTCTGCTGAAAGCTCTGCAGTGGGAATTTAATCTTTTTTTCCTCATCCCCTTGTTTGCTCCCTTGGGAGGGTGATTAGCCCCCAGGAAGCTCTGTGATGGAGAGCAAAACCCAAGGCACGCAGCAGGTCACACTGCATGCATATATTTATATCTGGCTTTTAATGGAAACTAGCTACCTTTAAGCTACAAATTAAGACCAGTTTAATGAGCTTGAGTGGCTTCATACTCAATTAAAATTCTCATCCTGCTGATATGAGCCCGAATGCTGCTCCTGTCAAGCTGCCAGGCAGCAGAAGTGTCTTACCTGAAGAGGAGTTTTACAGGAAGCCAAACACACAGGAATAGATAGGGAGGGGCTTGGTTAGGCTGGCAGAGTTTTGGTAGCTTATTCTTACTCTTCACAGTCATTAGGCATTCAGCCCTCAAAGAATTTATCCCCCAGATATTCCAAGTGAAATAAAAACTGCCATTTATCATCCTCACTTTTATAGGACATGGAAGAGAGACAAGGAAAACAAGAGCAAAGGAGCCCTGTCAGCCCTAAGAGAGCCTTGTGCCTCCAAACTGCCTTGCTCTCTTCATGGATTTCATTCCATGAGCTCCAAAGCAGCTGACAGACAGCACCCTGTGTGTGTGACTGAGGTTCTCAGCTCAGCTTCACTCACTCGTAGCTTAGCAAATTTCCACAAGCCAGCTCCCAGTGTCCACACCCTCAGCAGGATTAAAATAATCCTCTTTCTTCTGGGTTTGAAAGAGTGCATTGCTTTTCAGAAACATGCACATGGACAGCTGGTGGGACCACTGAATCCTGGGCACCAGAGTTTTGAAAGAGAATAAACACAAACATTTGGCTGTTCAGTGCAACCTGAATACAGCAACAAAATTATTTGGCTTTTGAAAAACCAGGCCTCGCACAGGTTCCCGTAAGCCTTAAAAATATTTTTTGGCCTTTTAGCTTGCCCAACAGGCTACTTAATGTTTACCTTTTCAGAAAAAAAATAATTGAGTAAGACTGAGGTGAGAATAAATTCACAAAAGCTTCAAAGGCACAAGGGGAGTGTAGACTCAGCTCCTGTCCAGGTCAGAACCAGGCTGAACTTTAGGGTCCTCTTGCAGCCCAAAAAATGCTATAATTCCATGTTATTGCTTCTGTGCCTTAAATCTCCTTTAATTTTAGCAGCCTAAAAGTGCCACCCAGCCATCCCCCCTCAGGAGCTCAGCATCTCCCCTCCCCAGGAAGGGTCCTGGGGGTGCTGGCCACCCCACAGCCCCCACTGTGGGCATCACCACAGCCAGACCTGCCTTTCCTCCAGCTGCAGCAGATGTTTTGGGGTTTGGGCCAAAGGAAACTTTGTAAGGTTTTTCCTCCCTTCCAGGGAGCAATGCCAAAGCAGTCAAGAAATGGGAAATATATATAACTTTATTCAGCCTTCCAAACCAGGAGGGAAATGCTGCTGTTGGATTGTTTGGAAGGGGGTAAGGGGCCAAACTCTGCCATTGGAAAAAATAAAAAGGGAGTTGCACCTGTGTAACTCAAACATTCCTGTCTGCATAAAAGGATGGAAAAGAAATCTTCTCTCCATTTCAACAGATAATATATAATTTTTCTAAAACTTCTTTGGACAAGCATAAAATAGCAATGTATTTTTTAAAAAGTAATTCCAGAATGGAACAAGGAACATTTTCCTACACAAATCTGCTACTTTATCTTATCACCCTGTGATAATGATGTTTTAGTTGCCTTCAAAACATAGGCAGCCTAAGAGTCTTAATCAGCCGATTCTTCGTTTAAATTAGATTTTAAAATGAACTGTGTCAAGCTTGTCACCAACCCAAAATTTCACTTAGTTTTTAAAATTCCAGTTACTTTAAAGTAAATAAATAAAATAGCCAGAGAGAAGGGAAATACACTTTATCTGCTTGCATTTCAATTTTCTGTTTGTAATTTTTCCTGCCTTGATAATGCACAAAGATGTCTCTTTGTGGAAATAATGCCAATTTTTGAATATCACTCATAAAGATTATGAGCAGCTTGAACATTTACATTTCTGCAGACACCCTGTTTGTAGACCTCTCTACAGCAAACTTAATAGAGGATTTCATTTCATAATTAATTATTTCACTGAGAAACTGAGCTGTTCAATTTGAGATAAAACCACTACAATATTTCTGAGAACAATCCTTGAAGGCAAAAGACTGAGCATTTCTGCTACACCCTTGTTCTACAGCATGGACTTGGTTTTTTGGCCCTATAGATGGATGGATGCATTAAGAAGCCACTACATTCCTATTCAAACTAAACTTAAATATGAACAAGGTGGTTATCAGTTATTCCACTTTCTTTCGATGTGGGATGGCAAAAAAAGCTGAATTTACACTCACTCAAATATTTAAGCAAGTCAATAAAACACACTCAACTCACACTTTTTATGGAGGTTCACAGCAAGTTTCAATCATGAGAAGAACATTTTTCCTGTGAGCACGAACCTTTTAAAACTCCCAGTCCTGTAAATCTCAGAGTTGGAACACACTCAGTACTCTGTGAAGTCTGGTGATCTGAGCTTGGAGCCTTCCATGTTTCTCTGGCAGCAGGGCAGGTATTAGAATACGCAATTATTTATGGAAGTGGTCAAAACCTCGTGGAAATAATAAGGTTCTGATGACAGATAGGCAAAGCTTTTGTTAAAGTGCGAATGAAAGGCTTAACATTACAGGTGAGATTGAAAATGTAACCAAAACCTCATTTTGGTGAACTTACACACGCATTCAGAAAAAAAAAAAAAGGGGGTACACAAACTACACATGGGTTCTTTAGCTTGTCTGGAAGAGCACAGTGAAGTTGAGTGTCAAGCCACAATTTCAGTCAGTCATCTACTTCAAGGACCCATTTTTTCTCACATTGCTCTTATATGTGCACAACCACTACAGTTCAAGAAAGGTTCCTCAACAGATCAGTGAAATCAGGAGAGTCCTAGGGAAGCTAATTTATTTTATTTTACAAATTAGTCTCTTAAACCTTAATTATTTAGTCTCTTTACCTTTAATTGTTTATTCATTAATTATGAATTAACTGAAGCCTTGTTTGTGTCAAGTTTGCTCTTCAAGCAAATTTGGGTACTCTGGATGCAAACATAGCCTGCCTGTTGTTGTTGAACTATTTGCTACACTCTTAACTTTGTATTTTGAGGGCCTGACAGTTCAGAATAAAAGACTCTACAAATTACAAGCCTTTCTTTTTATGTCAGGCTGAATTATCATTCATTAACAAAAGTGACCTAAGGAAACTTTTTTTTTTCCAGGAGCTTTTTTACATCTACATATTTTCATAGTCTGAGGCTCTCATTCTCACTAAATACCACAGCCATACCTCACATTAAACTGAGTTAAAACTACTAATGTCCAAGGGCTATGGATTCTCCAGCTTATATACAGGTTTTATTTGCTTAGAAAGAAGCCATAACGTACACAAATATTTGCTGAGAATGTGTGAACATGCGTGTTGAGGTCAGGAGTTCTGCAAGAATTGCAGTTCATTGCATTTCATTGTAGGGGGAGCAGCCCTACAGTGGCTAAATCCTTCCCAAGGAACACTGCTAGGAACTTGCAAGGCTTGCTGCTCCTTAGGAAAGTATTTTCTAGAAGTGATTGCTACAGGCAGGTGAAAAAGCCATTTCTTTTCCATTATACCCATGATGCAAAGGCGACTAGAGTGCAGATGCAGAAATATCTGTCTGAAAAGGAAGAACAAAGGCCTGGGGTAACGAAAGCTCTGTATTTCAATGCACAAGAACAGTCTTTATGTTTGTGGCAACAAAACAGAATTCTTTTGTAACGGATCATCCCAACCTCACCAAAACATCTGGTCATCTTTTCCCATCTGGACCCCTTTTCTCTCTCTTTTATTTGGCTTTGCATATCTTGGGACTGGTGAAGGTGAAGCAAGTGCTGGCGAAGAAAACCAGTGAGAAGGGTTTGATGGTTTGGGGCTCAGCCAAGAGGACATTGTCCAAGCTGTTCCACATTGACCCCCAAGTGCCTGAAGTCTCCAGCAAAAGAGAAAAGCCTCCCATGAGACAAGTAATTCAATCTTTTTCTGGCTGGCTCAAGTCTTCTTACCAAAGGCTACGAGTTCATCACGACCTTAAATGAATTAAATGGATCTCTTTAATTCATAGCTATTGAAACATCACCTGCAGCTTTAACTCTCGCTGGGGAGACCTGAAATATGATAACTATTTCCAGTTGCTTCCATTTTCAGAAATCCTCTGTACATAAAAAAGTAATGCCAAGGTATTCCATGGCCCAAAATGCATGGCTGTTATCAGGGCAGAAGGATTAGCACTTCATCCCTTCGTAAAAAAACCTCACCCACTTTGTGTTCACGCTGCAAACATCCCCTTAAAACTTGAATCTACAGCAAAATGAATCAAAATACCTCAGATGACTGATGAAGACTCATCTGTTTTTATGGGTTCACAGCTGCCTAATTTTAAGTCTAACAGTGGGTATGATGTTTGTGGCCTATTCCTCTGCCCAACAATAAACTTTCAGCTTTTAAAAACGCCAGAGGTGGAAGCAGTTAGTCTCTGATAGGATTTCTCTTTAGCAATCTTTTTCAGAGCAGAACTAATACATGTGTTTTTAAAAATAAACTAGGGTTTTATCTAACAATTCCTCTATTTTGACAGAGTAAATCCTTTTTACCAGTAAAAATTTTTCCTGAATCTTATGTTCAGAATTTTATTGAACTTTAACTTTCAGTTCTATTTTTCCCTTCTTTCTTCAGCTTTACCCAGCTTCTATCTGGAGATGTGCTGCAAATGCTCTGTAGTGCTCTAAAACACTCTGTGATTTGGGGGAGTATCTGGTGAAAGTGAACAACTCCCAGGCAGTTTTTAATCTGTTGTGAGTGGAAATGAAGCTTCGACGAGGTGAAAATCTTTCAAAGAGTGAAGACAAGGGTCTCTCTCCTAGTTTAGGTGCATTTGAAATTCAAAAGGAAAGGTGTGAAATAGAAAAGGGCCAAGAACAGCAGGATCAAAAGCAGAGGAGGGCGATCAAGGGATCTTTCACAAGCACTGGTGAGGCTGAATCTGGAGCACTGCATCCCATCCCCACCTCCTCAGTCCCTAAGACAAAACAGGGCTGTGATAAAGATCACAACACGGGAACCAGGATGAGCAGGGGCTGCAGGATGTGTTCTAGGAGGAAAGGCTGAAGGACTGATGTTAGAACCCTGGGCACTGAGAATTTCAGGCTTTCTGTGCTGACAGGCACTGACCCTCTAACAAGCACTACATTTGACCTGAGGCTGTGGAAAAGGCTTCCAAAATTGAGTGACAGCACTGGGATTACAGGTGTGTAGTTTGAATAATACTGTGTGATATCACAGGGTGCAAAACTTAGAGCTTAAGACTTTAGTATACAGTAATACATATAAAGCAAGAAGGACGTTTTAGGGCATAGGCTAAGTTCTTCTTTTTCACCTTCTTCTTCATGGGTTTGGGTGGTGTATTGTAATTGGGCAAGAAAAATCCCTATTGTGGGCCATGGGTGTTTGGTTATTGGGTTAAAAGTAAAATAATTTAGGTGTCATCTCATTATTGGACAATTAGTTCTTAAAGAACCTTGGAAAGAGTTAGAGACAGAGCCATTTTTNCAAGAAAAATCCCTATTGTGGGCCATGGGTGTTTGGTTATTGGGTTAAAAGTAAAAATAATTTAGGTGTCATCTCGTTATTGGACAGTTAGTGCTTAAAGAACCTTAGAAAGAGTTAGAGCCATTTTTCTACCTTGTTAGCTAGAGCTCACAAATTGTGAGACAGTACTATAGATAAGAATTAATAAACATCTGAGTCCAAACACAAAAACTGCGTCTCCCGAGCATTAATCCTGGTTCTGACAGAAGAAAAGAAGATTAAAAACCCCCACAGGCTGAGGCTTATTCAGGCTGGAGAATGGGTGGCTTTGAGGTGACCCAGCAGCTGCCCCCACTGCCCACAGGGAGGCCATCCCAAGACAGAGGCAGCCCCTTCCCAGGGGTGCACAGGAGGATGGTGGCAGGCAGTGGGCAGAAGCTGGAACAAGCAATTCACTCTGGAAATACCGAAAAATGTTTCCCCCATGAGATGAACCCATGAACGTTTCCCCCATGAATGTATTTCAAGCCCTGAGCAAGCTGGGCTGACCCTGCTCTGTGCAGGAAAATGGATTAGAGGCTTCTCAAGCTCCCTTGCAAATCCAGTCGCTCTCTGATCCCATGAAAATTCATGTTTGCTCCACAGGTGTTTCTCTCATGACTTTTCCAAGCTTCACAGAGCTTTTAAGAGAGCATTAGAAGTATTACAGTGGACTCTGGCCTGTTCCCCTATGATCCTGAAATCCTGCTGTCACCACGTAGCAATGCAAAAAAGACCATCAGCTATCTTGTGAGATTTTCACTCACACCTTGCAACAGCAAAGTATCAAGGCGCAAATTCTGTGTTAATACACCTGCAGGGACAATCAAAGGCAGGAAAAAGGGAGCACTTAAAATGGGCTAAGAAAAGGTATTATTTATATAATAATATTCAGTCAAGCCTAATAAATACAGAGAAAGTATAGCAGCCACAGTAGCATGTAAAGCTATGATAAAAAAAAAGTATAAATATTGCAGAAAGGGGTGTAAAAGAGAAGATTTCTGTGTGATGTAGCATTTTGGGCCTCTGGGACACCTGCAAGCCTTAATTTACTGCACCAGGAGCTCTTGGTGGGCTGCATCCCCATTACCCCACTGTGCCCATCCAGCACTCATCCAGGCTGGGGAGGGCACAGACTGTGCTGGGGCGCTCCAGTTTCTGTCTTGTGGATGCAGATTTCCTAAACAGCTCAAAGGGAGAACAGTAAGGAGAGTAACACAGCATCTCTAGAAGAACTACCACATATGAACTCCTCAGAACCCACCCCTAGAGCTGTGTGTCAGAACCTAAAATGTCTGCCACGCCTATGGCCGCTCAAGTAAAAACAGAATTTAAAAAAACAGATGTGCACTGTTGTACAGACACGGTGCTGATCTCACCAACAAGAAAATGCCTCCCCTGCAAAGTTCAAAAAGGTAAGGCAGGCATTATAGAGAAGCACATTTTCTCAGGTGCCATTATTCCCTTGGAAATCACTGTTCAATCCTTTAGCAGCTCCAGCAATCGGTAGGAAGGCAGTGCATTTGCAGAGCCCTTTGGAGCATTTTACCTGATGTCACTGCAGAAGAATGGCAAGACTACCAGAGCAGCCAGCTCAGCCTTCACTGATACCACTGAGAAGATAAATATTCCCCAGATCTCAGCTGGATGAGCCGAGCAGCAAAGCTCAGCTCTCAGCAAGCTCCCAGCTGAGCACTGATTCTGTGTTTTAAAGTTTATGGGGTTTTGGTTCTAGCTGAGTGCAAACACTCCGTTATCGATCTGTAATCTGGGCCATTTCACAGGGCCCTGTAGAGTATCAGGGAAGATAAGGGTCTCTGACAAGTAATAACTCCTTTTCACCTCTATTTTTGATTCTATCTCTAGCCATCAACCTTCCAAAGGCACCTGTAATGAAAGCTGCTAGGCAAATGAAACCCAGGTCTCCTCCATAAGTCACAGCTAATACACCATTAAAAATACTTCTGAGGATTTATAGCCCCCAAAAAAGATTACACACTGGCTGCATCTTATGGGAAGATGCCCATTCTCTGGGCCACAGAACTGGGAAATTTCATCCTTGTGAAGATGGACTTTATTTAAGTCTCTGCTATGTTCAACAACATAATTATTTTGGTGAAGGACTGCATTAAAAAAAAATCAGCTAAAATAAATTGTATCCCCCTTTTGATCTGAGACTCTCTACAGACATTTAGGAATGGGAATTTGTAAGTAGGTGCTCCTCTGCTCGAGTTTTTTGCATTTCCCTACAGCCAGTTAGGAAATCACTGAGGGCATGGATATTCTATGCTGCAGAGCACAGTAAATTTAATAGATTTACAGGTTCACTGCTTGTGAATGCTGCACAGCCCTCAATGCAATTGGTTTTTAGTTGGAGGAGTAAAGCTTTGTTTGCCCAAGAGCCCTGGTAAGGTCTCAAATAAAGTTTACTCAAGTACATTTTCAGAGGTGTCACTGAGAATCCCCATTAAATGCATTTAACAGGCTTTACTTGATTAATTGAGAAATATATTGGCTGCTGTTGGTGATTAGTAGACACCTAAATGTTTTCATTTACAAGAATCATAATAAGGAATTATTTGAGGAGAATAAAACTTTAATTTAATAAAATAAAAACAAAACAAATCAAACCACACAGAATTCTTTAGCACATCACCTGAGCACACCATGTTGAGCCCAGCAGCAGGAAATCAAGACCATATTGGACAACTTCTGACTGTTGTAGTATCCTTACCAGCAAACACTTGTGTTTATTAGTATTGCTTTAAAACATAAAAACTTCTCCAAAACCAACATATATATATATTAAAAATCACTTTTACAGGATGTAATTCATCTTTTCTGAACACAAATCTGTTAACTAATTGGAGACATATTAATTCCTACCCTAATCCACGTCCTAAAAGTTCTTTTTATTGTTTATTTTCCTTCAAAGTTTTTCAGCAATAATTTCTGTGAGCTGTACTAGGTCGCCATCCAGGATCTACCTGGCCATGTTTTCTCTACAACCAGAAAAAATGCTGCAGCTAGGAGGTTCTATAAACTCCAAGCTGAAGTATTCAGTTTTTGCTGATATAGGTACAAATAAGGCATTTTTTAAAGTAATTTAATTTACCAAACTCAAGGCAATAATTTTAATCAAGACAACCAGTGAGTATATGAAAAAGGTGGAACCAAAAATAATTATCTTTATGCAGAAATAGGATAATTCATCCTAATCCCATTGATTTCAAGGGCTACAAAAGAAAAATCCTTGCCCGAACCAAATGTCCCATCATCTTCTGTTCTATGGTAAATCTAATCTCAGATTTCCAGCACATTTCTAGAACTTTAGTCTGAACTGGTTTTGCACTCTTAGCAAAATAACAGATACTGCCCCCAACCTATGTGTTTAAAGTTAAAATTTGATGTTTGAACAAGATAATCTCAAATGTGAAACACTGAAACAAAATTCCGGGAAAATGCTGAGTGCATTGTACAAATATTTAATTATATCTTTCAAAAAGAGGAAATCCTCACACAGTATCTTGCTTCTAATTACCACTGATAAAACATCATCAGTGCTATGAGAATCACACACACTATACTAAGAAGGAAAACTACATCCAGCAAAATAAACCTAAATGCTGCTTTACAGAAAACAATGCAAAATTTTCCCTATCTGATTTGCAGCCTGGCTGACAAAAAACAAAAGTTTGTCCTTCTCACATTTCAAGACCCCATCATATGTTCAGAACAAAAAGAACATTTTCAAATACACCTCTGATTTTAAGAAGATATTCTTGAGCCTTTTATCACTTTGCAGGGCACTTTGGCTTGTGGAATCTCAGAAGATAAATAAGATTGTAAAATAAGATTTAAGATAGTAAATCTGCTCTGATTCTGATGAAAACATACCCATACAATTCCGAAAAGGATGCAGCTGATTTTTGTAATAATTTTCTACACACTCTATTATATTGAATAGTTACTTAAGAGAAAAGTCTCAGAAACTTAAATAAAACAGAACAAACCCAAAAGCAACAGTGGTGACTGATGTGGGGCTGCAAAGACTTTCAAAAGCAGGGCAGTCTGCAGAAATTAGATTTGGAACCCACGGACCTCCAGTTTTGCTTGTGCAAACCAGCACAGTGTTACCCCATTTTAAAGCACTGTTCCACTTCATTGTGTGCAATTTAAAAACCTACAGAGCTGCCTGTGTTTTATTAGTGGAGAGCAGCTGGGGAGAGGAGAATTCCTACACTGTACCTTGTCATGCAGAAACACAAGGCATTATTTTTATTAATTGTTAAGCAATTTGTCTGCTCTACCACCAAACAACTTTCCCTCATGTGCAATCCACAGCCCTGCCAAGAGAAGGCTGCCAAATCACCACTCCCTCCACCTGAAAGCCATTTTTATAAGCTCTTGTTTAAAGTAGAGACCAAATGGTTATTGTATTTTTGTTAATGTAATGCAGCTCGATTATAACAACCTGTGGCAGATACACAGGATTTGGACATTCATGCTAACAGATGTTTGAGAAGGGAACAATTCTGTTTGGGTTGTTTATATGCCAGCAGATCTTGTGCTGAATCTATATAAAAACCATCTTCCTCCCCCCTCTTCTAATATATATTAGAGAAAGGACTACATTAATCCCCAGCGTAAATCCACTGAAGTCAGCAGTGTTACATCAGCAATGAATTTGACCCTTTGTGGTTAGCTGACATTTATTTTAAAGCACAGTCATGAATCCATCTTCCTCCTGTCTGCCCACCTTCCCTCAGAGAGGATGTGCTGCACCAAATAATGAAGGGAATTACTTGGTGGTGGCTTTGAGTATGAGCTGAACTTCTGCAGTTATTGAAGGATATGGTTTCACATGTTTAACTTTCGTATTTGGATAAAGGGATTACACCATGAGTAATGTCTAACAACCATTGCATAAGGTTTATTTGCTTTCCAACATCTGCTGAATCTGCTGAAGCTCAAATCCAATTAAAAAAAAAAAATCTAGAAACTAACTAAAGTCTCAGCAATGTACCAAATTAGCGACGCTGCTTTTTTTGCTTGAAAAGAAATGTTCCCATGTCCATGAGAATGCAAAATGGCCTTGCCTCAAACCCACCCACTGATTTACATCACCGGTGCCAGTAGGAAATACAACAGTGAAAAGGAAAATAAACAGCAGAAGAACAACAAGGGGAAGGAAAACAAGTGCAGGATTGAGCAGAAATGGAATTTCCATGAGGATGTAATGCTGGGAGAGGGTGAGAATCAAAATAACAGAGGAAAGGTTTTGCTGGTGAAGTAATAACACAATAGAGAGAAATTGCGTTGGACCTTTTCAAGGTTTCCTTGAACAAATCCTCTATTTGCAAAGGGCCTGGGTGGCCTGGCAATCTCCTTCCTCATTTTCCCTGTGAACACTGACATGTGGAACACGTCTTTGAAGGTTCATTAGGAAAGTGACTCCATAACAGATGGATTTCCCTGTTTATTAGCAGGTACAAGCTAATGACAAACAGCTATTACCTTGTTCTTAAATTATTTCCTTAGCAAAAGATCAGTACATTTAATGCTTCCAAGAAAATAAAGAACAGGAACATATTTCCAACATTACTTCTCTTAAAGGAAAAGGTGTCTACCTTCTGTTTCTTTCAGGGTTTTTACTCATATTTTGATTTCTCTCCTTCATTAACATCCCTAATCCTTGAGTACCAAAATGGAAATCCTTGACCAGCAAGCATTACACTAGAGAAAAAAAAATCTTGGTCAAGTCTCCTCTCACTTGGTCATAACACAAAGCAGGAATTGAAATTTATTCTTCTTGAAAAGGGATGCTTTCAGTACCAGCAGTATTTTTATGCTTATTCTTTAATATAACTTAAAAAAACAAAGAAAAGAAAGATGCTTTACTGATGCCCAGTGGTTGGTGCGGCCCTCCTCAAGTTGTTAGAACACAGAACAAAAAGTTAGATGGTGAGATTGAGTGGTCATTTTAAAAAGAGGAGGGACAAGGTCAAACAAGCTGAAAAATCTGAGTCTGTTTAAAGCCTCTCTCTCACCATTTAGGGAGAAATCACCTCACCACTAAAGCTTGCCAGTTCTCTTCCATTTTCCCATCTAGGGAAAGATCCTAAATTATGCAAACCCAAAAGAAGCTTGCTTAGACAGTAGGCAATACCTGGATTTGTTATCCAAGCATGGCAGTTTTATCTGTGTCATCATTTGGAAAGTTGTCAGTCCATCAGTGTTTCTCTGAAGGGTGAAACAAAGACCCTATTTCTCTGATCAACAACCTTTATTTATAGCCCCTACTTTTCAGCTAAACTTGGGAAATGTAAATGGAATTTACCTAACCTTCATCTTCTAAAATATTGAATACAAAGATATGATTAAAAAAAAAAAATCCAAAGCAACAGTTTTCTTGATTCTGTGGCAAATTCCAAGTTAACAGAAAAAGTCTGGATGTTTGAACAGATTTAGTCAGAGTGATATTTACTGTAATAGCCACTGCACAGTTTGCTGTTCCATCCCAGAGCAACCATCAGCTCAATTAAGTAAATGAGAGAATCAAGTTATTTGGGGAATGCACACCTCTAATTAGCTGGAATTATTTGTGCAGTTAATTCATTTATGGATAGATTTCTCAGCAAGCCCACGGCTTCCACCACTTTCTCACTGCTGTACTGGGCTTAATTGCCATTCTGTTTCTCTTAAAAACCTTAATGGGTAATGGAGTGCTGTGGGGGAATGCAGGTGGGGAGAGTGAGATCTGTAAAGGACAGGCTGTCCTCAGTCACAGAGCTGGAAAAGAACCTTTTTCCTCCTCCTGACAGCTCCAGCCTGACCTGCACTCCTTGTTGGTACAAATAGGCACCAGTGTGGTGATTGCACCTTGCCAGAGAGGGAATGAACCCTCTTGAACCTCACCTGGCAAACACCACTCTGCTCCTGGTCAACCCTCCTTGCTGTCTTCAAGCAACCTGACAAAGCAGTAAAGCAATGACTCCCAGCAAATGGTGGAATCATGCCTGAGCAGATTGTTCATTATTTCATTTCTACTGCGAATATCCACATCACAGACACATAAAACCAATCCAACACATCTGTTTTCTTGTTAACTTCAAGTGATGGTCACCAGTTCGAGTGGGAAACACTTCAGCTGATTTTAAGAAAATTTATACAAATAATGAAGAAAAACTTATCAAATGCTGGGGCAGAGGATTTTTCTGTCTGACTCCATGAGGGAATGGAAGGCTCTTAAATTTTTCAAATTTTTATTGCAAAGCACTCCAGACAGATTCTCTTTTTCCTTTTAGTGGCTTACTGCACTCTGGATGTTGAAAGAACATGGTTCTATTTAAATTAACAGTTAGGCATCTGACCAATTCAGTCATGATTAGAGCTATCCAAAAATACATGTCTGATGAGAGGACTATTTTTGACTGATTAGAACATGGAGAATTTTTATCAAACTGGATCAGTTACTGTTCAAAAAATCACAAGGAAAGGATTATAACCACTGAGCTGAAATAAATTTCCACAGTAAATAAGTTACTGTCTTGTGACAGTAGAAAAAGAAAACAGCTGCTAGAAAGGGTGAGATGGAAAAAATCAGGGAGATTGTTTTGCAGACGACATTTAGTGGCTGTTGTGCTTCTGAACCATCACTGCATTTCTCCCAAGGAAAAGTTTTCAGCTTAGCACATACAACACACATGGACCATTGAAAGAAAGCAAAATACCCCAATGTGCTGTGATAAACTGGAACAATCCAGTTTTGGATTTGCCCAATCCCTGAGGCAATTTATGACCAGAACAAACACCCTCTTGGCCAGCAGCACGCACCAAATTTAACTGATGGTTTGCTCTGCCTGCCCCAGCCCCCTGGGAGCTGCAGGCTCCCCCCAGGAGCTGAGGGATATTCTCCTAACACCAAAGCAGAAATCATTGTCCAGTGGCTGAAATTCAAGAACTTCCTGCTTCTCTGAGGTCTGGTTTTAGACATGTCACTTCAACACTTCTCCATCCTGTTCTGGCTCCTGGCTGCAGCTGTTTGGGTTGCAAGGCACACAGGCAGGGATGGTCACTGCAGGCTGGGGCAGCACCATAGCCCCAGCCCTAGCCAAGGTTGCTAAGTGCTGCTGCAACACAAACAAGGATCCAGAGCTTGGCTGCTGCCCGAAATTAATGGGCTGGAGGGGAACTGAGGGACTTTCCAAGGGTTTTGGAGAAACCTTAGGCCAGCCACTTCCCATTCTGGATCTCAGCTTTTCCATCTGTAAAAGCTGAGGGTGAGATGCTGACTTCATGTGAAAGCGCTTGGGAACCTCCCCGAAAGCCAAATGCTAAAAACATGCCCCTCTGTGAGGAGTTGGAGCCCATTTGTTTTAGTAATATTGGACAATCTAAATTACATTTAGAGGGAAAAAACCCTAAACCTACTTCCTTAAATATATAAACTTTTCTTGCTGCTACCTTTGCTGATGATACAACCACACAATATTTGGATATAGGGATGGGCACTGATATTTGAAACATTGTTCATAGAAAAGGTACATAATGCCCCACTCAAAATATCATCAGAGGAAAGATAATTTATTCTCTAGAGATTAAATCTGGATCTATTGGAAAGAAATAAATGCAAGTATGAGCTGTTTGATTTTTAATTAGACATTTTAAGATGTATTTATTTTAACTGGCTTCAGGGACAGATCATTATTTATTGCCACATCAGGTTTTACTGGAAACTGGAGGCACAGAGTTCATTTGCCAAACTCACTGCAGACAGGAGAGAGAGACAAGTCTCAGTCTGCAACTGGGAGAATTTTAGAGGAAACCTTTTGATGGCAAAGCAATCCCAAAGAGTAAACTTAGAGGAATTATAATTTCTACTGCTGGAAAACTGTAGAGCCTACATGGATGTCAAGAGATGATATGGCAGCCACCGGGAAGCCAAGGACAGAGCAGCTCTTTCTCCTGAAAACCTATAGCCCACATCCCCTGTACTCATCACCCAAACTCCTCAAAAGGCCTCCCAGAAAACAGATCCCTTCCCTGAGAGGTCCCCATTTCATCCAGCCCCTCTTATTCCAACCCACAAAGCCCAAGATTTTCTGGAGACACTCTTCACCTAGGGCTCTATCCTCTGTGGCAGCAGCATTACTTGTAAAGGGGTTTAAAGTCACTGTCCCCACTGCAGATGTGGGATTACACTCCCTGGCTCTTTTCCTGGGAAAATCAGCCAAGGGATAAGGCCAGGAGTAGGAAGGCTTTGAACAGCAGAAGTCTCTTCCTCCCACAGTACTACACTGGTTTGCTTTGCCTAGAGGGGTGCAGAGCAGAAATAAAGAGCAATGTTTCCAGGCAGCTCTCACAGAAACAAATTATTACCTCTTTTTTTTTCTGGCAAACTTTCCAGAGTCTCAGCACAAGATATGAGAGCAACAAATCCCCCTTGGGCCTGGCTTTGTGGTCAAAAGGAGCAAGCTTGGGAAAACAACCCGGCTCCCTCCACTGCTCCTCAGGCACTGACCAGTATTCCTGGGTAAGTAATTCTCCAAGCTGAGCCCCTGGACCCTTCCAGCAATAAATCTCAGCTTCAAGTGGTGCAGAGGCACCTTGGGCACAAGGGACAAATGCTGTGCCCAGGCTGCATTGGTGCCTCTGCCAGTTGGGACCCGCAGGACACGCCTGACAGGGAAGGTGATGCTGCAGCACTGCTGCTTGTTCTGCTTCTCCCTTTCCTTTTCAAAAAAAAAAAAAAAAAAAAATAAATATATATATATCTTTGAAGATTTTCATGGAAAAGATGCATACCTGAGGCCAGATAGAGAATTAAGGCGGTTCAGAAGATTTATCTGAACCACAATGAATATATGAGGGAAAAAATTACAGTCCAGTAATTTATACTTTTCTCCAGAAGCCAACAGCTAAAGACTAAAGGTGAAATGCCCCATGGCATAAAAGAAACTGGATAATTATCTAATCAAGCCAATGCTTCTCAGAAGTGATGAATTTATTCAACCACTCTGTCACTGTTTACAAGGCACTTTGAAGATGAATATCCAATGAAAGCTCTTTAAGTGTTGTGCTCTGACAAGTTACTGGCATGTTCTTTTACCTGTGGACTTGTATTTCATTCTTGTCTGCCACAGGAAGGGAAAGGCTGAAATTTATAATTACCAGGGGTGCTTTTAAGTAGTTTAGTTTTTCAGTAATGCACAAAAAAGAAGGGGAAAAAATCCCAACAACCAAACAAATCTTATACTCACACAAAACACCCAATGAAAAACCCCAACCAAACAAAAAAAAATTAAGAAAGGCAAGTCCAGATTTTTCTCTTTTTAGTCGAAAAGGTGTCCTCATGCCTTCATAAAAAGACAGAACTAGCTTTAGTGGCAAGGAATAGATGAAGAATTAACAAGTAAATAGCAAATGAGAGCAATTAGGCCAGAGTTTACAATTAAGTAGTCAGCCAGCTGAGTGTCTCCCCTATCCATGTGANAAATTAAGAAAGGCAAGTCCAGATTTTTCTCTTTTTAGTCGAAAAGGTGTCCTCATGCCTTCATAAAAAGACAGAACTAGCTTTAGTGGCAAGGAATAGATGAAGAATTAACAAGTAAATAGCAAATGAGAGCAATTAGGCCAGAGTTTACAGAAAAGCAATCAGCCAGCTGAGTGTCTCCCCTATCCATGTGACCAAGTGCCCCTAAAGCTCAGATCTCCACCAGGGACTCAGACTCAGCGTGTAAGTGTGGGGGAGTTACTGAAGATGTCCCATTCCACCCATTAAAAAACCAAACCCAAAACTTGTTCTTTTGACTATGAGAAGTACGCAGGTCTTAAAACTATTTCAACTTTATTTCAGACTGGCTCAGTGTTTTTTCAAAGTAGACACTAAACAAAATATTTATACGAAAGAATAAATAAAGAACAAGTATTGTAGGTCAGCAAGTCAAAAGCTTCCCCCCAGTTACTGCCATCACACTAAGTCCATGTTTCCTAAATTTTCCTCTCACTGATTAAAATCACACATGTGCATCGCAGTTCCAGCAGTTTTCAAAACAAAGCATCATCAATAACTTGTTTAAGAAACAATTGTCTAGGCAGGACGCTGAACTTTTATCTGGAAGCTTCTGAAGACATCCAGAGTGGGGAAACATAAAGGAGAACCAATCTCCAACTAAAAGTGCAGTCTGGAGACTTCTTCATTTTTATTACCATTTTTCAATTCAGAAAGACTTAATTACTTATTGAGAATCTGACTCTAAGACACTTCACATTTTTCCACAGTGAAAACGGTCCCACTGTAAGGAACTCTTCTCTCATACAGCGTCACACCAGATACAGGTAATGACGAAATTATTAGAAACAACTCCTAAAAGTTCCCACAAATGAAATCATAGAATGATTATTTGGGGTGTTGGTTTCCAGAGGTCTTCTTGCCTGTCCAGTTTTGCCAAATCTCTCTCTATCCCTTAAAGCACCACCCAAACTAATGTGCCTCTCCTTTCTGCAGTGCATTTCTTTATTTTTCTTTCAAGCCACTTATTAAAGGATTATTGTTGTTGTTTGGTTGGGGCTT